>CM051698.1:4409026-4781526 GCA_028022725.1 Lycodopsis pacificus
TAATGAACAGCTGCTCTATGTCTGAGAGTGCTAGCCAACACACACACACACACACACACACACACACACACACACCCACACACACACACACACACACACACACACACACACACACACACGCACACGCACACACCCTACTAGTTTGACTGGGCTCTGTGTGCCCTGGGGCAGTGGTGGGGGCCTTTTTGGACTTAAAGGACTCTTCCAGTTTTTTGTGTTATTTACTACAAAACACATAATTGGTAAGCTCATTCTCAAACCGTACTTTACTTGTTGTTTTACATTTTTAATATTTTCTGTAATAAATCCATTCTCACACAGAGACTTAATCAACAAGTTAATTTATGAGACATGAAGACAAATAATTAACAATGAGTACAGGATGGACTTTTGAATGTTGAGCAATGATTCAAATGCATCTCAACAGCTGTGTACAGCGGTTCCTGAAATCCACTCACACAGGTGATCAGATGGTCAGATGGATCAACCGCTGACGGGCCACACAGTCTGAACGATAACAAGAACCGCTTCCTGGCACGATCTCCCCGACTGAAGCTTTGGAGGGAGGCCTGCAGGGACACGTGGTCAGTGCTGCAGACGTGGCGACTTTTGCAGCTAATGCTGCTACTTTCATTGGGAAAAGTTGGCAACTGGGTTTTTCGGTTGGACATTTTGAAGTTTACCACCTCCGCCTTTAGTTGAATGAGAGTTCAATTCAAATCTCCATCCCCTGCATCAGGATAAAAAGACAACACAAACTCCACAATAAATAAATGAACGGTGTCTGAATCAGACCAAACCTATATTACCACATGCTCTTCACTACTGACAGTCATCAGCAAGAAATCATGTAGAAATGTGATGGACTCTGAATTGTAAGTCGCTTTGGATAAAAGCGTCTGCTACATGACTGTAATGTAATGTAATGTAACTACAGACCCCCATTTTGATGGTGAATATTTTTTCACTTGACTAATTGACCCTTAATACGCCCAAAATGAAGAAATAATTAACTGCACAACAATGTCAGTCACTGAGCGTCTCTGCTCCCCCCCCCCCCCCTCCCTCTGGTCTCGTTAAAGAGCCATCAATGAGTGACAGACAGGAAGTCAGATCGTAAAGGTGTCATTGTGTCACCTCATCTCCTCCGTTCCCATTTCAATTAACAGATCGCTTCTGGTCTGTGTTTTCGGGACATGTCTCCCAGCATGTGGTCTCGTGCTGCTCTTTCCTGCTGCTGTTTCGTCTGCCAGTGGAATTCAACACTATGATCTTGGCTTTCATAACGATCATTTTTAAATATGTATTCAAATCACATTGCCATCTTTTGTTCTATGTTCTGGACTACATAGGGGCGGCTGTGGCCCAGAGGTAGAGCGAGCTGTCCTTTAGTATCGGAGGTTTGACCCACAGCTCAGTCCATGCCGAGGTGTCCTTTGGAAAGACACTTCACCCCATTTGGAGTGGCGCTATACAAGTACAAGTCCATTTAGCATTCCCAGTGCTGGTCACTGCCTGGACCACTAGGTCAGTACATCAATGTTAGGAACTATCAAAGTTGGTTTTCATATCTGAAACCAGGAGACGCATCACGATGAGGTCATTGCAGTGTTTCTGTGACATCATCATCCTACTGTGGCTCAAACAGCAGGCGGAGAGTTATGATGTCCTCCTGACAATTCACGACTTCAGGGGATGTGTCAACTTGGTAGTATTGTTTCTTTAAACAGTTTACCAGAAGAGGAAGAACAAGGAGCTTATGATAGACGATCCCGTAACAGCTGAGTTTATACGCAATCAGAAATAGATCTAAAAAACACGTATAGGGCATATTTATATAAAGAAATATCCATACGTCCACATATTGCCATCCTTATGTCCATTAAACTTCTTTTCATCTTTTACATCGATACAATACCTCTTAGTGCACATTTAGAATTGTAGATAGTTCTATGCAATAGTAACTATTTCAAAGGTTACAGTAATGATCCGATGGTTTATGTGTCCACAATAACATGTTAAGGATATACATTGAACTGAATGTATATTCGTATTGTGTCGCTTTCTCCCGTCTCGCGCTGAGTTGTAACGCTTTTATTCTAGAAAAAATGAAAAAGAAAAAGGACCGGAAGTCGTCGTTGCCTCCAGCGGAAGTCAGGCAGCCAGCGGACCAAAACACAACCAGCCTTGTTTTCAGGGGGACACATAACATCGTGGGACACTAACATGCCGTTTCTCAGGTGACAGCCTTGTTTTTAATGCGCAGTGCTTTGCACACAGAACACATAGAACAGATAGAAGATGAAATGCGTGTTTAATGAGAGAAACGAGCAGACTTCCGGCTTCTTTAAACGTGTTTATCTCGGAGAACAGCGGTTCATGTAGCGACATCATGCTGTGAAGAGCTACCGAGCACTGACAGTGAGACAGTACGTGGGAAGACACAGACATACTCCTCGTTTAGTACCGTTAGTGTAACGCCACACTCTACAGTCTGTAACGTGTATGCGCGTGTACGGTAATAACACGGTAATAACACTGCATTGCCTCTAGCGCTTGACATTAGCACATTACTGAGCTGCTGGAAGAAACGTCTAGACTAGAGTTTAATCATAATCAGTGTTAAGAACCCACAATAACGACTTTAGCTTGAGGACGTGTTTCCACTTCTTAGTTAAACCGTTTATGCACTGTATACATAACCTATATATCTATAACAGGGCAGCTAATAACATAATAATATCATATCACAGAGCATGGTGAATGATGCCCTCACAGTACCCCAGAGCAAGAGCTGGTGTCTTCAAATGCCTTCAAATGTCTGATCAACAATCCGAAACACAAAGAATTCAACTTATTAATATTCACATGTGAGAAGCTATAACTATATCATTTCTACATGTTTTTCTTCCACGATGAAGAAGAATATTAACGCTGATCAAAGTGCTTGCTGGGCATTTTTGTTTCCATTCACTAATCGATGTTGAGTTTTAAGACTCTCTCACGTTTTAAGATCTCTCACATAACTACACAGCGTACACTAACTTCTGCCAATTAACAGACATTTCAACGAGGTGTTTGTCAGAGCACTTTGTAGCACTGACGGGGAGGTTGTTGGCCTCCACGAGTGCTGCTTGCAGTATTGTAGAGAACTGTATGACTGCTTGCACCTGCTAGTTGTGAAGTTGATTGGATGATTTGTTCCCAAAAGTTGCAAAGGACAGTCATACACACACCTACAGACAGACAGACCACCCACTGGTCATCCATCTGCAGCTCTGACCCTCACACACCCCGTGGTGGGCTTTAAGGAGTGCTTGGTTGTGTTTAGCGGCCTTGCACCTGCGTACCTGTCCTCATACTGATCCAGCTGGTTTTAAATACGCTTAGAAAGTTACAGATATGCATTGGAGGCAACAATGAATCCTCTGGTGCTTCTATACGAAGGCCAGTGGAAAAGCATCGTCTCTGCCAGTAGAGGTTATTGTTCATGATGTGTCAGTGTAATGTCAGCGGTGTGTCCCAGCAGGGATGTGTGAAGCAGTGGAGGAGGACCTGTACGCTGTCCTGGGAGCCAGCCCCTCAGACTCCGTCCAGCAGCTCAGACACAGGTACCAGCAGCTGGCCTTACAGGTAAGCACACTGCTCTGAGTCTGTCGGGCTGAAGCAACACACTGTGTGTCTGTCATACCGTCCATGACACAATGGTGAAAGTCTGAACCAAGTCCAAACAGAAACACAGGATTTCTCTGTTGATTCTTAGTACTAAATATTTAGCTGAACCCTAATATGTTAAAGACACACAAGTGATCCTCTGGACCCGCTACATGGTAGGAGATGGGGGAGGACGTCGGTTTTGAAATAGATGGTCGAGTATAGCTGAAGATAATGTGTCTTCATATTCGGTGCCTGTGTGCCTCACAGTACCACCCAGACCGCCTCGGAGGCGGGAGTTCTTCAGAAGCAGAGTCTGCAGTGAAGAGGTTTCTAGAAGCTGATGCAGCCTGGAGGACCCTCAGTGACCCGAGCACCAGACGACAGTATGACCTGCAGAGGAGAGGTAGGACCTCACATTTCACTTGGTCTACCTTTGTCACTCACATGCTCATTGTTTAGTTTCCAAGACAAATTTGAGTTGTTCTTGTTGTTTGTGATGATGTCATAGGTTAATGGGTTACTGGGCATTGAAGCTGCTCATGTCAGTGCTCACTCACAGAGCCGTGTGTTCACATTCTGCCCAACGACACCGGCAGCGGACTCCCTCCCTCCCCTTCATGATCCATACTAGTGCTGGACGATGTATCGCTACTTTATCCATATAGTGATGTGAAAATATATATTGTGATTTTCTAATGTGTTATAAGATTCATCTTCTTGTTTTTTAAGGCTGCATCACTTCCCACACTGTTCTATTATGTGCCTTCACCCACGGGTCATTACATCCACATCACTGATGATTATTTATCAGAAATCTCAATGCGTGAATATTTTGGGAAAGCCCCGATGAATCCCTGTTTCATACTCGGTTAGTTCTCTGACAACAGAACAATATGTCGAATGTATTACTCATCGGTATCATTTCTATGGACGGTAACTTTCCGTGACTGAATGACGGGTTCCACTGCATGAGTTCTGGTGTATCTGCTGCATCCCTACACTCTCCTCTGTCCAGTCAGGAACCAATATTAGTTTTTTCTTAAAAACCAATGGACAGGCAACAAATTCAAACAGTTTTGAGTTGCATAGAGCGTTTTGATAACGAGTGTCCTGGAACATGCAGGACACCTCTCACTAGACTCACTGCTGCCGGTGTTATAACGTGCGACACAAGTAGTGATCCACAGGAGGCTGGTAGTAGTGATCCACAGGAGGCTGGTCTTAGTCCGGTTTCCTGACAAGTCGTTTTGCTGTACGTTCATTTATTCATCCAGGCAGTTGGCATGAATACAGACATACAGGGAACGAGTGCTGGTTGGGTTCGTGCTGTGGCTGTACGTACCAGGGCTTTGATCTCTGCTGCCCTGGTCGTAATGTAAGGGGAAAACTACCTCTTATAGATACATTGAAACAAGCTCTTTCACAGTGTGATGAGGATGAAGATTGAATTACACATTCAGCTCATCCTTGTGTTGCATTAAAAGTGATACAGAAACGTTCCAGGCCTAACCAGGGACAAGGACTGCAAATTATCCTCGGCTAACAATACGCTTCTTTGAGTTATTTCTCACACAGTGCAACACTAATTAAAACCCAAGCAAAGTTTAGCACTAATTATTCAGGGTTCATTAAGTCATTATCACTGTCAAACTGTACAACTTGATAATGACTGTTTCCTCAAGAGTGAACTGTAAAAATAAGAGTGTGTGAAATCCATCTGTACGCCTGCCTATCCTCTTTCATCTCAGTCAATCCATCCATTTATCCGTCCTTCCATCACTGTTTATCCATCCATACATTGATGGGCTTTGTAGCAACCGTGGCCTTGTTTCCTAAATGCATCTCAAGGCTAAGATGATTGTAAAATCCATTTCTAAAGAACCTTCTGAAGCTCAGACTAGATGAACGAGTGTGTGCTATCACTTTAGGCATATTTAGAGTAGATCGATTAGACACTTCTATCATAAACACTGATGTTCTTTTAGTGGTTTGATATATGCATTAATAAATGAGTAACTGGAATTAATAAATTACACACAGATTAATGCATAAATATTTCACTGTGTAGTTTGGCTTGCTAGGCTCTTTGATAATCTGTCGTCCATGTTGTCATTTTATTTTTTGTTTATGGTGAATATATTGTGTGCCACAAGCTTGCTGTATATACAGCAGGTGTAATACAATGATCCACACGATAGATGAGGTGAAGATTCATGTAACTTATAGGAACCCTCTCCGCTTCATTTGAGGTTTAAAATGAGCTGAAGAGTAACGTCTGCCTTAAGCAGCAGCTAAAACAATCATTTTACTTTCTTTAACTGACTGTCTTTTCACTCAGTAACATGAATTAAAAAAGGGCTGTACACTGTTAACTAAACGTAAAGCTTGATTTTCATACTGAACAACTCCAAGTGTAAAACATGTGTTTATGTCAATTACTCCACTTGCACCTTGTGATGAATGTGTTTTTGATATATAGCATGGCTTGTTCACCGTCAAGTCTGCAGAGTTACTTAAGTGTAATGCTGCTCACACACCGGGCGCGTTTTTTGATTGACGCGCGTCGAGATTACATACAAAGTCTATGCACAGACGCGATGAGACTGGCGCGCCGCGATTTTTAATCTCATCGCGTCTGTGCATAGACTTTGTATGTAATCTCGGCGCGCGTCAATCAAAAAACGCGCCCGGTGTGTGAGCAGCATTAGAAGTGTAAGAAGCATCATCTTCAGTACAACAGACTCCCGACAGTAAACGTCCGTCAAAAAGTGTTTGCAGAGGCGCTCTCGGAAGCGCTTCTGTGAGCGCTCACAGAAGCGCTCACAGAAGTAATTTTAGAAATGCTTTAACTTCTAAGTTGGTCACAAGAAGGGTTAGTAACAACAATACAATAATATTTAAGGTATATACGGTTACACATGTAGCCTGGTTTGTCTGAGTAATTTAGTTTTTGAAGTACATGTAAACACATTGATCGTCTTCACTGTCATCCTTTATCTAAAACAGGTCGCTGTTGATGTAACGAAGCAAACGTTGAAACTGTCACGCTTATAAGATAAGATAAGATAAGATAAGATAATCCTTTATTAGTCCCTCAGTGGGGAAATTACAGGATTACAGCAGCATCGCTCACAAGTAATAAAATGAAGATAAAATTCAAGTAGTATAAATAGACTAAACAGTAAACAGTAGTAAAAATGACAGTAAAGAAGAATACAAAATATACCAGTATGTACAGACGGAGTAAAAATGTGAAATGTAAGATAATACTTAAACGTATTGGATATTGCACGGGATTGACAGTAAGAAGACTATTAAATATACCAGTATATACAGGCGGAGGCAGAGTAAAATGTAAAATGTAAGATAATACTTAAACGTATTGGATATTGCACAGGATTGACAGTAAAGAAGACTATTAAGTATACCAGTAAATACAGACGGAGTAAAATGTAAGTGTTGGGTAAATACTTAAACGTATTTGATATTGCACAGGATTGCACGGATTAGGTATTGCACCAGGTGAATGAATTAAGTGTTCAAGTGTTCATGTTCAGTCCAAATGTTCGTGTTCAAAGTGTTCAAAGTGTTAGTGGTCTCCCGAGAGCAGCTCGTTGTGCAGCCTGACAGCAGCGGGGAGGAAGGACTTGCGGTACCTCTCCCTCAGACACCGGGGATGGATCAGCCGGTGACTGAAGGAGCTGTGCAGAGCTGCCAGAGTGTCCTGCATGGGGTGGGAGGCGTGGCTCATCAGGGATGAGAGCTTCGCCATCATCCTCCTATATATATATATAACAGCACGAATTACCTTCATGAATCAAATAATGATATTTTGGGATAAACGCTGTAATGCAACTCTCTGTTCCAGTTCCGCCTCCTTCAGACTTTCGATATCAACACTGTTCACAGCAAATGTAACGTGATGGTGTTTATCTTCTATACTATAACAATGATGCATTAATGCTTCTCCAGCACGGGAACTGAAGCAGGATTGGCCAGTGGATTCTACAGTCTATCTGGAGGACATGACTTGGGAACAGGGTAACTACCCACCATGTACACACACACACACACACACACACACACTTCGACAAAGCTCTCTGGAAAACCATCACAGCGTTAAAGATTCTGGCGAAGTTGACACCCGAACATGTACAGTGCTTGTTTCGCTCACTGTGTGTTTCAGATGAGCGTGTGTACACGTACAGCTGTCGCTGTGGGGGAGGATTCAACGTCTCGGAAGAGGAGGTGGGGGAGGAGACACAGAGGAGGCGGCAGGATGATGAAGAGGAGGAGACAGAGGAGGAAGAGCACAGCGGAGTGGTTGTCTGCTGTGACACGTGTTCCCTCAGTGTGTGCGTCACATGGTCATTACATGGAAACACTCAAAGCTTTGGATGCCAATGATAATACCTGTTTGGAACCCTTCACCTATCACACTGCCGAGCCTGAATACCAAATATTAACACGAGCCTTCAGAGCGTACTGTTGGCTTCTCTCATCATCTCCATCAGTTCTGAAGCAAGGCAGCAATCAAACAGCTCACTGAGAACACTCATCCATCTCTTGATTCTTTGAGCAGGAGATGTTCCGATACTGTTACAGAATCAGAAATATCTCATCGCCTGTCATGCTGGATCGGTGTCGTGGATATGTCTGATGAGTCTATGCACGATCTTATGTCACGTATCTCGTCATTTTCTGCTTATTTCTGCTACACAGGAACAAAAACAACACGCATCACTGGCTAACCAATCTGTACATCCTGCCCGATCGCTACTGCACATGTGCAAACTATTATTACACACCTGTGCACTCTAGTGCATCCTGTTCCTAATGATGCCACATAGTGATCAACAAATCAGCAGTAGGAGAGCTAGCTGCTAGCTAAATAACGGCGCTAACGGCTAACGTGAGGAGGTTGCATTGAGTTACATTAAGATGCGTTGAAGCTCTGTTCAGTAGAGATTTGTATAAGGTGAAAGTTTATAACATAACATTATCATGATGTAATCTTGTAAACAGTTCTCTTCTGTAGAAAAACTTGAATAAATCCATTTTATAGATGTTTTCACAGCAATATATAATATTACAAATCATTGGCTAAGTGCTCATTCGATGCTTTCAGTTCAATTTAAATTTCATCTTTTTCTCTCAGTTTACCAAAGTGAATTTGAAATGTATTGTTTTATCTTATCAGATGATTGTATAGTTTGTAATGTTTATGCATTTAAAAGCATAAAACTAGGTTGTGATAAATACAAAATCAATGAAATATATATATTTTCTGTTGGTGCCTCTGACATAAACTGTGTGTTTGTAGAGTTAACCTTTGAACAGAGCTGGTCATCATCCAGCTTACTGGGAGTAAGAGGTTTGGGCTCAAGGACTCCAGATGATGGTCAATCCAATCACGCTGACTTAGTCATTCAGAGCGGGCTCGATCAGTCTGTGCCTTCTCTCCACATACCTATAACATGAAGTAAAGAGTGTCACCATCTGTATGTGTGTGCCTGTCCAGGCACATTCACTACAGTGCAGTCATGTACACGTGGGACATGTCTGCTTAAAGTTAAACTCAAGTTAAGTAACTGCTTAGCTGTACGGCCCAAGTTTAATTAGTTTGGTGCAACAGACTCCTCTACCCGTCAGCATCAGTCCTCAGGCTCTCAGCAGTACTGGATGGAGCGGTGTGGATGGAGGTTGTCAGGAGGACCAGTGGGGACCAGCGTGGGGGTTTGTTCTGAGGTAATGTGATGCCGAGGCAGAGTGATGGGCCGTTCCCTGGAGGGTCTATCTGTGAGGATGAGGGGCGTCTGTACACTCTGGGGTCCTCGCTACATGTCTGGACCTGCCTGATGGGCATCATGCCGCTCGGCATACCTGATGCTCATCAACCGCATCACACAGATAACCAGCAGCTACCAACAGCAAAGAACAGGCAGAGCACATATGGATACATATCTACTCTGCTTCTCTTTCACTGCACTTCTTGTCTTGATTACAAATCACTCTGAAGATGAGATGAAATCTTTTATTGTGAAAGATCTTAACATGGTATCATGAGGTGAATTATTCAGCTGAATCATCTACATTTTGGTGGACTTTTGAAAGCATATTGGATTTTTCTTTTTTCAAATTACAAAACACATCTTCCATTTCTTTTTCCTCAACTCCCCCTTTACCTACAGAGGGAGGAAAACATGGTCGAGTTACACACCAGCCCCCTAAACACGATCCAGAATCACACACCACTCAGCAAACCTGTCTCATATTTAAGTCATTGTTTGCTGTTCTTAACTGTGATACATCCACTTAAGAAAAGAATGATAAAAAAAGATTGATATGTTAATAGTCCTCTCCAGCTGCCTGAAGATGAAGCACTAATATGAAGAATTATATCAGTGTTTCTCTAACATCACCTCGTATCCCCAACATGCACACCATTGTTTCAGGATGCATCACTAAAGCATCGCTCCACACAGCAGACACAACACAGTGCAAACTGCAGGATCAGGGACAACGCGCCGCTCTCCGCTCGTTACATGCATACAGTCGCTTCAAAATAGACTTCAAAGTTGTCTTAGTTTTTAGGTTTACTTAGGCAGCACTACTCGGTTGGGTTTATGAAAGACTGGTCTGGGTTAAAGGGGCAGTGTGTGGGTTATGTGGAATACCGCTGCTCTCACTGCGCCTTCAGCGGGCGACTGGCTGAGTGGAGAGCAGGGCCGTCCTTCAATCAAAGGACTGAAGAATGTGTCGGGATCTGGCAGGAGTGTGTTTGATTATCAGCAAGTATAAAAACTAAATGATTGATAATAGTAAAAGTATTAATATCAAATGTTAATAACAAGGGGGCCCCACCCTGAGGTCAGGGACCAATAACCAAACCATAAATGAAGTCTCATAATTAGTGTTCACAGTCAAAGTATAGTCTACATTCAGAGTGAACAGTGAAGGTGTTGAACTGGAGCACAGGCCACGATATCCAGCTGTTATCACAGAAAGCTGCTCCAAAGAATAACAGAGTTCATTAAATTCTAAAAGTAATGATCAAGTCCAATAATATCTAAAACTAACAATAACTACTGTACAATTACAAGCCTACTATCTAACATCAACAAACGGTCATGTGGTGAGGGGGGGTGTGTGTGAGGGGGTGTGTGTGTGAGGGGGTGTTCATAAGGGGGAAGAAGCGAGAGCAAAAGAAAAATGGCGGCCGTGATCAATAGTGATAGTAAAGCACTCGGGTGATCACGCCGCGAGTATTTAATGGAGTAAAGAGGTACACAATGGAGGCCGCATGTACACACCACGTGTGTCTGAGATGAGCACAACAGCACAGCCTGTGTGTGTATATCAACGTCGACTTGAATGGGGAGCGAGCGGGCATAGAAGCAAACTGTTCTCTCCTTTGTGATCCAACAATAGACCCAGCGAAGTTAAGACTATCACCTGGGCTTTCTTAAAAGCATCAACATTGTAATGCTGCGGTCACACCGGTCGCGTTGATTTTTTGACGCACTGCAAAATCGCGTCCAACGCGCCGCCGGTCGTGTTCAGACCAAACGCCGCAAAATCTCGTAGCGCCGGAGAGGGGGCGTGGTTTATAGACCTGGATCCGTTCAACTGTCCGCCATTAACCATGGAAAGAATAACCTATATTCCTACGTGTTGTGGAAGTCACAGATATCCCGGGAAACTAAACGCCGTCATGTCTGGTTCACAATATTGTTCAGAGGAGCTCCGTGGATTGTATCGAGCTGTATTCACTGTGTCTAGCAAGCCGCCGGTCGCTGTTTACACAGACGGCTACAGGATTTATTTGTCCTCCATTGTTGTTTGCGATTCAGCACCGGCCGGAGCTACGGCACTGATGACGGGGGCAGCAACTCAACGCTGATAGGCTATCGCGCCACAGCGTCACGCGATTATGTCGCAGAAGTTGAAAAATTTCAACTCGCGCGTTGGCGATTTTGCGGCGTCCACCGCACTGCTATAACTCGTCCAACGCGCCGCGCAATCGCAAAATCGCGGCGCGGCAGTCTCATCGCGTCTGTGCATAGACTTTGTATGTAATCTCGACGCGCGTCAAAAAAAAAACGCGACCGGTGTGACCGCAGCATTATCCTTTCATCCAAATGGAATCGGACGGGACGGCCTGCAGCCGGAGGTAATGCTGCTGTTTATAGTGTCAGTGACAAAAGCAACAACGAACAAAAAAGCTAAAATAGAGGAGAATCGGGGGGAGCAAATAATTGGTAAGGTAAAACTATATCCTATGACCCTGAGAGATGATCGTGTGATCACCTAGGAGTCCTGATCCCCAGGTTGGGAAATGGTGCCCTAAATGACAGAGCTACTCTCCTCTCAACGGGGCGGCGACAGACACACAAAGGGATGAAGGCTGGTAATGACTGCTCTCTCTCTGGTCACTCAGCCTGCAAAGGTCACAGCTGACAGAAGCACCAAGTGATGATCATCTCTCATCTATTACCCCCTCTAATCCATCCATCCATCCATATCTGCCCTCCTCACGGGGAGGAGAGAGGAAACAGAGAAAGTTAGGGCCTGGCACAAAAGAAGGAGGGGGGTGTATTGTCTGAATTGTTCACTAATTATTTTCTCCCGACAGCTTCGTCAGAATCAGCCGACGTGGTGAACAGTGAAGGAGAGTTTCTACTGGCACACAGAGAGGGGAGGGGGTGAGGGTAGACCGCTTTAAATGAGAGGTTGGTCGAATATTGATGTGACAGACACAGAGACGTGCAGGGACACAAAATCACTTTCACCAACACACCACCTACAATTAGAGTGCTTTAGATCACTTTCTAACCCCCCCCCCCCCCCACCCAGAACCCCACCCCGACCCTTTCATACACTGTAGAATCAATTTAAATAAATCAGCTCCTCTTCCATCAGTAGCTCATTGTAATGAGTCAAAGGATAACTGCAGTGTGTAACCTAGAGGGCGCTTCATTACATGTGTCTCCACTGGAAGGTTATTCTAGAGCAGACCTGGACAATGTACGCCTCCGGGCCTGTTGGCTGTCACCGACCGGCCCGCAGGACGTCAATAGGAAACTAGAAAAAGCATTTCCTGCTGAAAATGCGTTGGAATGCTGAAAACTGAAATTAATCGCAAGAACATTGCTGAAAATAGATATCCAATTCAAAAACAAATTGCAAAAAGCTTAATAATTCAAAAAGTTTAAAGATTACAAATATGAAAAGTCATATCACACCTCTCCTGAAAGAGCTGAACATAATCATAATGTCTGACACACATAAACAGAGGTTATTAAATGCCTGGCTTCATCACAAGCATTTCAATTAGAATTCACTCTTTGGGGCTTTTATTTTGAAATGGGGTATGTGTGTGTGTGTGGGGGGGGGGGGGGTCCTCTAAAAGTCTCTAAGACCTGAATGACTGTATGAGAGAGAGACACAGACAGGGAGCGAGAGAGAGGAAAGAATTAGTGAGAGAGAGAGGCAAACTTTCTCACTTGGAGATTGTACTATGTTTTATCTTTTACAGCTTACATGACTATTGTCCTGCTCTGCCATGTCTTTCCTCGTCTCTCCCTCTTGTGTTGCGGTGTGTGTAAATGTCACTCGAATCAGGAAACTCATATCTGATTGGCCGATCTGCAATTTTATTTTAAAATGGAGTGTGTGTGTGGGGGGGTCCTCTAAAAGTCTCCAAGACCTGAATGACTGTGAGAGAGAGAGAGAGAGAGAGAGAGAGAGAGAGAGAGAGAGAGAGAGAGAGAGAGAGAGAGAGAGAGAGGAGTGCATGTGAGACTGGATGTTTATCAACATCACTAATGTGTGCCTGAAGCCATTTCATGGAGATAAAACAGGGAAACACCTCTCAAACAAATCATCAAAACTCCCATAACCGTAGCTCCTATTGCTCCGATATTAATGATTGAGAGGATGGATGACTTGAGAAACAGATCCTGTAAAAATTGTGTCTGTAGTTTAAATAATGTGGCTTAACTGGCGATCTAGAAATGGGGTACCGTGTTCTGTGGAAGATGTTTTTGAAGCAGAATTTAACATTGGTCTCGATGGAGCAGAAAGTTGGTTTTCCTGTCAATTAACGGCTTCGGTGTCAAATGTGTAAATCTGTGGGATTCCACAGTAATTTTTATACGACAAGGACAATATTAGCTACTTCTACATCCAGAAATTATGCATGAAGAGTGAAGATTGTGGACACAGTGGCAAAACACAAATGTTTTTTTCACAAGAATCTCAAGCTGCTCTTCACTCTAGCGGTGACATCACGCACTCTAAGCTGTGCATTACACACCCATTATAAAGTCAGAAAAGGGCTGAAAAATCATAAAAGTTAAATTGCTGCAGTTCAAAAAGTTAAAAAGATATCAGAAAACTGTATGTTCCGGCAATAGTTTAGGGTTTTCTCAACATTGAAAGTTGAAATGGTGTCTGTAGCTGAAAGTATGAGGTAGTTAATGGATTTGAAAGTTGAAGAAGTTTAAGAGGATTTAAAAAGCTTCTCCATAGAAACCTATTAAAAAAAAAGTTGCTAAAAGCTTAATAATTCAAAAAGTTTAAAGGTTAGAAATATGAAGAGATATAGCACCCCTCTGCTGAAAGAGCTGAACATTTTGATAGTTGAACGGTTTCTGTAGCTTAAAATATGAAGGAGAAGAAGCGTTGCGACGAAACAGGGGGACGGAAGAAATAGTGGAACTAGAAAAAGCATTTCCTGCTGAAAATGCGTTGGAATGCTGAAAACTGAAATTAATTGCAAAAACATTGCTGAAAATAGATATCCAATTCAAAAACAATTGCAAAAAGCTGAATAATTCAAAAAGTTTAAAGATTACAATATGAAGTTATATCACCCCTCTCCTGAAAGAGCTGAACATTTTGATATTCGAACTGTTTCTGTAGCTTAAAATAATTCCATCGGTAGTGATATTTGTTGTAGTAGTACTAGAAGTTGTAGTTGTAGTAGAAGTATTATCAATGTCATCGTGACATCATCCAACTGTTTCCTCAGCTTGAGCAGCACTCTCCATGACAAGCAACGGTATCGCCACCTTGCTGGAAACAATATAATAATGCCACAAATCGCTATGATCCAACAATGTGTATCGTCATACACATTGCCCAAATCTATGGCCCGGACCGTGCCGTTTGTATTACAATAGCACGCTGAAATCAGGTGTATTCTATATGGCATAATAACTGATGGATGATAGTCGTTCATATGCAAAGCTGAGGAGGATGAAGGTAAATGCTTGACGATCTACAGGACATTCAATCCATGTAGA
Source organism: Lycodopsis pacificus (assembly GCA_028022725.1). Lineage (NCBI taxonomy): Eukaryota > Metazoa > Chordata > Actinopteri > Perciformes > Zoarcidae > Lycodopsis > Lycodopsis pacificus. The sequence continues at coordinate 4,423,993 of CM051698.1, forward strand.
AGGGAGATGAACAGGGCCCATCAGGTTTTCTATTTAATGCCAACGCAGAACAATCACAGATTTAAGCAAGCTGGTATGTGAGGGCTCACTGTGGACTAATAATGGATTATCTAATGTCTCTGTATACTGAATATATAAAGTCATGTTCCTATAGGGCCTGCATTATATTAGTGGATTACTACAGAACGATACTATCAGCATTATATGAACAAAGGTTATTTGTACATTAAGGTCTAATTCAAGATCACAAAGCTTGTGTATAATCATGTCTATTGGTCACTTTCTGTTACAGATTTACACATTGACACATAAAGTGGCCAGAATAATAATTGAACAGCTTTAGCTGCTGGTAAAACTAACAAACCGTTATAAAACTCTCTGACTGTAATGTTACCACAGCAAACATATTGTTGTCAGGATAGTTTGATGAAAAAGACTACCGTAGTTTTACAGTAGAAATAACCTGTTAATTAGCTTAGTGGTTTATTGTCAGTTTAATAGAGAGATGAAGTCACGCCCTTCACAGTGTCCTGTGGGACTTTACTTTATAACTCGACAGTTCGATCCTTGGCTGGGACGTGTCATGTGTCGAAGTGTCCCTGAGCAATACACTGAACCCCTAACAGCTCCCCGGGCGCCTGTCATAGTCAGCCCACTGCTCCCTATATACAGGGATGGGTCAAATGCAGAGACAAATTTCCCCCTTACCGGGATCAATATAGTATAATAAATAAATAAATAAGAACGACTATGTATAGCAGCTAACGGCGAGAGATAAATGTTTATTTCATCCAGTTTGAATTGTGCTATGAATTTCACATATGTTTGTGAATTTAATATTTATTTTGCAAGTCAAGAAAGTCTCAGATTTTCAGACATTTGTCGTATCGTTTAGCTTTGTGTGAAACCGATCAGTGAACTAATCTCTGGTCTAGCGTCATGCACGTCAGCTGCACGGCCGTTACCTTGGCTTGCTAGCTAGCTCGCTAGGTAACTTAGCTATATCCATCCACACATGTACCTTATCATACATGATGTGTTTTATTCTGCTACTGTTCTTATCAGCCGGGAAGTAGAGAACAGGCAAGGCCTGTTGTTCATGCAAGTACAGTCTTTTTTAAGTATTAGACTTTAACAGTTTGACAACAAAATATTCCTTTCTTGACTTACGAATTAATATTTTTAATTGACAAACATATGTGTAATTCATTCAGAAAATTCCGTAATCACGGACGCTGACAACGCATGTAATACATGACTTCATTCTTCACTCGTCTTTTTAATTCTTCACAGTTCATTTAGTTTTTTCGCCGTCTGGCGTTTCTGAGAATAATGCGCGCACAGCACATGGAGTATAATTGGCTCCGTTCATGCTACGAGCTCGCACTACAACACGAAGCGAGACTATGAACGGTTTATAGTCCCGTAGTAAACCGGAAGGAGCCGTATGACGAACGTTAGCAGCTATGCTAACAACAATACAGTTTTTCTTCGGTTCACCGGGAAAATGTTTACTCTTCTTGCTTATTTTGAACCCTGTTTGAGTTAGAAACCACTTGTAATGCCATTGTAAAATGTGGAAGCTTCATTTTTAAAGTTGAGTATAGAAGCACACTGTGCTACTTACCGGTCAATGACTCAGATAACAATGTGGGAGGCCTGGTTTGTTCGGTAGCAGTGGCGGCTGGTGGAAAATTTTCTAGGTAGGGCCATCCTATCAATTTCAGCAAACATCCCAAGTATGATTTCATGGAAAAACATTTTAGTATCAAACACGCATTATTACTTGGCAGTTAAATATTTAAGATTTATTCCAACATGAAAAAAAGCAGTAAATAACACTTATATAATATAATACAATATAATATAACATGTTTATTTATTGAGATGCCCCTATGGACCTTGTTATAGGAGGTAAAGATCAGGAGAAGTAAACATGAAGTGTAATTATGAATACTGATGTTAAATTAAGCTATGATGAGTTTTCACTGTTAATTTAACATCTGTAAGAGCCAAATTCAATGTGCTGTTAAATATTCACTTGTATTTACATGTTTAACTGTAATCACTTCTGTTTCTACTTTGAATGTTACAAGGATGTCGTTATAATTTGTTATAGTAAGAAATACATGTAAGTGACAGACAACTGTCACTTTAAGGACACTGTGACAGTTACTGACAGTGGTGAGTAATATCTGAGGCAGTATGGAGCCGCACAGTTTTCCGACCGTGTTAGGAAATGTGTTAAATGGAACGATCTACGTGGATTAAGTTGTGGATAACCTGTGGATACGTATGGTATGTCGAAGTAATCAGCGTACTTTTAGGAAGAAAGGAAGTTGATTGACTGACTTGTACGAAGTAGTGAAGCTTCGCATGTAGTCTGCTGTCTGATTGTGAGGTCAGGCTGATCTGATATCAGCTCTTTGGCTGCAGAATCGCCGCCAAAGTTCTCCTCTCAAACGGGTCTTGGAGGAGGAGTGGTCGCGCTGGCGCAGGCTCCCTGTAGAGACTTCTCCTGACGAGAACGCGCAGCTCGGGGGGCCTGATCGTTCTGGCCCACAGCTGAATCTATTTGAGGGCGCTGATTGGCTAACTTGTATGTCACTCATTTATATTTTTAATCAGCAATTGGCTAAACTGCTTCATAGACCCGCCTCTTTTTGGCCAAAATGATCAAGCCCCCCTCGCTGCGCGTTCTCAGACGTGTCGTGCACACAGGCAGAGAGCACGAGCAGACGAGCACACAGGGGGAGAGGACGAGCAGGAAAAGCATATATTTTGCGCAGATGTCATTTTGTACACACATTACTGGGTACATTCCATAGTTAAAAAACACAAATATTGACAATTTGTATAATTTATGATTTTTATTTTATTTTTTTCCGTGTGGCTCATGGTGGGGCCATGCCCAATTGCCCTCTCTTGACCAGCCGCCACTGTTCGGTAGTGAAGTTAAGATGAGGCGTTTAAGGGTACTCGGAAATCCACGCACTCAACTTTATTGTTGGAATGCTTAACAGCATTCCAACAATAAAGATTCGAAGAACAATTGTTGGAATGCTTAACAGCATTCTAACAATTAGGAATAAAACATAAATAAGTGTACATCATGCACGGAATACATTTGCATTGCTTTTATTTTGAAGGTGACTGTTGCTGTTTCTTTTTCTCAATTTACGTATGTTGGTGAATGTGTGTGAGCAGCAGCGTCACTGCAATGTGTTGGTGGGCGGAGCTTACAAGAGATGTGCGTTAGCCGTTAACCACTTCTAAGTATTTATTTACTGATGTCAAAGGTAAAGCTGGGCTGAGTTGGTGGAGAACAGATCGCAGTGTTTAAGGATTACAATTTGAATCTCCAGTACGAGACAAAACACTTGACTGATGCAGAGCGGCACGGACCTCTGAGGCTTTGCCAGCTATACATATGTGAACAAACATTCTCCGTAAGGAAGTTTAACAAATCCTGTCAGCTGTCCTTCACATCTCACCTCAGGCAGGAGGAAGAGGGCCCACGCAATCCACGATTAGGTGTTCAAATGGCTGGCTTATAGCCGGAATGAGATACAGAGGAGCCACTTTTATTTTTTGATTTGGTTTACCCGTTAACTGATAGGTATGGCAGGTCTTGATGTAGGTTGCCACGTCTCTCTTAACCATAAACACAGAATATGAGAAAAACATCTCATCGCTCCCTACGAGAGTTTCCACAACGAGCGCAAAAACAAACAGGAATTCCCGGACCTGACGTCACCACTTAAGTTTCTGAATCGGACAAGCCCCCAATTTGTTACGGTCTGGCTCTTGAACCACAACAAAACGTTACGAAAACTCAGGCACGGTGCTAAACAAAGAAACCACCTGTATTAGAAAAGGTCAGGACATTTCAAAATGCAAAACAGGAGAGCATTCTCGCAGAATGCCAGACGGTGTAACTGCTCCTGCCAGACTCTCCGTGTAGCACACCAGGTGTCAGGGGAAGAAGCCCGCCCTCCTCCGGACGGGGCAGGTCTTGTAGGGCGAAGGCGTTGGCCAGCTGCCTCCAATCTTCCTGATGGCCCTGGGCCGTCACACACTGAACTGAAAAACAGAAAATGATGTAATTGGACTACAAACAATAGTGATACAAATACAAATTCTGCAGAAACTTGATCCCTGTTAAGGGCACCCTAGAGGGGACTTCATCATGTGTTCTCCACTGGAAGGGCACCCTAGAGGGGACTTCATCATGTGTTCTCCACTGGAAGGGCACCCTAGAGGGGACTTCATCATGTGTTGTCCACTGGGAGGGCACCCTAGAGGGGACTTAATCATGTGTTGTCCACTGGGAGGGCACCCTAGAGGGGACTTCATCATGTGTTCTCCACTGGAAGGGCACCCTAGAGGGGACTTCATCATGTGTTCTCCACTGGAAGGGCACCCTAGAGGGGACATCATCATGTGTTCTCCACTGGAAGGGCATAGAGGGGACATCATCATGTGTTCTCCACTGGAAGGGCATAGAGGGGACTTCATCATGTTTTCTCCACTGGAAGGGCACCCTAGAGGGGACTTCATGTGTTCTCCACTGGAAGGGCACCCTAGAGGGGACTTCATGTGTTCTCCACTGGAAGGGCACCTTAGAGGGGACTTCATCATGTGTTCTCCACTGGAAGGGCACCCTAGAGGGGACTTCATGTGTTCTCCACTGGAAGGGCACCCTAGAGGGGACTTCATCATGTGTTCTCCACTGGAAGGGCACCCTAGAGGGGACTTCATCATGTGTTCCCCACTGGAAAGACATCCTAGAGGGCACCTCATTATGTTTTATCTACCACAGGTGCATGCGATAGGGCATTTGTCTTGTATTTGCTCGAACATGGTTGCTGGTCGCAACACTGTAATGTTTTTTACAGTGTATCCTGTCCCTCTCTATCAAAGCCCCATCCCTGTCTCTATCCTGCAATTAAAGCCCTTAGATCACTTTCTGTCTCTAACCACCTCGCCTCTCCTTTTATCTTCCTTTTATCCTTTCTCACTCTTTGCCCGCCTGCAGATAGACCTATTTAGTCCATGCCCTCTGTCTGCTAATGCCCACCTCTGTCTATGTCTCTGTCTGTGTTTCTGTTTCGGTGGCTGACAGTGGTGTAAGGTTGATAGAGGGGGTGGAGGTGTTGATGGATGTGCTGAATAACTGTCAGGATAATAACTGTGAAACGGTAGCGTTGCCCTTTAATAACTGGAGCCCTGAAGGCTCTAGTGAATGTGGATTATACAGTGCATTCAGAACCCTTCCTTTCTTCTCACTGTGTTATGTTGCAACCTTATGCTAAAATCAATACACCAAATACCCATAATGACAAAAGAAAAACAGGATATCACATTTTACAATTTAATAAAAAGAAAAGAACATTGAATACCTCCTTGACATAAGTGTTTAGACCAGGGGTGTCAAGGAGAAATCACACAACTGGAAGTTGAAACTTTCGAAATATTACTGTTGTTAAGTCACAGAAAGTAATTTGAGGATGTTTTGAGGCGAGAAGTTAGTTGTTTAAGCACCAAATCTGTGGTCGGTTTGTCAAGATTCAGCCGATTTAAAAATCTACTCCGACGATTTCGGAGATGTGAGGTGTTGCTAGCGGGATCTGATCCACATACATATATTTATTTATATATGTATATATATATATACATATATAATTGTATGTATGTATATATATGTAAATAATAATATATCATTTTTAAATGAAAACGAAAACAACAGGGTTGTCATATTTACTTTGATTGTAAAAATACTTTACAGAAAAAAACGGATTAAACTCATGAGACCAGCTGAGGTGGTGATGTCATCAAGTAAGCTGCTGTTCCAATTGTCTGTAGGACTGCAACAACGAATCGATAAAATCGATGAAAATCGATTATTAAAAGAGTTGGCAATGAATTTCATTATCGATTTGTTGTGTCGCGCGATTATTACGCCACTCAATAAGTCGAGGCGATGTTTGAGTATAAAAAAAAAAAGTTGAGTTGAGCCATTCGCGCCGCCGGTCTCGCCGGGGGCTATTTGTGTTCATTCACACTGGACGCGCCGGAGAGGGGGTGTGGCTTATCACCCTGAAAGCCGTTCAACTGTCCGCCATTAACCATGGAAAAAATAACCCCTATTTCTGCTTAGTAGGTGTTATGTTAGGAGTAGTTACATTTACACCGTCTTACATTTACAATCGGCCCTTTGAGGGCGACCGTGATGCTGATGTGGCCCGGAGTGAAAATGAGTTTGAGACCCCTGGTTTAGACCCTTTGCTATGGCACTTGACATTTAGCTTGGATGCCTCCCATTCCTCTTGATCATCTCGATGCTTCTCCCCATCATTGGAGTCCACCCGTGGTAAAGATCAATTGATTTTACATGATTTTGAAAGGCAACCTGTGGTCGGGCAGCTTGCAGCCATGAGGTGAAGCAACAGTCTGCAGAGCTCAGAGACAGGGTTCTGTCGAGGCACAGATCTGAGGAAGCTGCATGAAAGGTTCCTAAAAGCAAAGTGGCCTCCATGGTTCTTAAATGGAAGAAGTTTGGATCAACTAGGATTCTTCTCTCAGCCGATGCGTCGTGGTTGCTCGTAATGACGCCATCAATTTGAATGACGCTTAAGTGGAAGTTCAGTCAGGAAGACTCTCTTTGCTCACCCTTTCATTCTCTCTCTCCCTGTGATCACTCTATCAGCTGATTGTGGGCGTTCACTTGAAGTCAACCAAACAGGTTCTGCACAGTTTCCTGAAGCCAATCACATCGTTGCTGTCAAACTTTAAAAATGTTCTCCTCTCTGCTGCTGTCAGTTGTCATTTCAGCTCAAATCAGATGCGACCCTCCTCATGCTCCTCATCTTCATCTTCATCATCACCACCACCACCAGCGTCTGGACTCTATGGGGATTAGGCCTTATCTGACCTCAGCATCACTACCCCTCTACTGTGTACTTCAGGATGGAGTCCAATCCACAAAGACTTTGCACTATTCAAATATTATGTATAATATTATTTAGAACATTTCAAACAAAGTCTCTCCTGATTGAACTTCATCAATTTGAAATGAAATACTTGTTTACATGAGTTGACACAGTCACAAGAAGCCCCTTGTCACCCTAACGTTACCCAGAACAAGACTCTTCAGCTGTCATCTGGAGAGAGAACTGAGCTCTGTGTCCTGCTCTCACATGAAAGAGACGATAAAGAGATCATTTCAGTGTTCAACACCGAGCCTCGTTATCTCCTGCTGAGATCTTCAAAAGTAAGCTCATTTAGAATTTTGGACTGTCGTGGCCTATTTCAATGGTATTAATGATTTAGTGTTTTTGTTGTGTGTGTGTGTGTGTGTGTGTGTGTGTGTGTGTGTGTGTGTGTGTGTGTGTGTGTGTGTGTGTGTGTGTGTGTGTGGCCTCCGTGCCAGGCTATGCCAGGCTGCTGATGTTCGTCCTGTATGTGTTCCACATGTCCTCTGATGATGATCATGTATAAGACTTGTATGATTAAACTGTTGTGCATTCTGGGAATTATAGCTGTGATCTCTAATGAAAACAAGATTGAACTGTTTTGCCTCAATTCTAAGTGTGATGGAGGAGAACCAGGCACCACTCATCCTTTTATTTGTTCTTTGTGTGTTTCTATAAATCAGAGCATAGAGAAATAGGAGCCTGACAAATGAATGAACACTACAACAAGGCATTGCAAACCAATCAAATACAAATATTTCCAGCACAACTTAAGTATGACTGTAAAGTCCAAATCCTTGAATCCTTGTTTTGTTACATATGTGATTGCACCAAATGGGTGGACAGCATGTGGCCTCCAGCAGCCACCTTGTTAATAATAAGTGACGTCCCGTTGGGGGCTAAGTAATTGGCTGTAGCAGACAGGGCCTCAGAGACACAGAGACCGAGTCAACTCATTAGCATGTTGTTAGCTTGTTATTAGCGTAAAGATAATTTAGCTCCTCAGCTTGATGAATGACCAAGAAAGCGATCAGTGGACCACTCAACCCCGTCGCTTCTGTGTACGCTAATGTGTGTGTGTGTGAGAGAAAGAGATACTTGGCAAATAATGTCATATGTCATCTGTTGTGGTCTATATACTGACATTCTTATTCTCATCCATAGCCCTCTTTGTATTATTAATGGTATCTCCACCAGGCGTATTCTGTGGAGATGATGTGTTCTGTGTGTGTGTGTACATCTATCTGTCTGTCTGTCCATGAATAATCTCGCATGCCACTGGACCCATCAGCCTAATATTGTTGGTGCTCATTTATAACTCTGTGCTCCAGAGGACCTCTCATGGTTGCAGTGATTCACACTCTTTGAAGAACATATTTTATTGGCTGTTTCATATTGTCATTGACTGCTGACTCTGACTCTAAACCAGCCACTAGGGGTCGCAAGTGATCAACAACTGCTTCAGTTTGGTCTCTTGTTTCCGCTACGGATTACAAGATGTTCCTCTCTTGGTTTGCTCGCCTAGGTAAGACAATTGTATGTATGTATATATGCATGTATGTATATATGTATGTATGTATAACTATAGTTTAGCAAATGACAAACTGAAGCAAGTGCTGACTACAACGGAGCGTGTCTTCTCATGTCTGCAGGAGGAGAGCTAGTTAGCTGTTAGCAGCTGGTGGGGAGTCCTGCGGTGTGTTTGTCTAACAGATGGAGTGACCAGACATCCCGAAGTACAAGCAGTTGTCCTAAATCCTGAATCCTTTCCCATACTAAACGTTTAGTTTTGATTCGCTTCTTTAGCCGAATAAAACTGATCGTTGAGAATTTTGGTGTTGCCCACAGACGGGCACTGTGATGCCTGATGTTGTAGTTTCTGTTGTGCTTTGTTTTAGTCATGTACAGTAGAGTGAATCGATAAACAACCATGCATAGCGGTGGCGGTGCAAAGCGATTAAGCATAGCAGCATTGCAAAATGATGACATGCCTGTATTGAAGAAGACTTGAAACTAGAGATTGAGACCATACACTCATGTTTACAAAGTTTACTGAGGTAATAAATCAAGAGAGAAGTAAAGTAATTTTCTCACAGACTTCTATACAACCAGAGGAGTCGCCCCCTGGTGGACAGTAAATATAATGCAAGTTTCACGATACTTCTGCATTGGCTTGTAGAAATATGCTAACGGTATTTACAGGCATTAAACGTACTGGAGATAAAACTTAGCTTAATTTCAGGAACAGGACCACACCTCAGCCACTCGCCCACTTCCGGCCACTCCTATAAATACCTACCCACTCTAAGCCTCGGCACACTCGCGTGTACTGCACTCGCAACCGGAGCTCCACGGCAACCGGAGCTCCACGCTCCTCGCCCCTCGCCGACCAGCTGCATCCACCCGCCAGGATCTGACATACGAAGAGATCCGACATACGACGAGCCGGACTCACGGCCGTCCTCCTCTAACTCACATCCCAGCGGCAGAGGGAGACCCGCTACCCCCAGCCGTAGACAACAGAAACGTGAATCCAGCTCTCTCCTTCTTCGCTCGCTCCAGACCCAGCTCGGGAACGATCCTCCGACGACTCTGGCCGCCCGGCACGCAGCGCCCAAAGACGCCGCCACCCCTCCACGCTCCAGCCAGGTCCCCCATCATAGACTCACCAGCTGATCGACGACGCACCAGCTGATCGAAGACGCACCAGTTGATCGGAGACGCACCAGCGATCTCCAACTCGACCACAGTCCGCCTGCTAAGAGCATCAAAGCAGCAAAGCAAACCGTGCCAACTCCTCACAACTTTCCCAAAGTTACGTCAGGACAACAAACAAAACAACACAACATACCTGCATCCAAAAAACACCGGCGTAACGCCAGCGACCGCGACGACGCCACGCCCCCCGAGGCTCCGCCCCCCGAGGCTCCGCCCCCCAACTCACAAGTTCCGGGTTGCCAGGCGCAGCTGCCCTTCCCACTACACAGATTGCCTCACCCCCCATCCCCCTCCACCACCAAAGAGAAGAAGGAAGGGAAAAGAAAGAGACAAAGCAACCCGTGCCAACTCCTCACAAACTTTCCCAAAGCCACGTCAGAGAAAAAAAATAAATAAATAACACACAAACGTACCTACATGCAAACACTCCGGCGTGACGCCAACGACTCTGTCCCCCTTTCTAAGCCGTCCCCCCCTCTAAGCTGTCCCTTTACTGGGTCTTACACCACCTTTCTTCTGCCGTACCTAGGCACCGGGTTGCCAGGTCTTCTTTCCTCCGTCCCCCTCCCCATCCTGCTTCTCCTATGCAGATCCCTGGAACATAGCCACGCAGCACGCAACAACGAATCGCAACAACGCAGCCACGGAACGACCAGCCATGCACGTAACACAGCTCTGGATGCCAACTCTCTCTTCTTCCTTACTTCTGCCTGTACTTTCACTATCCCCTCTCACCACACTTCCTCTGCCCCCTGCCCTGGCACCGGGCTGCCAGGTTCCTTCTCCTCTGTTCCTCCCCTCTATCCCACTTTCCATACTACATCTGCCTTCCCCACCACGCAGGTTCCCGGCACCGGGTTGCCAGGGTCCCTCGCCTCCCCCCCCCCCATCCCACTTTCCATACCATGCATGCTCCCACCACGCAGGCGCCTGGCACCGGGTTGCCAGGGTCCCTCGCCTCAGTCCTCCCCCCCCTTTTTTCACCACACAGTTTCCTGGCACCGGGATGCCAGTTCCCACCTTCTCCTGTCCTACTCTCCAACTAGCCTATCGTCTTCCAAAAGACGAAAAGAAGAAAATAGAAAGAGACGATGCTGCTCCCCCTGCCGCCTTTTGGGGGGTTTCCACGGCGGACGACATTGCCGTAGACCAGCCTCGGATCCTGCAAGCAGATGCCAGTCGTTTCCACTCATGCTACGAAATCTGACCAATAGTAGCCACAGCCATCACGGGCGGCCGCGGATGGCCCAGCAAGTCCATCCCTTAAACTCCTGACAACCTAGCAGTCGGTTACCCAATCACCAAACGACGCTGCGACACCCGTCCGCCAAGGGCGCGCCCTCGATGCAGCTCACGTCTGGGCCACCACAATGCCATGGCTTTCTCGTTCCCATTCCAGGAGTTCAGCCCTCCTGCGGACACCCGTCCAACATCGGTTCGGCCATATCCAACGCCGTCCTTAAACCCACCAATCCTCACTCGATCTTGCCGACCAGCGCACAGGCTCATTTTGGGGGTCTGCAAGGCCCGGGAGCCGCAGTGGATCCTCAGCTAAGCCTCCCCCAAACCGCATCAGGCCAGATCTCCATCAACCATTCCTCAGCACTCCTAACAACCGACGACGGCTCGCTCCGCTGAGGTGGGGGCCTAAGCTAGTGAACTGGAGATAAAACTTAGCTTAATTTCAGGAGCAGGACCACACCTCAGCCACTCGCCCACTTCCGGCCACTCCTATAAATACCTACCCACTCTAAGCCTCGGCACACTCGCGTGTGCTGCACCCCACCCTCCCTCCCTCTCGTTAATAGTTATCTCCCCCCATAGTCAGCATGCTCCTATCCCATGGAGATCGAGGGTCTGCAAGGCCCGGGAGCCGCAGTGGATCCTCAGCTAAGCCTCCCCCAAACCGCATCAGGCCAAATCTCCATCAACCATTCCTCAGCACTCCTAACAACCGACGACGGCTCGCTCCGCTGAGGTGGGGGCCTAAGCTAGTGAATAAGTATTATGTGTGTGTGCTCATTTGCAATAGTGTTGCGTGTGTCATAGAGCAAAGGTTTGAATCTCCGGGTGAGGCACTCACACGCTCCCCGTACAAAGAGGGATCTCTGACATGCAGGTGGGTTAGCTTAAAACGTATAACTAGTTGTGCTGTGAAGAGGGTTAGTCGGTGGGATATTGTGTAGCAACCTGCAGGAACAGCACCTTCGCTATCCCTGAGACTCCAGGACTCTCACACACAGTGGCCCAACCCTGGCGTGTGTGTAAAGACAACGCGTCCATGTGCTGGACAAGGTCTATTAAAGTATAAAGAAACAGGGAAATGAGAGAACAGGGCTCACAAAACACCGAGAGGAGAGATTCGTATACGGAGCCCTGGCTTTGTGTCTGTTGCTAGGGATACTTAATCAATTCTTGTGTTGTGTGAAACCATAGATCTATGTTTTTTATGCTTTGATGCTTGACTTCATCAATTGTTAATACTTATAGATCGTCTACCGTCTTCCGTTCATTGAAAGTAATTCCAATCAAACGCTGTGCGCGGGGTCCTTCTGAAGATGTAGTCTTTTGGAGTCAGGTTATACGGTGGGCTTTTAGCCCGAGGGTAAATCCCCAACACTTTACTCGGCAGAACCAGGGGTTGCCGCCCGGTTTACACTGAATGTACTGGAGGCCACGCCCACCCCCAACTCCCCCGTCCTGAATTTCATCCATTCTCATTTGGTCATCCCACTAACAGAGCTAACGGCTAACGGGGCTAACAGAGCTAACAGCAAATGGAACAAACTCACAGCAGGACCGACAGCTTTTGTTCAGAGGAAGTGTTTAGCAGTCACCTGCAGTTCAGCTGCATAGATTAAAATGAGCAACTGTCTCACCTCAGTGTCATACTGTAAGGTGCGATATTTGTTTGTGATAAAGATGCTCAATGCACAGTAGCAGTGCCATATACTATGTTATAAATCATAAGCAATGAAAAAGAAAGAAACACTGTAGGAAGATGCATCTATGTTTCAATATGACAACATCACTCTGAATAACTGTACAGAAGGGTTTATCAAGTGTCAGCATGAGGGACACAAAGCCCCAGATGACCCCCCCCCCCCCCCCAACAGCCACATGCTGTCTGTTTAATCACATGACAGGTCTGACTGTCTCAGCAGGACAAAGTAGAATCAAAAGAGAGACGTGTCAGACTTTCCCAAGATCATCTTTTTCTCTCTCTTCGCTCTTTGTCCTTGTTATCACTTCTCTGTCAGTGATTCACACCGCAGGTTAGGGTTAGGGTTAGGGTTAACCTAACCCCCCCCTCCCCCCCCCGTCTCTCTTCTCTTCTACGGATTGAAGCGTCCTTTTTTTCTGTTGGAGTGTGAGCTTCAGTGCATTCAATGCAGATATAACGTGAGGGGAATGTAGAGGAACATTACACTGTAGTCCCAAGGATAATAAAATCAAATTAGGGTTTCCTATTTTGGACATTTTAAATACATTTAAATAATGTTTCAGGTGAGCAGTGGTGTTGACATTGATCAGCCACTAGAGGGATTTGAGTCTCTCAGGAAGCAGTCCATTACCTCAGGCTGTGTTGTGTTCTCGTCCTCTCTCTGTGAAAGCACATAGTTAAGCTCAGTCTAGTGAGCGTAGTGACACCATGGGCCCTTTCACTATAAGAGTCTCTTCTGCTGCTGATGCGTAACATCTCTGTTGCCTTGTGCTTTTGAGATATTGAGTGCTGCAAGTAGAGTTCAGAAAGATGTCTGCGATCACCACAGGTCAAAAGGAATAAGCAGCTCTCATAAATAATAACCTTGGAGGAGAAGTTGCTCATGATTCTTTATTTCTTCATTTGATTTATTAGTTTAGGATCAGTTTTATCATTCTATTGTTTTATGTTTTCAGTAAAACTGAATTTTGTAGGTGGATTCTCACAGTGACTTAGCACATTTACACAAGTTGAATTCTGCGGTACACTTGAACTGGTACAATGATTAGTTTTAGCGGGTTTCATTAATATTGCTGCAGCTTCTAACTAACCCTCACCCATTATGAGGAAAACACAAGAGAGGATGCGTGTCTTATCTGTCCATCATTTTTCTATTATTTTACCAAAAGAAAAAGAAGAACATGACGGAGATGCGTGTGCCTTCTTCAGGGACTACGTAGCCAACGGTTCCATTATCTTTGAATGAAATGATTGTAATGAACTGAGCTCTTTTGCCAGACAGAAAGTAATCTGTACTATTTAAGAGATGAGGCTCGTCATACAGCTGCAGCTGAAGTCAGAGGCGTATGGATTAAGCAGGAAGGGGAGAGGACGGTCCCCATGTTGCTCATTACAGTCCCTCAGTCGTACAAACTGTGGTTCAAACTCAGCCCAGTGTTGTTAACTCTTTCCCCATGAAGGTGGAGCAGCATTAGCTCCGACAGCCCGTCCCTTCAGGCCTCCCTCCAAAGCCGCTGGAGAGTTATCAGCCGGGGAGGCTGGGTAAGAAAGCAGATCTTGCCGACCCCTCCTCAAATGTCAGTTATGTCACTTTGATATAAAGTATTCATCCAATACCTGATGATATTGCTGTATCATCAGTATTGTACTTGTACCTTGTGGCTTTCTGCAGCCCTGCTTTAAATGATCATGTAACTTGTATTTGAAGCCAGAGAATGGAAGCAGCAGGCCGTTGTGCTGCCTCCCCACACACGATGCCTTTCTATACTAAGGGTTAGGGTTAGTTTGTCCTGACTGGGGCACGAGAGGAGAAGTTGGGGTCATTAAAATGATCATTAATGCACTCAGGACATTTCATAGAAATCTTTCCACAAGAAGACGAAGTCCTTCGGTTAAAGTTGTATTTTCTATCCTGTTGGTAGGATTAAACTACAACAGGATATTTAAGTTATAGAATACAGCACCATGGACCAAAGTATTCAATAGAAAGACTGAGCAAGTATAAAATTGACATCTTTAGGGTCTTAGGAAAAAAAGAGAGAACCCCCCCACCACATTGGGGGTATCCAGAGGGAGGGCTGCCCACTGAATAGAGCAGAATAGAATAGAGAGCAGTGTGTCCTAGCCGGAGCTAAGCTGCTTCAGTCCAGGTTAAGCGTGAGTAATCTGTGTTGGCTCACAGGCCCCCAATAGGCCCCGGGGCCCCCACTCCCTGCGCTGTCCTCTATGCTTAATCTGCGCCTCGCTACCTGCCCCCCTGCCCTGCCCGGCTCTCCCCACCCCATTGTCTCTGTATTATGAGCGAGAGCCACAGCGCTGCACAAACAAGGCTCCGAGAACACTTTCACTCTCATTTAAGAAAAAAGAACAAACTATAGTTCCCTCTCTTTTTGTCAGATACATCTCTGAAGTTGGAGATGGAATGAGATGGATTGTTGATTGACTCTTTGCTTTGGTGCTGTATGAAAAAGGCAGCAGCATTCTCCTTCTATCAATAATATCACCGGTAACAGAACTAGATCAGGGATCCAGTATAGGATTAGGGGCGCATCACCCTCTCACAATGGTCACTCCTCTGAGACACACTGCCTCAGTGTTAGAGCTACAGCGAAGATACTTTATGTGGAACTGATTTATCCATTCGTACCAACCATGTCATGCTAACTTGTAGAGGAAGGAGCTGAATAGCACTCCAAACGGAAAACTGGCATGCGATCTTCTGTATGGGTCCCTTAACCTCTCACCTGATGATGAAACACCTTATGAGACAGAACACTGTGAAGGCCATCAATGATAATGCTCTAACACATTCACAATTTGTTTTATCTCAATAAATTATTTACATTTAATTTCTGACAACACATTGCTGGGCATCTCAAATTGATCTTCAGATTCCCAGCTTTCAGATGATGTGCACCACTTCTATGTGGCATATGCTGTTGGCCTGCTATCTCTCCCTAAAGAATCTCCCCCCCCCCTCCCAAAACACCAAAACTGGGTCTCAGGGTAAAATATGGGTATTTTAGGGTTAAAGTCTCAATGGGGAAATACCCTCTGTGCATCAGTTGCTAAATAGTCTGCAAGCATTGCAGCTCTATTCTGAAAGAGCAACTTAAAAGATGCACATTGCTGAGGACTAGCAAGTACTGTGTGTATCAAACCTGATGAATTAAAAAGACATGAATGAGCCTCAGTGTTGCTCCTTCATCACCATGAACACACCATGACTCAATGCTCACACACCGTCCTGCAGCCAACACTCGCTGCAGCACCAGATGTTAATTATTCCACAGCTGAAAATAGACAAATGCAAAACATCCTCCACTTTTTAAAATGAAAGAATATATCTTATATGTTCTTTCATTATATTGTGAGCTGCTTTTAAAGATTTGTATATAGTAAACAATTACCGTATTGTAGTTGAGAGCCACAGAGGAAGAAAGTCAGAGAATATTGAGAAATGGGAAAACACACGAGAAAAGCCTGTTTCAGAGTCGTCGTGCAGCAGTGATGCCAACGTGTCCCTGAGGTTTGGTCACAAGTGATCAGTCAGATTTGAGGAGAATCCCTTTGTTTAAAAACAATGAAGCCCTCAATGTTACAGATTGCACATCTGAAACTACGGAATCCCCGAATATGGACCATAGTGATCCATTTTCTAAATCTAAGATCTAAATTGTTTGCTCTCCTGCCTCCTGAGGACGGACCTCCACCTCTACAGGACGACAGGACCTCCACCTCTACAGGGGAACAGGACCTCCATCTCTACAGGGGAACAGGACCTCCATCTCTACAGGGGAACAGGACCTCCATCTCTACAG
This sequence comes from Lycodopsis pacificus, assembly GCA_028022725.1. Classification (NCBI taxonomy): domain Eukaryota; kingdom Metazoa; phylum Chordata; class Actinopteri; order Perciformes; family Zoarcidae; genus Lycodopsis; species Lycodopsis pacificus. Next base: position 4,440,450 of record CM051698.1, read on the forward strand.
GGGAACAGGACCACCAACTCTACAGGGGAACAGGACCACCAACTCTACAGGATGACAGGACCTCCATCTCTACAGGATGACAGGACCTCCATCTCTACAGGGGAACAGGACCTCCACCTCTACAGGGGAACAGGACCTCCACCTCTACAGGAGGACAGGACCTCCATCTCTACAGGAGGACAGGACCTCCACCTCTACAGGAGGACAGGACCTCCACCTCTACAGGAGGGAGCAGAAGAAAAGAGCTGCGGAGGATCTCTCAGAGGAGAGATGTCTCCATCTCTGTCTTCTATAATGTTCAATCATTTGGAGATAAAACTTAGCTGAATTTCAGGAGCAGGACCACACCTCAACCACTCGCCCACTTCCGGCCACACTCTTATAACTACCTACCCACTCTAAGCCTCGGCACACTCGCGTTTTCTGCACTCGCAACCGGAACACCACGCAGAGGACGCCGCCAACCGCCATCGAGAGGGTCCGGGCAGCCAAACCCGCGATCTCCACGTGACCAGCTGCATCCACCCGCCAGAACCTGGCAATACGATGAGTCGGACTCACGGCCGTCCTCCTTTAACTCACATCTTGGTGGCAGAGGGAGACCCGCGACCTCCAGACGTAGACAACGGAAACGTAAATCCAGCGGAAACGTAAATCCAGCGGAAACGTAAATCCAGCTCTCTCCTTCTTCGCTCGCTCCAGACCCAGCTCGGGAACGAGCCTCCGACGACTCTGGCTACCCGGCACGCAGCGCTCAAAGACGCCGCCACCCCTCTAAGCTCCAGCCAGGTCCCCCACCAGCTGATCGAAGACGCATCAGCTGATCTCCAACTCGACCACAGTCCACCTGCTAAGAGCATCGACGCAACAAAGCAAACCGTGCCAACTCCTCACAACTTTCCCAAAGTCACGTTCGGAAAAAAACTAAAAAAACAAACACAAATGTACCTACATGCAAACACTCCGGCGTGACGCCAACGACCGTGACGCCACCACGCACCCCGAGGCTCCGCCCCCAACCCACAAGTTCCGGGTGCCAGGTCCTCTTTCCTCTGTCCCCCTTTCTAAGCTGTCCCCCCCTCTAAGCTGTCCCTTTACCGTTCTCTTACACCACCTTTCTTCTGCCCGTACCTAGGCACCGGGTTGCCAGGTCTTCTTTCCTCCGTCCCCCTTTCTAAGCTGTCCCCCCCTCTAAGCTGTCCCTTCACTGTTCTCTTACACCACCTTTCTTCTGCCCGTACCCAGGCACCGGGTTGCCAGGTTCCCTCTCCTCTGTCCCCCCCCCCCCATCCCGCTTTTCCTACTACGCATGCTCTTCCCACTATGCAGATTCCTGGCATCGGGTTGCCAGGTCTTCTTGCCTCTGTCCCCCTCTCTAAGCTGTCCCCCTCTCTAAGCGCAACAACGCAACCACTGAAACGCAACAACGCAGCCACTGAACGCAACAACGCAACCACTGAACGCAGCACGCAGCACGAAACAACGAACCACAGCAAGCAATAACGAATCGCAGCAACGCAACGCGGCAACGGATCACAGCAAGCAACAACAGAACGCAGCAACGCAGCCACGGAATGCAATGACGCAGCCACGCAACGAGTCAGCCATGCCACGTAACGCAGCAACGCCAGAACGCAACAGCCACGCATCGCATCCACGCATCGCAGCCACTGAACGCAGCAGGCAACGGGACGCAGCAACAGGAACGGAACACAGGAACGGAACACAGGAACGGAACACAGGAACGGAACGTAGCAACGCAGCCACGGAACGCAGCCACGGAACGCAGCAACGCAACAACGAATCGCAGCAACGCAACAACGCAGCCACGGAACGCAGCAAGCAACAATGAATCGCAGCAACGCAACGCAGCAACGCAACACAGCAACGCAACGCAGCAACGCAACGCAGCAACGCAGCAACGCAACGCAGCAACGCAACGCAGCAACGCAACGCAGCAACGCAGCAACGCAGCAACGCAACGCAACGCAGCAACGGACCACAGCAAGCAGCAACGCAGCCACGGAACGACTCAGCCATGCAACGTAACGCAGCAACGCCGGAATGGAACGGAACACAGCAACGCCGGAACGGAACGCAGCAACGGCAGAACGCAGCAGCCACGCATCGCATCTACGCATCGCAGCCACCGAACGCAGCCACCGAACGCAGCCACCGAACGCAGCAATGCAACACCGCAGCCACTGAACGCTACAACGTAGCGCAGCAACGCCGGAACGGAACGCAGCAACGCCGGAACGCAGTAGCCACGCCACGTAATGACGCATCGCAGCCACGCATCGCAGCAAGCAACCACGCAGTCACGCAACGACAGAACGCAGCAATGCAGCGCAACAACGTACCCCAGCAACAACGTACCCCAGCAACAACGTATCGCAGCAACGTAACGCAGCAACGTAACGCAGCAACGTAACGCAGCAACGTAACGCAGCAAAGCAACGACGCAGCAAGCAACAACAGACCGCACGCAGCAAGCAACAACGGGATGCAGCAACGTAACGACGCAGCAAGCACGGAACGCAAAGCAACAACGGAACGCAGGACGCCAGCGCCCCCCCGGCCACCTACTTCCAGCAGCCACAGCATGCCACCTTAAAGCGAGGCACCCGGCACCGAGATGCCAGTGCCCCCCGCCGCCTACTTTCAGAAAACACAGCAAGTGACCATAACCGGGACACCTGGCACCGGGATGCCAGCGCCCCCACCACTTCCAACGATGGACCCACACAATTGGCCAACAACGATGCCGCTCCCTCTGCCGTCTTTTGGGGGGTTTTCCACGACGGACGACGTTTGCCGTAGACCAGCCTCGGATCTTGCAAGCAGATGCCAAGTCGTTCCCCTCATGCTATGAAATCTGACCAATAGTAGCCACAGCCATCACGTGGGGCCGCGGATGGCCCAGCAAGTGGATCCCTTAAACTTACCTAGCGGTCGGTTACCCAATCATCAAATGACGCTGCGACACCCGTCCGCCAAGGGCGCGTCCTCGATGCAGCTCACGTCTGGGCCACCGCAATGCCATGGCTTTCTCGTTTCCCATTCCAGAAGTTCAGCCCTCCTGCAGACACCCGTCCAACATCGGTTCGGCCATATCCAACGCCGTCTGTAACCCCACAAATCCTCACTCGATCTTGCCGACCAGCGCACAGGCTTATTTTGGGGGTCTGCAAGGCCCGGGAGCCGCAGTGGATCCTCAGCTAAGCCTCCCCCAAACCGCATCAGGCCAAATCTCCATCAACCATTCCTCAACACCCTAAAACAACTGATGAAGGCTCGCTCCGGCCGAGGTGGGGGCCTAAGCTAGTGAATTTGTTGTTGTTATCAGAATCTAAATCTGAATCAGAATCAGCTTTATTGGCCATGTGTGCTTACGCATACATGGAATTTGTCTCCACTCCGCTCTCAATGTACAAACACAAATTTACAATAAACAAAAATAAAAAAGGGCAGCAAAAAAGTAGAACGGATGTAGGTATAGACATTTAGCTATAATATAAGTATAAATATATATCCAAGAGAAAAAGTGTATATATATATATATATATATATATACACACATGTGAACATCAACCTATAGACCATGGCATATGTTTATGCTTCACAGTCTTCATTCAATTTGTCATCACATTGTTGCTTGTCTTGTCGTTTTTGTCTTTGTGTCTTTTTGTGAAGAATGTTTTGAGTTTGGGTCACAACAACGTCTCTTTAAAGAACAGTTTAAAAACTGATGAACGTTTTTAAATATCCTCTTTACATTTAACATTTTTTTGTCAGTAAAAAGTAAAATGTGTAATAAGAAATGTGAATACATTTTATATGCTCAAATAATATGCTTAAATAAGAAATGTTAAGGTTTCTTTGTATTTTCTTCATGCTAATAGTTAAAATTACAAAACAAATACAAATATTTAATGATTAAGATTCATAATTCTTGCATATGATTCCTGCCACCAAATGATGCACACACTGTAAGCTGTTGTTTAGACTACAGACACATTTTGTTTCCAGCTCAAGCAAACAAACAGAAATGTGACCATGAGCTCTGCTTCCAGCTGGTTTCAGCCTCATGTTCCCTCAACAGAAGACACGTGTCTCACTGCTCCTCCTGTCTCTGTGCGACACACGTCTGTCTCTTCAAACGCTCTGCAAACAGAACCAGAACCAGAGGAGTCATCACAAAGACACTGTTTACACTTAATTTCATCACTCTCTGCTCACTGAGCTCAGCATAATCACTTGTTGTTGAAATCACTTAACACTTCCCTTCCATGTAGAGAGAGAGAGAGAGAGAGAGAGAGACAGAGAGAGAGAGAGAGAGAGAGAGAGAGAGAGAGTGTGTGTGTCTACACGTAAACCGAAGTCAGAGATAACTGCTGCTTCACTGACTGAAAACTGCGCATTGTTTGTGAGTAAACCACTCTACACATGATGAAACGAAGCATAACATTTTAAGCACAGGGAAGGCCCGAGGTATGAGTGGCTCCTCGGGGCCCTTTAACCCCTGCTTGTGTTGTCTGTTTGGAACCCCAAAATACGCGATATAATACAAAACACTCAGTGAAAAGGAATTTGTTTAAAGTCAATTACTACTCATCTTGGGGTTCATTACAATTTAAGATGTTTCGGATTAATTCTTTTTTTAAATAAAGGTTTATTACCACATAGAGAAAATGTACGTTTCAAAATGAAATGCATGACTCTGGTGCACTTTGAGAGCTAGATCAATGCAGAGCTTTGCTCTAACTCCGTGTCCGCTCTAGTGAAAGCAGGTTGCAGCCTCAGTCCTCTGCCTGGCTGAACATAAAGCGTCACCCGCCTTATGACTTACTTATGAAATTACATTACATTACAGTCATTTAGCAGATGCTTTTATCCAAAGCGACTTACAATAAGCGTATTCAACATCGGTATTCAAGAGAACTGCTAGTCACCAGAAGTCATAAGTGCATGTTCTTTCCTCAAACAAGCATCTAAGAGCATAAACCAGCGCCAACGCACAGTGCAGAAATAAGTAAGCAATAAGTGCCACAAACTAATATGAATACAATAAGTGCAATAAGCTAGTATGAATACAATAAATGCTAAGTAAGTGCGAAGTGGAAGGTTCAGGGTAGGCCTTCTTGAAGAGGTGAATCTTCAGGCTGATGAAAGATGGGCAGTGACTCTGCTGTCCTGATGTCAGTGGGGAGTTCATTCCACCACTGAGGGGTCAGGACAGGAAACAGCCGCGACCGGGTCGATCGGTCGCAGGGACCTCTGAGCGACGGGGCAACATACGCTTGGGGTTGATGTTGATGTTTTAAAGCCTAGAGTTCGTCAATTTGGCCGTCACCATCTTGGATTTTTGCAACTAGTGAACAGGAGTGACCATATTTGGACTGCGAAGAAGAGACGCTGCGGTAGAAACGCCATATACGTCTCTGGTAGCGCCAGCAACCTGTCAATCACCGTGTAGCCCCGCCCTAAAGCATCCCCCGCGTTATGGTCTGTTTGACTCTAAATGGAAGAAGACTTGAAACTAGAGATTGAGACCATAAACTCATGTTTACAATGTTTACTGAGGTAATAAATCAAGAGAGAAGTAGAGTCATTTTCTCACAGACTTCTATACAACCAGAGCCCCCTGGTGGTCATTAGAGAGAAGTAGAGTCATGTTCTCACAGACTTCTATACAACCAGAGGAGTCGCCCCCTGGTGGTCATTAGAGAGAATGACAGTTTAAGGTGCTTTAGCAGTGGCTTCATTTTTCAGAACCGGAGGTTGCCGCCTGGTACGGAGGAGGTCAAACACTCAGTAGACCACTATTCGTTTCCCACGCAAAACCAAAAGTCAGCGTTTACTTATTTAAATTTACGTCTGTAACATAACAAATTAAATTATTTTAAGGCCAAACCATGAAGTTCTACTAAACTTAAATTTACAACGTACACCACGTGTTTAAATATGTGACTTTAATCTGAGAGAAAATACATTTCCTTTGAAACCTAATTGAGTTGTTGTAGGGTTAGGAGACAGGGCTAGGAGACAGGGTTAGGAGACAGGGCTAGGAGACAGGGCTGGGAGACAGGGTTAGGAGACAGGGCTGGGAGACAGGGCTGGGAGACAGGGCTGGGAGACAGGGCTAGGAGACAGGGCTAGGAGACAGGGTTGCACCATCACAGCCAGTAAAGTCAAATGACATTTCAAATGAAATACAAAATATCTGATAGTTTGTTTCATTTGTTCATCACAACCTGCTACAACGAGCTCAGCTGCACCGCTTTCCATAGTTTTTCCCATTTTCCCATTATTACATATCCCGGGAAACAGAAAACTGTTTTAAATCCTGTTTTCCGGAATCAAATCTTGATTCACACCATATAAATATATAAACATATAAAGCAATCTGCATCTGTCCTCATTCTACAGGCTAAATAATGACATTTTGACCAGTGAGGCTCATTCTCAGTGTAATGGATGATATTTGTCTAAATATCTATAATCAAACATTATACTTGTTTTATAAAGCTTTAATACATATTTTAAGTACAATAAAGTGGAATCCAAGAAGCAGGTGAAATTCTCATCATTTCAAATGTCGTCTGCTGAAGAGAAGCGAGTATTTCATCACTTTGGTTTGTTCCTCTTCAATAAGATAAAGTCAAACCATTACCACTGACAAGATAATGATGATGATCGTGTGTGTGTGTGTGTGTGTGTGTGTGTAGCTTGGTGACGCCACTGGAGGGAACTGTTATGACATGCCTGTTGCTATAGAAACCCCAGGCTGAGGGTGTCTGACAAGAACCATTTCTTCTCTCTGAGGGAAACACACACACACACACACACATGCTCACACACACGTGCACGCACACACACATACACACCCCTACACAGAGTTGTGTGCGTGTATTTGAGGCTGCAGAGCCTCTTGGGTTCTCTTTGTGTGTCAATTTAGTCCCCAGGGGCCAGCAGGAAAACAACTGTAGTCACCAGCTAAATGATGACACACACTCTGTCTGGGAGACTGTGTGTGTGTGTGTTCTTGCTTTCTAATAGGTGAGCAAAAGATTTCTGCAGCTGGACTTGCTAGCCCTCCCCATTAGTTATCATTGTTTTGCAGTGGCGGGCCGTGCATTTTATACCTGGGCCTCATTATGACGCCACAGCTACGGTTATATGTATAAAAATGAAGCTCAACACCTATAAATACACTAACTGCAGAGTGCAGATACATGAAGACGCCGAGAGTGCGTCTCGCTCTTCTCTGACTGCAGCTGGGACTGCTGCGCGAGGCTGCTGTGAGAGTGACCTGTGAGTGCTTTGGAGGGGCTCACGGCAGCACCGCTACTCGTTCACCACAGTGCAGAATGTACGAGCTTTAACGTCAGAAAAGTCTCCAACAACACTAGAACAAGTCTCCAACAACACTAGAACAAGTCTCCAACAACACCAGAACAAGTCTCCAACACCAGAACAAGTCTCCAACAACACCAGAACAAGTCTCCAACAACACCAGAACAAGTCTAACACCAGAACAAGTCTCCAACAACACTAGAACAAGTCTCCAACAACAACAGAACAACTCTCCAACACCAGAACAAGTCTCCAACAACACCAGAACAAGTCTCCAACACCAGAACAAGTCTCCAACACCAGCAGAACAAGTCTCCAACACCAGAACAAGTCTCCAACAACACCAGAACAAGTCTCCAACACCAGAAAAAGTCTCCAACAACACCAGAACAAGTCTCCAACAACACCAGAACAAGTCTCCAATAACATCAGAACAAGTCTCCAACAACACCAGAACAAGTCTCCAACACCAGAAAAAGTCTCCAACAACACCAGAACAAGTCTCCAACAACACCAGAACAAGTCTCCAATAACATCAGAACAAGTCTCCAACAACACCAGAACAAGTCTCCATCAACACCAGAACAAGTCTCCAACAACACCAGAACAAGTCTCCAACACCAGAACAAGTCTAACACCAGAACAAGTCTCCAACAACACTAGAACAAGTCTCCAACAACAACAGAACAACTCTCCAACACCAGAACAAGTCTCCAACAACACCAGGAGAAGTCTCCAACACCAGCAGAACAAGTCTCCAATACCAGCAGAACAAGTCTCCAACAACACCAGAACAAGTCTCCATCAACATCAGAACAAGTCTCCAACAACACCAGAACAAGTCTCCAACAACAACAGAACAAGTCTCCAACACCAGAACAAGTCTCCAACAACACCAGAACAAGTCTCCAACAACACCAGAACAAGTCTCCATCAACATCAGAACAAGTCTCTAGAGTTGTCGCTAGTAGCTTTTGACAAAAAAAGTCTCCATGAGGGTTTGGAAAGATTTAGTGAGAAAGTCACCAAGTTGGCAACACTGGTACCAGCTAAATATGTCCCCAGAGCAACATTGGACGTAGCAATAGTTCCTATCACATATTAAACCAAACAAAAATCTTCATAAAAACAAGTTGTACAAATATTAATATATAAACAAGCATATTAAAGCTACTGCAGATGTAAAAACAAACACATTTAACTTACCAGAGCTGCTGTTCACTATTTAAAGACAAAGTGCATCCTCCTTTCTTTGTTAATAAAGAGTTTAATCCCACGGTTGTTCAGTACATCCGTGTGTTTTAGTTCCAGTAAGAAGTCCTTCTCCATTCATGGACGCCAGTGAAGACAGTCGAGCCTCCCCAGTTGTATTTCTTGAATACGTTTCAATGCGTTTGAGGCTGAAGATGTCCGCTCCACAGAGGCAGCAGATATTGGGATTGTCACCGCCCAACACGTCAGGCTAGCCCACTGACCAATCACGTACTTGTAGGCCAGCTAGCAGCTCTGACACGTCAAAGAATACGCCCAACATGTCAAACTAAAGATCTGATTGGTTGAACACTGTGACAATCAACAATATCGTCCCCATTCACTTAAAGTGCACATGGATGGACTTGTGAGTCTGCAGGCCTCGAGCCTCTGTTCTACCTAGAGACACAGAGGTGAGATCTGATTGGATAAAAGCTCTACTTAAAACAAGCTGCACTGGAAGCAGAGCAACTGAGGAAGACAGGAGCTGTGCAATGACAACAAAAGATAATGGGAACAATATAATACATGTAGTGTATTTAAGAAACATTATTAAATGATAAAACAGCTATAACTTTGTGATTCTGTTTAGGCCAGCAGAGAAGGCCTGGCAGGCCCTGACGGCCCACCACTGGTGTTTTGCCCTCGGCAGCCAATCTCCTGAAGTTCTGTAATAATTTGATATGCTACTGTGTAAAACAAGATAACTGATTTGAATATCATGTTCTAGTTAGCATTGTTCAAACAGTGTCAGAAACACCTCTGATCCAGCCTAAAATGCTGGATCAGATATTGGCAAGTCCACGAGTCATGCACCGATCCAACATCACGTTGTCAATCATTAATAACCACACGTGTCACTCGCTACCTGTACATCATGACCGAAATGTACTGTGCATGTGCAACATCGTTTTCAGATGTTGAGAGTTGCACAAGCACAGTACCGGTCTGGGAGGTGCTAGCGGAGAGTGTAACGTTAGCCAGAGCTAGCAAAGTGTAGCAATTTGGAAATATTATACACTGGATGGAACATCCTACCTTCCTGCACGCGTGCACTCTGCCTGTGCTACACTCTACATTACCGACCCAGGCTTTCAACCAGCAGAACCAACAGAATGTTTCATGTATTCATTACAGTAATCCATCACTGTAATATCTAATAATACACACTCTGAAAGAGGTCATTCTGTCTGCATTCTGCTCACTTTTACTTTGATCTCCTCAAAAATACATTTTGCAGCTAATACTATCATCATTTTACATTCTTACATTTTTTTAATGGATTTTTGTTTTCACTCCACAGCATCGCATTGTTAATTTTCCTAAAGAAAAATATCGAAATAATTGTTCCACCACATCCTGAAAGACGTCAGTGGAGTGGGCCAGTTCCATTCATCCCTTAGTATTTGAATGGAGGCATACATCTCAAAATATATCTCAAATTCTGGACAAATTATTAAACAAACACTGAGTGTTTTCTGTAGTTTGGGTGACTTTTACCTTTTTTAAATGTTCAGCTGCAGTACCTACGCTTCATTCTCCACCTGCTACTTGTGGTCAAATGTGTCCCTCACAGACTTGTCAGATTCCCAGGGCAGTGAGAGTGATTATCACCAATCACATGAGGTCATGAGGTTACACCGGTGCTGCGTGTGAAGGCTTTATTAAGTATCCAGGGTGGGCTGGACGTCTTCATCACCTCTCTGTATCTAGCTGTCTATTGTATTTAGTGAAAGCCTCTTACGGGACCTCCCTCCCTCCCTCATTTTAGTCTGTTAAGGTTCGCCACAATGGGCACAACAGCTGTATTGGACTCTCCATGCTCTCTACAGTTGTTTATTGTTTGCCTTCCATACAGCCAGCGAGCAGCCAAAGCCTCTTATGCTGCTAAAGGAGCCTGAGAGTACCAGTACCTATAGGTGACTGCCCTCTCTTCACGTCAGTAAAGCCTCTTATTGGAGCTCCTCTTCAGCTTTAACATAAAATGAGCGCAGTAATTGATACTTCAACTCTCAAAAAGCTGCTCATTTGACGTCAATATATCTTTTAGAGTATTGATGACGATGTTTTTCTTTATGCGGTTGCAGTGGTTTGGCAGGAATACGCTTTCTGAATCCAAACAATAGATTTATTGTGAATCATGTGTTTTTACTCTTTTTCTGTATTTTTGTTTCATTTTATTTGCAGTTCATTTGGAATGTGCTGTGGTGGCCTATTGGTGCCATGTTGACAACATCTCTCAAAGCAGGCTGTTCATAGCTCTACGTACAGAAAGTAATACAACATCATTCATATACAACACATGTAATCAATTATTTTCCTCGTCATTTTAAACCAAACCTAACAGAGTCGATTTTTGGGCTGAATGGTAAAGTATTTAAAAACCTACTCATTGGAACACAAACTACTGATCGCTCAGTTTGATGGACTTTTGGAGGCGCAAGAAGAATAACAAAATTACATTTCTTTAAGATATACAAACTGTTAAATTAGGATACGTTCCTCAAACACTGGAGACATTCAAAGTGCTCTATAGAGCACAAATTAATTAACTAGAACAACAGTCAAAGAACAAAGTTGCTGTTTTTCTATATTTTGACTTTTTATCAACAAACTACTCACTGTGTGTTACTCTCTCCCACAATACTTCCTGACTTCCCTACTCGGTGTCAAGCCCATTGGTTCCTTCTAAAGATATAAATCTTTAAGACCTCACAAATATATCAATATATTTCCAAAGCTGTTACTTCCTGAAACAACTAGTTACCGTAGTTTGAATCAAATGTTACTATGAGAGGAACTGCTGCATTTGTACTATTTTAAGCTGCGGATGAATCCACAGTGAATCTCTGTTTGTGGGATTGAAACAAACTAAACAAGTGTGTGATATTTCATCTCTATCACAGAAGAAGATGATATATCAGCTCTATGTCACAGAAGAAGATGATATATCAGCTCTATGTCGAAAATGTCGAAATTTGACTACTGCATTTGACCCATCCCTGTATATAGGGAGCAGTGTGCTGCCATTGATCGGCGTCCGGGCAGCCGGGGGTTCAGTGTATTGCTCAGGTACACTTCGACACGTGGCACGTCCCAGTCGGGGATCGAACCATTGACCTTCCGGTTCCCAGACGAACCTCTTAACCCAGTGAGCCACGGTCGCCCCAATTGTCCTCGTATGTTGAAGTTTAGGGAGTTAAACACAGTGTGTTCATTTTAGGGAAGGACAATGGCCATGACTACATAATAAATCATATATAAATGTATTATGAGATGGAAGTGAACCTGAAGTTAAACCTCCTAACAGCACACTGCCTTTGAACCACTATAGCAGAGTAATGCAGCTGATGGGTTCATGTCATCACTTCCCTGAGTTAACGTCTTTAACAGTTTTATACGAGCACTCCTTTCAGTGGATCAGATGGTTGTTTAGTTGAGTGGAACATGAAGTCATTTTAATGGAACTGATACACAATAGGTTGCCATGGTGATACATTGCAGTTTTTTTAATTTTCTTGTAAAGCTAAATGCTGTCCTTGCCCGCGGACAATATATTGCATTATATTAAATATCTACGATCAATGAAGATAAGTTATTATGCTGACTGATCATAGCTGCTGAACGTTCGCTCACGTTCCTTCAGGTCCCCTCACGTCCCCTACGTCCCCTCACGTCCCTCACGTTCCCTGGGAATAAACAACAACATTTTGTTCATGTTGTCTTTGTCTCCTCCTGCCTGTGTAACACGTAGTCCCAAACATTTCCAAGGATTTGGTGATTTTTAATCTTTATTGCACCTCCTCTCCTCCTCAATAAATCCCCTCCATTTTATTAATGAAGTCGCCATCACAGTAATGAAGCTTTAAGTGTAATTGTGACACATCTGAGTGTGTGTGTGTGTGTGTGTGTGTGTGTGTGTGTGTTGTACTTGCTACACAGTGAGGACTAAAACACATTTCACTGAGCGAGGACATTTTCGGAAAGTGAGGACATTTTGTCTGGTCCTCACTTCAGGCCTGTTTGAGGGTAAAGACCTGGTTTTGGGTTAGGGTTTGGGTCTGGCATTTAGTTGTAACGGTTACGGTCAAAGGGGCTGGTGATTATTATAGGTTCTTCAAAAAGATAGAAGTATCGGGATGTGTGTATGTTTGTGTGTGTCGGGTGATGGGATGCAGATCTGCGTGTCTATCCGTCTGAGAATTAATGTGACAAAGTGAATAAGTCACTGCTTGCTTATATACCTTTTTCTTTCAGATGTAATTCTATGTGCATGTCGTTGTACATGTAGTAAACCATTTAACTGCCTTCATTTCAGCTTTATCTTTAAAAAAATACCTGATCAAGAAAGGGTTTCTTCATTAGCTCTTAAATTTTAACATCTGACAAATACAAGGGTTTCATAAGCCTCTTCGTCACTCGTTGGACGCCAATAATTCAACGTTTGCACTGACTTGAACATTTACATTCACAGCTGCTCACCTCTAGCCGACAGAAAACCTCAGATTATGTTCAATGACGGCGTAAAACATTAGAACCATTGAAGCTCTGTTTGTTGAGGGATTCTGTGTGTAAAACAGTTCAGATACTTTAATATTAATGGCAGTGCTGGACAAAGATTACAATTTTTAGTCGCATGATTTTTTTGCTCATTTTAATCTCATTGTTATGGCAAAGTTCAATAATGAATTCAAAAGTAGTGTATTGTGCACTTTTATTTTAAAGTGCTGCTACATGAACAACAGGTCAATAACATTTGGTGTAAACACTTTAAACACATCAGGTTGTTGTTAGCAGCAATATTCTCTTCACACAGCAGCAGTTATAACACAGTTATAATGATTCTGATCATAGATATTCAGCCGGTGTTCACAACTTTATCTTCATGTGTGTAAGAGATGATATTTAAATATACACCTTGAGAACTGAATCCTATCTACGTCATGTTTTTATGTTTGTTAGATTCTCAGTAGTGATACTAAATGATGCTTATTATACATATTACAAACAAAACACTTTAAAATCTCTAAAAACATAATTTAAATGAATCATTTCTTTTTTGCTTTTTTTGGTATTTAGGTCAGACACATGTGCACATGTACCGTAATATGTGTGTTATTTGTTATAAATGTACGTCGGTACATAGAGGTGATAAGAAGCTGTACATGGAGGGGCTTAGGACCCAGGGGAATGTAGGTGAAGGAAACAGGAAGAGACGCCACACAAACACTGTTCACCACTCGCTGCCGATTCTTATGTTAAAAATGTCCTCTTAATAATAAAAAAACTGCGTCACTGCGCGATAAAATAATTGTCGGTGTTAATTAATGAATGCGTTAACAGCAGCACTAATTAATAGTAATATTATATATAATATTGATGGTTAAAAGATGATATTATTACATATATAATATGAATATACTGTCTGTTGGCTGTGTATTGTAAGTGGGTTGCAGCTGTGTGCACCATTATTGCCCAAGCAAATTTTACCCTTTGGCGACAATAAAGTATATCTTATCTTATCTCAATATCATGTTGAATAGGGAAGTAATGAAACACTATTGTCAGTTTATTTCACACAAATATTTGTAGTATGATTTATAATGAAAGTGGGCAAGACCTAAATCAGTTGTTATCTAGTGTCATTTAAACTAATCAGATAAACTCACAATATATAATATATTATAATATCATGAATAGAGTGCAGTTATGCATCTGAATTAATCAAATCATTAAATATGACTTAAATTTGAAGCCCCTTCAAAAAAATAATCAAACTGTAGGTTGCGTGTCTAAAAGCAGGATGCATTAATGTAAATTAATGTGAAGGTGGTCTGAAGTGCCTGTGATAAAAAGGGCCATAATAAGTCATTGTAGCATTTTGCATCCTCTGTTTTCCTTAAGAAGCTTGTGCATGCAATGTAAGGAGGTCAAGATGAAAATAAAGCCTGTTTGAAGTGATGAGGAACAATCTGAAAAGGTCAGTTCCCATCTCATGTCAGGTCTCCAGGGTGCTCGCTCAATGTCGAAATGTTAACCTTCAAACTATCCACCTTGTTTTCAGCTGGAAGCCTGTTTGTTAACAGTCCTGCTTTGGTTATCAGTTCACACTGAACGGATAACAATCAACTGGATCGCACTGGTAATGATGAAACAATCTGAATCTGATGAACATGAGAAAAGATCTTTAGTTAGAATGAACACCATTTTTACATTATTTCTAAATAGATCTATGGATGTTTATTCCTATCATCAGCATCAATGTGTTCCACACATTGATTCTGGCTGCAGACCTTTGCTATGTGTCCTTTTTCCTTTATGTTTCCTGTCATTCTCTCTTCATGCATGCAAGTCAAACACACTATACATAAACACAAAGCGCTTCTCCACCAGCAGGTGATGCATGTGTAAGCATGTGCGTCCACAGCTTATCTTTATACTACTGGACCCATCAGCCTCATTTGTTTTGAGCTCAGTTGTGCTTTATATTCATTCAATCAAAGAGCGGTGGCCATTGCCGATACACCTGTTGGAAATCTGCATTTTTCTTATTAAAGCTGGTGTGACTGGGCCCTTAATTAGGCTGTAAGCCATTGCATTCCATGGCTTGGATATTTAATATTAGTTTTTTCAGATAATACATTAAAAGTCTTCTTTAAACACACAACTTTGAAGTAAATGATCCCCTACAGCCCGCCCGTCTCACATTATTGACAAAGGTATGACGTGTATCAAATGCATCGACACATGGGTGAAAGGAAGACACTTTTCCTCTAAATGAGTCCCACCTGATCGTTACAAGCTTAGTCAACGTGTTTATTCTTCCATTCAGAGCTCAGGAGAGGACAGTAAACACTGGCACACATTATTTGGGGTAAATGTTGATCCAAGGTGGTGTTAGCCATTCTTAGGACGACCAGAGCCGGCCAACATACTTCAGTTAGCGGCGCTGACACCCATTCAGTTTGTTAAGTCAGCGTTAAGCTCCCATCGTTATGAGTCACGCTGAACTCTTGACTGAGCGTCTCTCCATTCTGTCACTCATTCTTCCACAGCAGCAACAAACGGAGCCCAGCACGTCGAGGGCTTCAGGTAGAGACTGAGCTGCTGAATGGTCTCTTAGACCAGCTCTGAGGACGCATTTAGATGTGCTGCCGCGGCATTGAGATGTACTGAGCCGTATTAAGATGTAGGGAAGGAGTATTGAAGCTGCATTGAGAAGCACTGAGGTTGAATTGAGATGTTTTGAGCCATATTTAAATTCTGCTGAAGCCGTATTGGAGGTGTATTGAGATGTATCAGAGCACAGCTAATTGAAGCTGAGCAGCAGAGAATGTTGTGCTTTGTAGCCGGACGGGATTGTCCATGCTGCAGCAGCACGGCATTGTGGTCTAAAGGGATCCTCCATGCTATTGTGGTGTAAGGAGATTGTCCGCAGTAGAAGATAAGAAAAGGAGAAAAGCCATGAAGAGAAGGAGCACTCGAGCTGCCAGAGGTGATGTACGTCTGCTGGGCTGTGTGTTGTCCGTCTGAGCTCTGTCCCAATAGTGTCCAGTGTGTGGCCCAGTACAGCCTCACTGTGTGATGTGTGGCCCAGGCCAGCCCCTCCATTTAATACGTGGATCAGTTTGACCTCCACATTTGATGTGCAGAGCAGCCTAACCCTTCTTTTGTCCCAAAGAAAAGCCCCTAATACTGAGAGCAAAGATCTTTACAAGGATCCGCTCAGGAGTTAGTGTGACACACCAGAACTCTGCCTGATGTTCACACTGAATGGCCATTTAGTTATCACTCCATTAGTCGAACATTTCAATCAGTCTGGTGTCAACAATACATCATTCAAAAGTTCATTCTTGAGTTTAGGAATTGCAGTTTGACAACACAATTCTAAGGCAACTTATTAGCTTTTTTCAGCGCTTTCAACAGTCTCACACTGTCTTCAACAGTCCTACCAGACCTGGCATTACGAAGTAAACTCCATCTCCTGAGGCTCCATGAAAACTCAAGGATACAGCTGAACGCGCCATAAACAGCTCGTAAGAGTGCATTGAGTTTGGCTTTTTTTCTGTCAAACTGTCAGTCCTGCTTCATGTTTGGTTCCGTTAGCTGTTAGCACTGTTAGCCATCCCACCAGCTGCTAACAGCTAACCTACTACGGTTCAGTTTGTCATTTGCTAAGCGGTGGTTATACATACATATTTACATACATATGTATGTATATACATACATACATACATACATACATACATACACACATATACATATCTTACCAAAGACAAGCAAAGGCATGCTAATCTGGACAGGAACAGTTCCTAATCCGTAGCGAAAACAAAAGTTCAAACTGAAGCAGTCGTTCCGGCCCATGCAGACTGGTCCTGGAGTCAGCAGTCAATTACAGTGTAAAACAGTCAATAAAATATGTTTTCAAAAAGTCTGAAACACTTAAATCACAAGAGGTCCTTGAGTCATACATGATCTCAGGAGCGGACTGGGGGAAAAAAGTGGCCCGGGAGTTACTGTCAGACCGGCCCACTCAATACACGGCGCGTTGCCCACTCAATGCATCGCACGTATCGACCAGTCAGTGGCCTACTTGGAAAAATACCCACACACTTAACATTATTTTGGATGATTACAAAGAAATTGCATCATATATGTTTTTTTTATAACATTTGGATCCACCAATTTGCCCGGATGGACACATTGAATAAAATGATACTGGCTATTGTAACACTCCAGGGTAGGTATCGTTTGCTAGATGAATATGCTGAACTCTGGGATAGTATCAGATGGTTATAAGCAGTGGCGCTGGTGCACATGTTCTAGGTAGGGCTGTTTTCTATTTCCCTTTAATAACATGAGGGTTACCGTAATAATTTCCTTTAACAGGAAACGATACAATCAAACTAAATTCAGGTTACCTTTAATTCGAGTTTACAACAAACGCAACACACACAATTTGGAAAGATTAAATGAAAGAAAACCCCTTGTTGCTGGCAGGATGTCGCCTGAAGCGTGGAAGTCCAAACTCTTAGCCCGCTTCACTCAAGAGAGCAATAAGATAAAAGTGTGGTACCTTAGTTAATGCTGCTGATAAATCGGTATTACATTACTAATCCCCCCCAAAATAAAAAAATAGTAATATGATAAATTAAAAAGAAATATATATATATATCTACATAAAAGGCTGTAGTGATCTAGAATTCATTGTGGAAGGATAACATATAGCAGATATGTCACTATCTGTAGTGGCCATTTGTCGGCTAAATCAAACTTAAACAAATAATAATCAAACGCCACTGATGCACCGTGGTTGCTACTCTTACGCAGCCAGAAGAGAGTGAAATGTCCAAGCAGAATTCCATTTTGTATATTTATTAAATAAAGCAAATAAAACAAGCAAACAAACGAACTAACAAAACTCCTGTCGTGCTGTCTCTCCTGTCCTGTGCAGTGCAATGCTGCTGTGCAGCTGGTAAAAACTATACGCCCTCCCCGGTGCATGCTGGTCCTATCTTTCTACTCGTTTAAATAGCAACAGGTGCCCACAGTAATTACCCAAAAAATAATATAACTAAACAAATTACTATTAAAGAGAAAAATAATCCCCCGGTATCCCCGATGGCCAGCCCGCCCCTGCATGAGCACATACATAGGCAAGATTAGCCATGGACAAACAGACAGACACACACACACACCAACACACCAAGATACATCATTTCCTGGCGAAGGTAAAAGAAGATAAGACAGCGTCAGAATGAGTATTAGAAGGGAAAGTAGTACTGAACTAGCTGCGATAAACACTATTGAAATGTGTCTGAACAGAAGGCCAGAAGATGCTCTCTTTCTTTAATACTTCATATTTATGATTGGGATCGTGGAGCAACCAGAATGCTCAGCCAAATACAGTGGACATGAAGGATTATGTTATCATTAGTATTCAAGCACATTATCCATATTTGCCAGAGGCATGTTTGAATATGTGTAGCTATATTTTAGACTTCAGGCAATGTTTATGCTCCAGGTCATTGGAAGGTTTTGGTTTGGAATTTTTCTTGTATCCACTGCTGATTGGCTGCTTGTTTACAGTGAACTAGAGTTGATTCCAGTGTTTCCGGCTCACATGTATATGACATGAAATTGACCTGCAGAACTAAGCCTTTGCAGAAGCCTTACAGTGTCCATATCTGCAGTGGGTTCAACAGGAGAGGGATAAAAAACTGAAGGTGGAAGGGAATAGTACTAGTATAGTATAGTACACTCGAGTATAGTCCCAGGGGGGGCCTTTCCTGCACTTTCCCCTATGAACCTTTCACCTGTTTGAATCAGGAGGGAACAGATACCGAGACGCTGCGGGAGAGTCTGTAACCAATATCACGTGACTATTCATGTACACTGGGCGTGATAGTGACGGTGTAAACAGGAAGTAGATTGGTTGGACGGACACAAAACGGAGGACTTTCCTTTTCTTCTTGTTGTTTATTTTGTTCTGTACAACAAGTTAACACACATAAACTATAAAGGAACAAAAACATGGATTGCTCTCCAGTAGGACAGAGACTTCAGCCACCAGCTGAGCTACGAGTGAGAACAGACAACAACGAAACCGAGGGAATGAGTGAGAGACGTGTGTTGACCAGATTTATGGACCATAATCTAGTAACCTTTGTGTGTAAGTGTTGTTTAATGTAGATATGAGGCGAGAGAGAGAGAGAGACCCCCAGCACTAAGTCTGAAAAATAAAACTTACTTACACGAACTGTCTGTTTGAGTTCATAGAGGAAGATTTTAGAGAAGATCTTAAGTATCAAACACGACCTTTCATTATTAAAGACTACTTTATTACTCTGTCGTATTTTTTTAAACAAAGCAACCAATCTACTTCCTGTTTACACCGTCACTATCACGCCCAGTGTACATGAATAGTCACGTGATATTGGTTACAGACTCTCCCGCAGCGTCTCGGTATCTGTTCCCTCCTGATTCAAACAGGTGAAAGGTTCATCCCTCCTCTAGAGGTAAACCAGGCTGCACCAACATGCTGAATGCTATTGAGCCCCGTGACACTACTCCTTCACCAGCCCAGTTCTCCAGACCATCACTCCTGCTTTGTAAAAGAAAACAAAAGCCACCAAAAAAGGCACCACTGTATCGTATTGAACTGAACCAAGAATTTTGTGAACTGTTACACCCCTACTTAATAGGTATCAGCTAAGGGACATTATTTATTTCACAGTGAAGAGCTCAGTGGAGGGAGATTGAATGAGTGAATAATTGCTTTGATAGGATTCCGCCGATGATGAAATAATTCTCTATTGACAGTTGACAAGGTTCCATTGTGATCACAACCCCCCGGGTCTTTTATTTGGTTGTTATCAGAGGCTGCAGGACAGCGGCTCTCATCACAATATGAGTTTATTTATTAAAGTGGTCTCTGAGGAAAAAACAACAACCTTCCCCTGATTGAAATAAAGATGTCAAAGTGAATCAGACAATGAGCTGATTCCCATCTGCTCTGTGCGGTTTCATTTCAGTTTGCCTTTATCTCTGTCTGTCCGCTCTGTTCGTCAGTCTCTTTATTTGTCTGTGAAAAGGCAGAATGCTTCCCTGTCACAATACCGCCCTGCTGTGATTACCATGCAAATGTATTTCATTAGGATGTAAATGATCAACATAATGATAATTTTTAATTAGAATGTAAATGATGATTATTTGTATGAAGATATCAGCAGCTGTGGGAGAGGACTGTGACAGCAAGCTCTTGTCTCTGACTGACTGGATGGATGGCTGCTCTTTCATTTATCATCTAACAGCATTCTGTTCTTCCCTCCTCTTTCATTCCTCCCTCTGTTTCTCTTTATGTTCTTCCTGCCTGAGGAATATGAGACAACACACGCACACACACGCATACACACACACCTACCTTTATTTCATTCACTGTACACCAGTTTGCAGCAGATGGGGTTCCAATGCAACACATTCTCACTCCCAACTCGTCAAATACCATTAGTTGCTCAGTGGCCCTAAGTTTAAGATTATGGCGCTCTAGTGTCAGTTTTGGTCATAATGGTCAGTTTCTGGTCATTACGTGTCATTCCAAAAATAAAAATCCAAATGTAGATTTACCTAGTTTTTAGGTTTACTTTTGCAACAAAAGTCTAGGAAAAGATTACATGTTTTAAGAAGTGTGTTTGTTACGTAAATTACATACATAGTGTTAGTTAAAGCTAGGGTTGGTAATCTTGACACAGTAGCAACGGTATGATAGATTTGTAATATTATCCAACCTAGAAACCCAACCCAGTGTTGTCAACTGGTTTCTAATGAATGAACAGCATTAGCTCCAAGAGTTGCTAAATCTAGCGTTTCAGTCTCCTAGTAATTAACACTGACCGGTCCCTTCAGGCCTCCCTCCAAAGCCACTCCCCCAAAATTACCATAATGAACGTAAACAACCAACATGGCTATTGTTAGTATTCACAGCTGTTAAGCTAGCTGTTTGTGGAAAATAAACAAAGATTGCGAGGGCAGGTAGAAAGACAGACAGGTAGCCCCTCTGTCACAGTTCAGCTTCCATTCTCTCCTGTTTATCTCTCACCTCATCAGCTCATTCAGTGCACCTGTTAGTCACGCCCACCTCATCAGCTCATCACTCTCACCTGCTCACTCTGCTGCACTACTATTTAAGCCCCAGTCTCACACACACTCACTGCCAGATCGTTCTCTGCATTATGCCTGACTTTCCCGCATTTACTCTCCGACTGTTTTCCCGTTACCGACCCTGCCTGTTTGGACTTCTCCGCCTTGCCTCTGCCCCGGTAAACGACTCAGCCTTCTGTCCCCGACCACGAGAATAGCTCCTGCTTCCTCTGGTTTCTGTCTGCCTTCTCCCCTGACGGCTTGGTGTTCCACCGAGTGGATTTCTCCATATGAGCTGATCGTGTTATGGTCGGTTATTCTGGACCCATGTGCAGACACCGGGACAACAGGGTAGGTGAATAAAAGGCTTTATTTTTTGTTGTTCGTGGAGCCGGGTGAACATGCAGGTAGGATGATGAGGCAGTGTGAGTGGTGGCAGCTGGGTGGCGATGTGGCACAGGAATCTTGAGGCAGAGAGAAAACACAAGTTGGGTTCCAAAAAAAAGAGAAACGAAGTTAGTCATTTCTATGAAGAGAGGACTGGAGGAAACTGGCTTGAGCAGTGAAATGTGGAAGGTAGGATGGACCTTTTTAAAGAGGCTGGGAGTTTGAGCTGGACCACAGAGGGATTGATGACCTTATCCACCTCGAAGGGTCTGACAAAACGGGGTGCCAACTTGCGGGATTCCACTTGAAGGGGTAAGTCCCGGGTTGACAGCCATACTTTTTGGCCCGGACAATAGGTGGGTGCAGGGGCTCGGTGATGGTCAGCGAAGCACTTGTTCCGGATGGCCGAATGCTGGAGCGCCGACTGGACCTCCCTCCATATCTGTCGGCACCTACAAAGGTTGGCCTGGACAGATGGCACTGCTACCTCCCTCTCTTAGGCCGGGAACAGGTGCGGTTGATACCCCAAGGAGGCCATGAAGGGGGACATGCCGAGCACAGACGGAACAGGCTGACACAAATGCATGGGTGTCTCGGGACATGGATGGCCACCAGAACAGTTGTCGAATGAAGGCGAGGGTGCGGTGGAACCCAGGATGGCAGGTAAGTTTGGAAGAGTGTCCCCATTATAGTCCCTGAGATCTGACCGCGTCCGGCACAAACAAACAGTTGGGAGGGCCACCACTTGGATCCGGATGGGAGCATTGGTCCTCCTGGACGAGGGACTCAACTCCCCATGTGACCGCGGCCAACATGCAGGAAGGGGGAAGAATGGGTTCAGGCTCAAAGGTGGTTCTTTCCGTGGTGGACTGCCGAGAAAGGGCATCGGGTTTGATGTTTCATGATCCAGGGCGGTAGGTGAGTGTGAAGTTGAACTTTCCCAGGAATAATGCCCACCGAGCCTGTCGGGAGTTTAATCTTTTGGCAGAGCGTGAGGGGGGTTGCCACTCTGCTTTAATTGTGAATGAACCATCTGTAAAAGTTGGCAAATACTAGGAACCGCTGCAATTGTTTCCGAGTGGTGGGTGTAGGCCACTCTGCCACTGCCTGAACCTTTGCTGCATCCGCCCTCACCTGCCCCGGCTGGATGATGAACATGAGGAAACTCACTGTGGTGACATGGAACTCACACTTCTCTGCCTTTACAAACAGCTTGTTCTCCAGCAGTCGTAGCACTAGCCTGACGTGTGCAATGTGCCTCCATGTTCCAGGAGAAGATGAGTATGTCATTGATATATATACGAAAACAAAGCGGTTGAGCATATCATGGAGGACATCGTTTACCATGGCCTGGAACACTTTCCAACACCTGGAACACAACGCGTTGGTGAGGCCGAAAGGCATGACCCGATATGCAAAGTGGCCCAGAGGGGTGTTAAAGGCGGTCTTCCATTGATCTCCCTCCCGGATCCGAATGAGGTGGTCGGCATTGCGGAGGTCCAGTTTGGAGAAGATGGTAGCTTTGAGAAGGGGCTCACAGGCGGAGTCAATGAGCAGGAGAGGATACTTGTTCTTGATGGTAATGTCATTAAGACCACGGTAATCAATGCAGAGACGAAGGGTGTGGTCCTTCTTGTCCACAAAGAAGAAACCGGCACCCACAGGAGATGAAGAGGGTCGGATTAAACCAGCTACAAGGGAGTCGTGGATATATTTCTCCATAGCCTCTCTTTCCAGACGGGAAATCTTAAAGAGGCGGCTGGTGGATCGACGGCACAGTCATAGGGTGGCGCAGGTGGATCCGCCGTGGGAGCAGCGGAAGCGTCCGGGGCAGAGGAGGCGGAGAGGTGAGTTTTGACCTGATCTATTTGGCCGCTGAGTTGAGACACGCTGGAGGAAAGGGTCCGTAGAGTCTCCACTACTGTAGTGTCTCGTGCTGGCCGATCATATTGCCCTGGGAGGCTAGTGCTTGACGGAGGAAGTTCTGGTCCGCTGGTTCCATGGTGGTCAGATTGTTCTGTTATGGTCGGTTATTCTGGACCCATGAGCAGACACCGGGACAACAGGGTAGGTGAATAAAAGGTTTTATTTTGTGTTGTTTGTGGAGCCGGTGGAACATGCAGGTAGGATGATGAGGCGGAGTGAGTGGCGGCGATGTGGCAAAGAGAAAACACAACTTAGGTTCCAAAAACCAGAGAAACGAAATTAGTCATTTCTATGAAGAGGAAAAAACTCAGAGGGGCCGAGGTTGTAGCTACCACTGAGCTGACGAAACAATCTAGCGATGAGACTGAAAGAAGCCGGAGTATTTGAACTGTCTGTGATGATGGTCTGATTGTTGGCAGGTGTGGAGATGAGCCCAGGTGCCGGATGATTGAAGCCGCGCCCATGCCACTGTTGGGAACGTAGAGGAGCGTGTTTGGGTTATCAGCATCTAAGAAACTAAATTCTGGACATCAATAGAATTATTAATGTCAGTAACAATTTTTAATGATTATTAATAATAACGGGGCACCACCCTGCGAACAGGGACCAATAACCAAACGATAAAACTAAGTCTCATAATTAGTGTTCACTCACAATGTCAGTCTGAGTACCATTACACATTCAGAGTGAAAGTGAAGGTTTAAGTTCGAGCAACAGCCATATACAGCTATTATCACGATGCATGCACAAAGTAATCACAGACAGCTGCTCTTTAAAATATAACAGAGTTTATTAAGTTTGAATACTAATGATCTAGTCAACGAATATCTAAACTAACAACTATACATTCATGAGCACGCTATCTAAAATCAACAGACTATTGAAAAGAGGGGGGGGGGTGTGTGTGTGTGTGTGTGTGTGAGCAAAAGGGGGGGGGGGGGGGGGAGCGAGGGAACAGCTCAGTGACGTGTGACGTAGTTGGGACGTGGTGACGTCTCTCATGCGCGAGACCCAAAACAGGAGACCCGGCATCTACATGTGCTGGTAGCTGTTCAGCACGTAGCTCGATTAGCTCAAAGCTATATGTGTGTGTGTGGGTTAGTAAAAGAGAAGGGAAAGGAACCCAAACAAAATGAAATAAAACAAGCGATTACGATCCTCTGCGCCGTGCAGGAGTACTGAAGATTGCTCTCTCAGCCAGGGGAGCAAGAACAGCGACTCTTTGTCTCAGTCGGCGGTCTTAACCTCCTGAATTGATGAGAAGCAGCTTCGATCTCACTAGGCGGCTCGCTCAACACAGATCACAGTAGCACGGAATACACGCTACTTCTACACAACCCCTACGATCTCAGCGATCGTTAGTGTCGGCGATTATTAAGCATACACCTCGTTATAAAAATGAACAGTACTTAAGCACACAAACAAGATAAAATAAACACAAATTAAACTCTCTCTAACTCTGCCCAGAATCTATTCGCCTTACGGTACGATGCAATCGTGGTGATTGAGGGGGGTCCTTCTGAGGGGTTTCTTCGGAGCTTCAGTGGGCTCGGGCAGCGGCTACGGAAGCCGTGTTTCTCTGTGGGAGAGAATCGCTGTCGTCTGGATAAGGGAGTTTCACGTCCTTATGGCCGGAGCAGACGAGGCGCTTGGGGGAGAGTGGAGAGTGGAAGTTCTCGGTCTCTCGTTCTGAAAAAGTCTGCTTTTTCACTTCTGCAGGATTAAACGGGTTCGCTTCGTGGATGCGAACAAAGATAAAATAGACAGTTTGGTGAATTCGGCCAGCGACTATAACTGTGAAACCTAGGATTTTGGTTAAAAAGACAAACAACGTTGGATGTGCCTCCTTCTACCCCGGAGGGGATCAGTGGAAAAAGCATTGAGGTGGGGGCTGCAGGTAGTTTTGTTGAACAGTGGCTGAGCCACAGGGGTCCTGGGGTCTCTTGGCCCTCGGCCAATGAGATTGCAGCGGTGCTCTCAGGTGACTTCAGGAACGCATAGTTTTTGGGGGGGGAGGAAACTCACACCCTAATGTGAAATTCCTTCAGAGGGGGTTTGGTGCTCATCAAACCACAATCAGGATGAAACCTTTGCTTGCAAAAGGGAAGACCTGACTCTTTGTTCCACAGCCCATGTCGAAGCCATATAGTCAGATCCCAACACCACACACACAGAAGAGAGGGGAGACGCCGAGACCAGCTGAGGTCACAGCGGAGCCGTGACAAATCCGAGACTGTTTACCTGTTGTGTCTTCTGCCTGGAATAAAGCTTTGTTCAACTATTCTGTGTCCATCGTACTGCTTCTGGGTTCTTACCACACCCGTTACACCCTCCACTCATTTTATTTGGTGAATGATTATCAGCATGTAATTTCAACAAAAATATCAAAAATGCTTTTGAAGAAGACTTCCAACCCAACTTTAAGTAGACAGGTTAAGTAACAAAACTAGGTTAAAATAAGTAAATGTTAATTATCTTTCTGTTTCACAAATGTCTCTATACAACATTCTCCCTAAGCGGACCTCCTCACTAGTTATTAGGGGTGTAACAGTACATGTATTCTTATTGAACCGTTCGGTACAAGGCTCACGGTTCGGTGCACATTACGAACCGAACAATGCGTTTAAATAATACTATTGCATTTGGAAAATGCAGAAGCTTAAATTGTGGGAAATATGCTCTCGGTGGATCCACTGCGCTCAATATGGCAACCCACCTAACGTAACAGACAACGTGCTGTCTGACACGCCCACTACGGAAGAACAACATTTTACCCTGGTGTGGCATGCTATGCTAAATTAGCTTAGCAGGAAAACCAACAGCAGCACACACCCTACAAACTCTGCCCACAGCGTTTAGGTAGCTGGTCCATACCGATTCAAACAACCAAATTGGAGTGGCATTTCTGCTTTTTTGCTGTATTGAAAATTTACCGAAACGTGGCACCACTGTATCATATTGAACCAAGAATTTTGTGAACTGTTACACCCCTACTAGTTATACTTCTCTAGTTGGTCTGACCATCTAATAATGATGCAGATGGGTTTACTTTGAAATTATTTGAAAGCCTGGTGTTAGTCGTGGAGGGGCACTGACACTATCATCAGACAATATGATAATGGTCCAACATGGGGCAGGGAGAGTTGATGGTTTTTGATACATTGACATCTGTTAAGATGCATATCTGGTGTGATCCAACATAACACAAACCGTGGATAAAGCATCCAGTTGTCTTGGTTCCAGCCCCTAAATCAAACCCCCACCTCTGCCTCATCTGGCACTTCATTAGCAGGATGAACCCTGTTGAAGGGACTAAAGAAGTTTGAATTATTTAACTCTTTGGCATGATGCTGTTTTTTAAGTTCTGTTAAAGATGCCTTCAAATCAAACTTATTCTTCCACACTAATATTGTTTTTTTAGCAATATACTGAATGCATGTATGGTTTGGCCTGCAACAGGATGCAAAGTCTCCATTGTTTAATGGGTTGTTTCTATCGTTGCTGTCAAAGCAACATGTCCTTGATGTCAAACATGAAAAAGTGCTTAATTTATCCCATTTCACATGGAATCACGGTAGACGGAAAACCGGATATGATTTTAGTGGACAAGAGCACGACGGTAAAATTAGGTGAGGCAGAGAATACCGGTAATGGTAGACGGTTGTGGCGTCAAAGTTGAATATCCTTGAGAGAATTTTACAACCAGAAGATACGTAGCTCCCTCACACAAGGTGAAAGTTGTTTAAGTTTGCAATTGAATATTAAGGGAACGTTTATTTTATAGCTTCATACATTATAAAATAATTAAATGAAATACTAGACACATCATACTTTATTTCCCTCTCCATAGCAGAATCATCACCTGTGTAAAGTTTAGCCGTTTGTTCTTCCTGTGCCATCCAGAAGGCGTTTTCTGTCTGCCTGATTCCATGTGATCAGCTGTATGTAGTTCTCGGGGAGTCCACAGAACTGTTTGGTCTGAAAATGCCTTTTGATTCTATGCTCTGTGCCCCTTTTGGGCTACGTCATGGACATGATGGAACACGTCATGGAAGGCAAAAATAAATCTGGTTAGTTGTCCATTGTTGTTGAACCTAATGCTGCGGTCACACCGGTCGCGTTTTTTTTTTAACGCGCGTCGAGATTACATACAAAGTCTATGCACAGACGCGATGAGACTGGCGCGCCGCGATTTTGCGATTGCGCGGCGTGTTGGACGAGTTATAGCAGTGCGGTGGACGCAGTGGACGCCGCAAAATCGCCAACGCGCGAGTTGAAATTTTTCAACTTCTGCGACATAATCGCGTGACGCTGTGGCGCGATAGCCTATCAGCGTTGAGTTGCTGCCCCCGTCATCAGTACCGTAGCTCCGGCCGGTGCTGAATCGCAAACAATAATGGAGGACAAATAAATCCTGTAGCCATCTGTGTAAACAGCGACCGGCGGCTTGCTAGACACAGTGAATACAGCTCGATACAATCCACGGAGCTCCTCTGAACAATATTGTGAACCAGACATGACGGCGTTTAGTTTCCCGGGATATCTGTGACTTCCACAACACGTAGGAATATAGGTTATTCTTTCCATGGTTATATGGCTATTAGATGGCTATAATCTGGTTGATACTGTGTAATCTGAATCCAGCATTAGGTTACAGTGAAAAATGAGACGAGATGCTTGTTGAGTGTAATTAATGGGGCTGTTCATTCAGCAGCACAAAATCACACCAGACACACACCAGCGATACAATGAAAGTATTATTATTATTATTTACGCTGATATGAGCTGTGTCTTTGTTCATGCAGGTGGAGAAAAGAGGTGTCCGCTGATCTCTTCACCTTGATTGAAAACCTTAAATGTTAACCTCCAAAACAAAGTGACCGGTAACGAATGATTTACAATTTGTCGGTAGGGGGTTGCATTGAAAGTTAAATTGCCTTGAATAATATTTTCTCTTGTGATTTAAATTAATTTCTGTCGGTGTGGCCAATGTCTATCTCATATGTTATATTAAATATAAGTCCAAAAGTGAGCTGGTAGAGAAGGTGTGGGTGTGTTAAGAGAAGTTGTCTTAGAACCCTTTTTTTTGCAGGGTGTGTGTGTTGCATCTCCTTGCACGCACACACACACATACACACACACTCGTAATCATAGTCCCGTTATGACCAGCATAACCTAATGATCTCGTCATCCCTCTTGTTTCAGTGGTGGAAGGTAGGAAGCCATCATTGATCAC
The DNA here is from genome assembly GCA_028022725.1 of Lycodopsis pacificus. NCBI lineage: Eukaryota > Metazoa > Chordata > Actinopteri > Perciformes > Zoarcidae > Lycodopsis > Lycodopsis pacificus. Next base: position 4,469,248 of record CM051698.1, read on the forward strand.
TCTCCAAATGCTCTTTGATGATTAGAGTTCCTATTTGGCTGTTTGATGCGGACAGTAATTGATAGGTGCTGACATGATGTGGATTGTGTGAGATGTAATGGAATGAAACTTTTCAGAGCGAAGCTGCAGGTCATCTGTCTTGAATCCCCTCTCTTTCTCTCCGTGACAGCCATCAGCGTCTCTTTCTCTCTTTTTTACAGTCTTTTGTTAGGTAAATGAGGAGAGGTTGACCCTATTCTCATTTTGCAGCCACCCGCTGGCCGATGGAAGACAGAAAAAAATGACGGGCTGAATGAATGAATGAAACAGAGGGAGAGAGCCAATGAATAGTTTTTTTTCTTCTTCTATTCAACAGTGCCTCACTTCTGAATTTGCAGTGTATGAAATTTGGTTGTACCTTTGTGTGTGTGTTATAATATTGCTGTACTCTGAAGGCCATTTGCCAGTTCATCACCAGCTGCCATCCCCAGCCCAATAGAGACCAAACCAAACCTCACAAAATCCCCATCATTTTCAGACATGATGGACTACTACTGAAAGTTGGTAGTAAACACACATTGATGACAAATGAAGGAAAACCCGATATAAACTGAGTTAGTACGGTGTTGTGCCACCACAGGTCTCCCCACAAAAATTGACAAAAAAGATTTCCCAAAGTCGCTGACTGGATTACGTTCAGAGACGATGTTTGTTTCAGTAAATGAAGTGCAGTATTTGTCTAATGCACCGGAGTCTTAGAGAGGTGCTGGAACGAAGCAGGTGTGACTCTGCTTTAGATAAGACAAGCACTTTGAAGGTCAGGGAAACTTTGTGGTTTCGTTTAAAAGCATATCTGTAAAGTCGTCACCTTTCGCAATTGATAGTGTCCACCGGGTCGATCAGGTGAATCGTGTAGATCTGAGGAGGTTCTGAGTGACTGTGGTTGCACATTGATTGTCATTGCTATGAGACCTAGGCCAACCTTATTTGATTGTACAAAATACAGTGTAGTATTTCATTTCTGTGGCATTTCTATGGGCCAATCAGAACTTTTGTCTCGTCTGCTACTTGAGGGCAGTGGTGTATAAAGTACCCAAAAGCCATACTTGAGTACAAGTAAAGATACCTTACTGGAAAACTACTTCAGTAAAAGTAAAAGTCACCTATTAGAATACTACTTGAGTAAAAGTCTTAAAGTATCAGATATTTATTATACTTAAGTATCAAAAGTGATTTTCTGATATTTCAGAATTTTGAGAATTATGAAGTTTATTGTTGGAATGCCGTTAAGCATTCCAACAATTGTTCTTCGAATCTTTATTCCACTATTTCTTCCGTCCCCCTTTTTTTGAAACGCTTCTTCTCCTTCATATTTTAAGCTACAGAAACCGTTCAACTATCAAAATGTTCAGCTCTTTCAGCAGAGGGGTGCTATATCTCTTCATATTTCTAACCTTTAAACTTTTTGAATTATTAAGCTTTTATCAACTTTTTTTTGAATGGGTTTCTATGGAGAAGATTTTCAAATCCTCTTAAACTTCTTCAACTTTCAAATCCTTCAACCTCCTCATACTTTCAGCTACAGACACCATTTCAACTTTCAAATGTTGAGAAAACCCTAAACTATTGCCGCAACATACAGCTTTCTGATATCTTTTAAACTTTTTGAACTGCAGCAATTTAACTTTTATGATTTTTCAGCCCTTGTCTGACTTTATAATGGGTGTGTATTGCGCAGCTTAGAGTGCGTGAATTTCCGAGTACCCTTAAACGCCTCATCTTAACTTCACTACAGAACAAACCAGGCCTTCGACATTGTTCTCTGAGTCATTGACCGGTAAGTAGCACAGTGTGCTTCTGTACTCAACTTTAAAAATGAAGCTTCCACATTTCACAATGGCATTACAAGTGGTTTCTAACTCAAACAGGGTTCAAAATAAGCAAGAAGAGTAAAGGATTTTCCCGGTGAACCAAAGAAAAACTGGATTGTTAACTTACTAATACTAGCGAAGTGCTAGTGCATAGCTGCTAACGTTCGTCATACGTTCGTTTGAATAACGCTTGAGCATTTAGAGAATACAAAAGCCTAAATTCAGGAAAATATAATGTTCTCAGCTGGTCTGGCTGTGGGATCCACCGTCATTCCTTAATGACAAGCCGCGACGCAAAGAGAGTGACATTCTACTTTCACAACTTGAGCGTTGAACGCACCTCTCTGCAGAGTCTTTCCTCTCAGCACCTTGTGTCATGGTGCAGCTCAACTCAGGCAGAATGCATTTTGATTGGTTGACCTAAATCACATGATGTGATTCACTACCAATCAGCCTCAGCTGGGCTGTTACATTTCGTGATAGTCACATGCTCGCCCACTGACCAATCACAGCACACTGCACCTCGCGGGAAAGCTACAGATGAACACTGAGCTGCACGTAATGCTGACGTCATTATAGGCGGCTAGCGGCCGCTGACACGTCAAAGAATACGCCCAACATGTCAAACTAAAGATCTGATTGGTTGAACACTATGACAATCAACAATATCGTCCCCATGTACTTTAATCTGCACTGCACAGAGCCGAGTCTGCAGGCCTCTGGCATAGACACACTTAGAGGCGAGATCTGAGAGCAACTGAGAGCAACTGAGGAAGACAGTAGCTGTGCAATGACAAAATAAGATAATGGGAAAATATTTTTATAAATTATTATACAAGTAGTGCATTTAAGAAAAAGTATTCAATTATAAAATAAATTATAATTTTTTTTTTTTTTTTTATATAAATAGCTTTGTGATTCTGTTTAGGCCAGCAGAGAAGGCCTTGCAGGCCCTGACGGCCCGCCACTGATTTACTTACTGACTTACTTACTTACCAAGATGAGTCTTGTGGGGGACTATTTCCCCTTTGACAGCCAAGCTGGGTCAAAACCAGTCATACGGTGGTGACTGGACTTTAGCTGCTTATCAGGGGCAGGGCGCTCTCTGTCCGCTGGTGGGAGTGTGCTCACCTGTGTGTGTGTGCGCACCTGTCTGTGTGTGCGCGCACCTGTCTGTGTGTGCACGCACCTGTCTGTGTGCGCGCACGTGTCTGTGTTTGCGCGTGCATCGGGCCACCATGCGCGATACAAAGAGCAGAGGAGAATTGTAACCGCACGACCATGTAGAGACAGAAATGACATGCTGTCGTGTAAATAAGATAAATAACATACGGCTATTTAGTTTGTTTAATAAAAGAACAAGGTATATATATTCATGATTCTGTCTCCTCTCCCCCACACCCCATTTCAAAATAAAAGCCCCAGAGAGTGAATTCTAACTGAACTGCTTGTGATGAAGCCTGTCATTTAATAACCTCTGTTTATGTGTGTCAAACATTATGATTATGTCTCCTCTCCCCCTCCCTCCCCCACCCAGTCCCATCCTTTCAAAATAAAAGCCTCATGGATGAACTGTATTTAAACGTTAAGCTCAAAATTAGGCTTTTTTGTTGAAATAATGAATGCTCTTACTAATACTGCGACAACTACTACTACTGCTAATATTTCTAGTATTACTACTACTACTACTACTACTTCAACTTTTGCTGTTGCTACTATTACTACTACTGCTATCAAATTGTATTACTACCACTACTGCTATTACTACCACTACCACTATTATTACTTATACCACAACTGCTACTACTGCTATTCCTGCTACTACCAGTACTAATACTACTACATCTATTAGTACGACTGCTACTAGTACTACTACTACTGCTACTTCAAAAACTGAATTTACTATTACTACTACTACTACTACTACTACTTATTCTACTACTACTACTGTTATATTAAATACTACGACCACTATTACAGCTATTACTACGACTACTGATACTACTACTTCCACTACTTCTTCTTCTAATTACTAATTCTTCTACTACTACTGCTACTACAAATATCACTACTGCTACAACTTGTACTTATTCTAATGCTACTAAGACTTATACTGCTAATAATACTTCTACTACAACTACAACTTCTAGTACTACTACAACAAATATCACTACCGATGGAATTCTTTTACGCTACAGAAACAGTTCGAATATCAAAATGTTCAGCTCTTTCAGGAGAGGGGTGATATAACTTCATATTTGTAATCTTTAAACTTTTTGAATTATTAAGCTTTTTGCAATTGTTTTTGAATTGGATATCTATTTTCAGCAATGTTTTTGCAATTAATTTCAGTTTTCAGCATTCCAACGCATTTTCAGCAGGAAATGCTTTTTCTAGTTCTTTTAAGTGCTGTGGCCACCATGTATTAGAATGTAACTTCTTTACATTCTATTAGAATGTAACTTCTTTACATTGTATTAGAATGTAAAGAAGCTACAGTGTAAAGAATGATTCTATTGAAGTTATTCCTTTTTTAAATGTTTTAGACGAGTCACTAATCTCTTTAAAAGAGTGATTATAGCTGATTTAACTTACAGACATGAGATTGATCTTCTCATGTCACTCTCTTTATACAATGATATAAATTCAACCCCGTTTTATTGATATCTTACGGAAAGTTACTCCTCATTTTTCGTGCGTTGTTCCTGCAAAAGTCCAGCAACATGAGTCTGTTTTCGCTTGTTACATGCATACTGTCTTTTCAAAATAAACTTCCATCTTCACAGGAAACAACTAAGGTTTAGGCGATGAAACTACTTAGTTAGGTTTAGGAAAAGATCGTGGTTTGCGTTAAAATATCTACGGAAGTGGCGTTGCTTAAGTACGGAAGTCACGTCACAAATAAATCAACATTGGCTTCTCGTTTCACACACGGCACAAACTGCAGCCTCCTGGAGGAAACACAGTGTTTGTTTGACCCATCCACCTCTCCTCATCCCACCCGTCCTGTGTGGAATTCTACTCATGTAGTCGCTCGCTAGCTATAGCATGTAGCATCCTGGCATCACTGGGAATCAAAACACCGCGGCTTTGAGAGCACTTGTTTACAATTGTGCATTAACGTGATTAACCAATGATTTAACTTGCTGCTAGGATCACTGATTAGCCAAACCTGCTTGCTTGCAGTCTGTGTTCCACCACTGTCCCCGACGCTGCTCTCATGATTAATTTTGTTTCTAAAGATAGATTTGATTTTGTAGAGAGTAACGAAGGTTTCAGGGGAAATGTATCGGAGTAAAAGTATCGGTTTTCTTTGCAAAATGTAGTGAAGTAAAAGTAAAAGTCAACAGAAATATAAGTAGTAAAGTAAAGTACAGATATCCAAAAAAACGACTTAAGTACAGTAACGAAGTATTTCTACTTCGTTACTATACACCACTGCAGAAAAGCATACATTTTATAACACTCACTTCTCGGCACATCCCAGCCCCAACACCTTGACTGCTTCTGTACATCTGCATGGCGAGTTTAGTATTTGACAGGTGTCAGATGACACTACACAATGCGATGTGGCCTGTGTGTGTTGTGTTTGACACGAAATTTCCCAACAGTGTTTTAATTGGGTTGCGATATGGTGACTGTGAAAGCATTAGCATGGTTGCATGGATGCTGGGAGAAGGGGTCCTGAGGGCATAACAAAACCATCAGATTAAAACAAAAACTGTTTTTACCAACACCTTTCTCCCTTTTTACTGGGATATAAATGTGCAGTACAACAGTATTATTTTCATTCATTGCTTATTGTATAATCCTTCCTCCAAAGTGATGTGGACCTGCAGTATACATGTTCCATCGCAGTCGTTGAGGTATTCAGAGGAATTGTTCTTGTGTCCAAATTAATTGAGCTAGCTCGGGCAATGGTCATCCTGTCGAAAAAACCCTTGGACCGAGCTCATTACAGCCACTGCTCTGCGTTTTCATAGATTATGATAACCTGGTCATGGGCCACATTTCTCTTGCCCGTGCTGCCTCGCTTCTGATTTCTCCTGGCAGATTTCATGCTTGAGTAGTCAGCAGTGGTCTAGCATGTGTAGTTGCTGTGGCTGCTTTGACATACAGCACAGGCCATTGGTGATCAAGTTTCCTGTCTGTTGAAGTGTATAACTTTCTAAAATTGACTGTTCAATTCAATGGAAAACCACTAATGTTGTGCAGCATTTAGTAGAACATCATTTTAAAGACTTCCACTGTCACTGATTGGTGCATGAATAAAGTTATTGTTGTTACATTGGTTCAGCTCACTGAAGACTGAAAGTGGTCATGTGAGGCAGCTGATGTTGATGCTGGCTGCCTGAGTGCTGTGCACCATTAAACAACCGATTTTGGGACACTGATGCTGCTCACACACCGGGCGCGTTTTTTGATTGACGCGCGTCGAGATTACATACAAAGTCTATGCACAGACGCGATGAGACTGGCGCGCCGCGATTTTGCGATTGCGCGGCGCGTTGGACGAGTTATAGCAGTGCGGTGGACGCAGTGGACGCCGCAAAATCGCCAACGCGCGAGTTGAAATTTTTCAACTTCTGCGACATAATCGCGTGACGCTGTGGCGCGATAGCCTATCAGCGTTGAGTTGCTGCCCCCGTCATCAGTACCGTAGCTCCGGCCGGTGCTGAATCGCAAACAATAATGGAGGACAAATAAATCCTGTAGCCATCTGTGTAAACAGCGACCGGCGGCTTGCTAGACACAGTGAATACAGCTCGATACAATCCACGGAGCTCCTCTGAACAATATTGTGAACCAGACATGACGGCGTTTAGTTTCCCGGGATATCTGTGACTTCCACAACACGTAGGAATATAGGTTATTCTTTCCATGGTTATATGGCTATTAGATGGCTATAATCTGGTTGATACTGTGTAATCTGAATCCAGCATTAGGTTACAGTGAAAAATGAGACGAGATGCTTGTTGAGTGTAATTAATGGGGCTGTTCATTCAGCAGCACAAAATCACACCAGACACACACCAGCGATACAATGAAAGTATTATTCTTATTATTTACGCTGATATGAGCTGTGTCGATGAGACTAAAAATCGCGGCGCGCCAGTCTCATCGCGTCTGTGCATAGACTTTGTATGTAATCTCGACGCGCGTCAATCAAAAAACGCGCCCGGTGTGTGAGCAGCATTAGGACCACTAATAATTCACCGGTTCATGTCAAAGAAGGCTGCATTTGGAAGACCCATTGAATGGGACAACCTTTTCATCACATCATAACTAATGTTGCTGGCACAGTGCTGCCAATTTGAAACATTCAGACAACAAATAGCAAGAATGTCATATGTTGCTGTCCAATGAATTGTATTTGTTGTGAAGGCTCATAACATTTTGGAACCAATTGTTAAGTGCTACTCCCAAAAGGGACAAAATGTCCTATGGTCAACACATTCTCACTCCCAACTTGTCAAATATCGACGCTTGGTCGGTGGCCCTGCATTTCAAACTCTGACGCTCTACGTACCTCTCTGGTGCCTGCTTTGGACGTGTCAGGGACGGCATGTCAGTTTGTTATATGCAAAGTGTATTTTCTAAGTAAACTTCCAACTTAGGTTTACTTACTTTTTATGTTTACTTGGGCAAAAAAAGTACTTGATTAGCATTTAAGTAACAAAACTACTTAGTAAGGCTTTAGAAAAGATTGTGGTTTGGGTTAAAATAAGTCCGTTTGTTACATAACTGGCGTTAGCTAAGTACCTAAGTGTACTTTTACTTGGTTTCGCGCGGAACACAGTGTCATATCGGACGCCCAGGGGCACTTACCAAGTGTGTATATTTGACAAGTTGGGAGCTGCTTTAAGTGGATGTGTTGTTCCATAGTGCCATACAAGGGAGCTAAAATTGCCTTTGGTTGCTTTTGGCAATGTTGTTGTTGTACATTAGAGTTCATGCTGCTGATAGGCCTGAACAAGGATCCCTTCTTGTGCATCTTAATGAGTCACAGTATATCAGCATGGGGGGCATCCTTGGGATGGCTGTGATGATATACAGTCCAATCAATGTGTTTGTTTGGTACAGCTGTTGTCAGCAACATGTACAGTTTTCTGTATACCCAGTACAACTGTATATCCTATTGCTTAGTTCCCAGTATTGCTGCTTACAATATTGTGGAGGGCATGTCCGTTCAGCGGGCTGATTGCTTGGCTCCGGGCCCCGGACGTGCTGCAGGAAATTATGCAGCAAAAGTGGACTGCAGTCAATAAGTCGTCGCCTGTAAAGACATGCTCAAGTACACAGAACGATGAAGCTCCACCCCTGCTGCCACTTAGAGCGGTGTTCACTTGTTTATTCAAAGTTTATTAATATTGAACGGGCCGTGCCGTGTGTCCACATTGAACCTAATTCAACCAAGCACTTCATAGGGACCTCAGCAAAAGACCCACCAAGTGTGAAGTAGATCAGATGAGCGGTTCTCGATATAAGTGAAGAACAAACAGACATTCCTTGCTTTCTAGTTGGAATGTCCTTTGACCATGATAATGAAACAACACATGAATAAATCCATAACAATACCATAGACTGTAACAAGCAATATAATTGAAATAACTTTATTATGGAAACCCTCCCAGATCACTAGAGAAGACAAATACTTTACAATTTAAAATTAGAAACAGATTTACATCCCAGACACGATCTGATCCTTTTATAAGCTAGCAGAGTGTTTGTTCTGCTTCCAGTCTAGTTGCTCTATTGTAGAATTTATGGACATAGGAGCTTTGGAGTTAAAACAAACTGATACACCCCCCCCCCCCCTCCCCCAACATTGTTTTTAAGTTCAAAATCAGAGTCCATGCCAGTTAGCAACTCACATTCAGATCAGGTTTTTTTTTACAATACCAAACACATGTCACCAGAATCCACATTCTGAAATTCTATACACATTCCAGGCTGGAGCTTTTGGAATCTGCTGATGAAACAAATTCACACATCATTTCAAGTTTTATTAAGTTCCTCCCTTTATGTTTCAGTCAATGTCGTTTTTTTTGTTGCTACAAATACACCAACATGATATAAATTAGGAACAGAAAGTAGAGGTAATATGTCTTTCCACAGAATGTCCAAATGGACACACAGCAGTTCATTTCTGTCTGGAGTTTAGTGTTAACAAAGGATGGGCCACCTTCCTGAGCTTCCTGAGTACAGCTCAGGCTAGAGCTTTTCATTCTGAGTTTGTGCCAAAGACACTTTGAATGGCAGCTGAGGATGACGTGGCGACAGATCTCTCCAAAAAACGTTGAACCAGTTGTACAGTGGCTGAACTTGTACTGGTTTATAGTGATTTTAAAATCCTTCAGTTGGAAGAGTACTTCTGTCCTGCTTGTCTCCAGAATTTGGTTTGAACATTTTCCTGCAAACATTAATGAGAGTAATTCCTTCATATTCATTGGCTGTGGTGTAGTCTGCTTCAGGTCCTTCTTCACATTCCAGCTGTAGAGTAAGGGTAGGTCAGGCTTTGATGTTGCAGCAGTCACTCCTTGGGATCACCACAGGCGAGACCAAGTACCGTGGGAAATGACATCACTGCAGGCGTGGCCAGTACTGTGACATGTCCGCTTCGTTTCCTGGAACTTGGACCGGAACGGAGACACCAGGCGAAATCAGACCTGGTGATAGGAGAAGAAAGAGGTAATTTGAGTTGACAGCCGTGACACAACAAAGTTGAAAGTGTGTTTTGACTCAACGCAAAGCAAGTTGTAGAAGTTGCACAGTTGCACATTAAGTGCAGATGCAAGTCTTTCCATATTTAACATAGTCCACACAAGGCGTTTAAACTACACTAACTGTGCAGACGTATGGAAATAGCAAAGAGAAGGCTTGTATAGGTACTTGAGGATGCAAAATGGGTTGCAATCAAACCAACAATCAATAACAAATGATCTGAGATTTTTTGTTCTACACTTAATTTTTTATCTAACTTTGTACAAAAATGTATGCGGTACAGCTAAGCAATGTCCAAACTCACATAACTTTATTGTAAATACTAGTGGAGATTCCAAAAATACTAAACATGTCGCATGAATCTTTAGTAAATGTGTATAAAAGAAATTATTTGATGAACCAGTTACTGTCTTAAAGGAATACTTCCCCTACATGACCATTTGTATGTATATCCGTTACTCTCCACATGTTACCTAGAATTCTTGAAGAAAACCTTGTTTTTTTCCACATGCCTCCACAACGAACGGAGATTCCAAACTGGAGAAGTCTTGTGTGCCGTGTTTTACAACAGCAAAACTACATCAAGAGATCGTTTTAAACACTCTTAAATAACTCCTATAATGCAGTGGGGGGCCGTCGGGGCCTGCAAGGCCTTCTCTGCTGGCCTAAACAGAATCACAAATTTATCTATTTTATAATTTAATAATTGTTCTTAAATACACTACATGTATTATAATTGATATAAATATTGTCCCCATTATCTTATGTTGTCATTGCACAGCTCCTGTCTTCCTCAGTTGCTCTGCTTCCAGTGCAGCTTGTTTTAAGTAGAGCTTTTATCCAATCAGATCTCACCTCTGTGTCTCCAGGTAGAACAGAGCCAGAGGCCTGCAGACTCACAAGTGCATCCATGTGCACTTTAAGTGAATGGGGACGATATTGTTGATTGTCATAGTGTTCAACCAATCAGTTCTCTAGTTTGACATGTTGGGCATATTCTTTGACGTGTCAGAGCTGCTAGCTGGCCTACAAGTACGTGATTGGTCAGTGGGCTAGCCTGACGTGTTGGGCGGTGACAATCCCAATATCTGCTGCCTCTGTGGAGCGGACATTTTCAGCCTCAAACACATTAACACCTATTCAAGAAATACAACTGGGGAGGCTCGACTGTCTTCACTAGGGTCCATAAATAGTGAACAGCAGCTCTGGTAAGTTAAATGTGTTTGTTTGTACATCTGCAGTAGCTTTAATATGCTTGTTTATATATTATTATTTGATAAACTTGTTTTTATGAAGATTTTTGTTTGGTTTTATATGTGATAGGAACTATTGTTACATCCAGTGTTGCTCTAGGGACATATTTAGCAGGTGCCAGTGTTGCCAACTTGGCGATTTTCTCGCTAAATCTGGAGACTTTCCAAACCCTCATGGCTACTTTTTTTTGTCAAAAGCTACTAGTGACAAATCTAGACTTGTTCTGGTGTTATTGTTGGAATGCTGTTAAGCATTCCAACTATTGTTCTTCGAATCTTTATTCAACTTCTATTTCTTCCGTCGCAACGCTTCTTGTCCTTCAGTTTTTAAGTTACAGAAACCGTTCAACTATTAAAATGTTCAGCTCTTTCACCAGAGGGGTGCTATGACTTTTCATATTTCTAACCTTTAAACTTTTTGAATTATTAAGGTTTTTATTTTCAATGGGATCTCTATGGAGAATATTTTCAAATGGCTTCAGGCACACAGGTGTTCGCGATTGAGCCAATTAGTGATATTTATGAACACAGACTCACAGACACACGCGCACATACACTCCTCTCTCGCTCTCTCTCGCTCGCTCTCTCTCTCTCTCGCTCTCACACAGTCATTCAGGTCTTGGAGACATGATTTGTTGCAGCTGTTACGTGTTGCAGCTGTTACGTGTTGCAGCTCGGCCAATCAGATATGAGGATTCTGATAAGTTTCCTGATTCGAGTGACATTTACACACACCGCGACACAAGAGGGAGAGACGAGGAAAGACATGGCAGAGCAGGACAATAGTCATGTAAGCTGTAAAAGATAAAACATAGTACAATCTCCAAATGAGAAAGTTTGCCAGAGATATCAGAGCCTCTCTCTCTGCCTCACTTTTCATATTTCTAACCTTTAAACTTTTTGAATGATTAAGCTTTTTATTTTCAATGGGATCTCTATGGAGAATGTTTTCAAATGGCTTCAGGCACACAGGTGTTTGCGATTGAACCAGTAATTAGTGATGTTGACAAAGACACACACGCACATACACTCCTCTCCCTCTATCTCGCTGTGTGTCTCTCTCTCATACAGTCATTCAGGTCCCCCCCCCCCCCACACACACACACGCCATTTTAAAATAAAAGCCCCACAGAATGAATCCTAACTGAAATGCTTGTGATGAGCCTGTCATTTAATAACCGGTTTGTGTTTATCTAACATTATGATTCTGTCTCCTCTCCCCCACACCCCACACCCCATTTCAAAATAAAAGCCCCAGAGAGTGAATTCTAACTGAACTGCTTGTGATGAAGCCTGTAATTTAATAACCTGTTTATGTGTGTCAAACATTATGATTATGTCTCCTCTCCCCCTCCCTCCCCCACCCAGCCCCACCCTTTCAAAATAAAAGCCCCATGGATTAACTGTATTTAAACAAGCTCAAAATATGGCTTTTTTGTTAAAAAAATGAATGCGCTAACTACTACTGCTGCTGCTAATATAGTATTACTACTACTGCTACTACTACTTCTACTATAACTTTTGCTGTTGCTACTATTACTACTACTGCTACTGCTATTACTGCTACCATCAATATTATTACTACCACTACTGCTATTACTACCACTACTACTATTACTTATACGACAACTGCTACTACTACTGCTATTCATGCTACTAAAAGTAGTAATACTACTACAGCTATTAGTACGACTGCTACTAGTACTACTACTACTGCTACATCTTCTACTGCCATTACTATTACTATTACTACTACTACTACTACTGTGATATTAAATACTACGACCAATACTACAGCTATTACTATGACTACTGATAGTACGTCTTCGACTACTTCTTCTAATTACTGATGCTTCTACTACAACTTCTACTACTACTACAAATATCACTAATACGACTACTAGTAGTTATTCTAATGCTACTAATACTTCTACTAATAATATTTCTACTACAACTTCTACTACTACAAATATCACCACTGATGAATTTTTTTAAGCCACAGCAACTGTTCAAATATCAAAATGTTCAGCTCTTTCAGGAGAGGTGTGATATGACTTTTCATATTGTAATCTTTAAACTTTTTGAATTATTAAGCTTTTTGCAATTTCTTTTTGAATTGGATATCTATTTTCAGCAATGTTTTTGCGATTAATTTCAGTTTTCAGCATTCCAATGCATTTTCAGCAGGAAATGCTTTTTCTAGTTGGAGAATGTTTTGACGTTAAAGCTCGTATGTTCTGCTCTGTTGTGAACGAGCAGCGGTGCTGCCGTGAGCCCCTCCGCCACCGCCCACAGAAGCCTTGCGCTGCAGTCAGAGCAGAGAGGAGACGCACTCTATCTACAGGTGTTGGCTTCATTTTTACACCAAACAAATAACGTAGCTGTGTTTCAGCTGCAGGACAGCAGTGAAGGCCCAGGTATAAAATGCACGGCCCGCCACTGCTCTAATGTAATCCAAGTCTCATTTATCCAGACATACGCTCACATGCATCTTCCTTCAAATCATCATCTTCCCTAAAGCCCGTGTTATCTTAGAATTCAAGGTAACAGGGTGTGTAATTGATATACAAATTGTCATTTTGAGGGTGAAGTATTCCTTTAAAAAACTGAATCACTCTACAGTAAGTGAATGTTAAGAATTAACAGTTGTATCCTTTATTAACCTTTCATTTTCTCAATGTTTCTCCAAACTTTTAATCAGCTTGAAGTTGAATATGTTTTAAGATTTTTCTAATTCCAAACATGATTCAAAGAAATATAATTCTGCCAGTCTGGGAAGTATTCAAACCCAAAATGTCATTGATCATCATCAGTATTCATTTCTGCCCTGTCCCATTTAACTAGTTATCAACATGCATCCTGCAACAGTTGTCCGTTTTGTATTTTCCTACCTGTTGACGACGTTGCAGAGGACGTCATTGACTGGCTGTTGATGTGTGGCTGCATGTGTGGAGGAGTATATGTCTCATAACTTCTTCCATTTATAGTGGGGCTGGTGGGCAGCATGCAGGAATAAGAGGGCTGGCTGGATGCCTGGAAACATAAATTAATATTACCCATTAAAACAACAGAATTTACCATCTTAATGAGCCATTCACCATTGGGTTGGTGTCATGCAAGATTAACACTGTTAACACTAATAATTAATCAATCAATTAATTGCCTTTTTCCCCACAGCAAACGTTATGGTCAATTAGTCAAATCAGGGTCAAGAGGCATTTTTGTTTTTATTCAAGAAAGACTGCATAACATTTTTCAGATGGTCTCGGATTCTTCCAGAATACCCACGTACAGGAGATTACATGTAGATTGTCTGACTCCATAAAATGGGTGCTCAGACTTAAAATAGCTCAGCGTTAAAACCATGCAAAATACGGCTTTGGTATGGTCCAGTGGCTACAGGTACAGGTGAGAAGATGAAATATGATCCAGTGGGTCTAGTTGTACATGAATGACTTTTAAAGTCAGACACCAACACACTGCACAGGACACACTGTAAAGAAGGGATTTACAACTCTGGAAAGTTGGCCATGATCATTTTAGCCTCTATCACAGAGGTCTTCAACGGGGGGTCCGCGGCCCCTAGGGGGTCTGCGGAGGTACTGCAGGTTCTCTGCGAAATTTTTGGTTGATTAGACAATTTTTAGACAAAAAAGGGTTCGGGTTAGGTTTTTTTTTTTATATCTCTATACATGAATCTGACCATTATGTTAATAGGTCAGTATTGTATGAAAGATAACAGGTATGTTTATGCATGGCAGTGGCACTAATAGGCCATCACTCATTTTTTGTTTCCACATTTATGTTTAAAATGAAAACATCAGTTTGAATAGCTTGTGTGCATGATTATCATGCAATTAACAGACAATGTTGATATTGGCATTGGTATCAGCTGACAAGGTGCGTTTATAAAAGGCAGTGGCACGGCCACCCTACTCACTGTACCTTGCAATATATGAACCTGTGTATTATTTGAATAGCTTAGTATTGAATGCACAATAAAGAGGTATGTTTATACATGGCACTAGGCCCATTTAATATAAAACACTATTTTATACAATATATATCAGTTTGGGGTCCTTGGCCTGAAAAAGTTGAAGACCCCTGGTCTATCACTACAATCTTCAGGTAACTCTTCAAAAGAAAATGTGCAAGGGATATTTGTAAGACTAAGAGTTAAATTAAGAACTTTTTTCATCCAAAGACCCCTTTCTGGAAGAAAGAGCATTGGTGTGTAATGATGATCAGCCCTGGCCATTTAGGAGCCTAATGATAAACCTGGGTGGGTTCTAGATAAATCTCTTGTAAATAAATGTATAAAAGGGTTCTCGATAGACTGCCTGCGTGCATTTTAGATGAAACCCTTGAAATATAAAAGGGGACTTGGTAGACCCCAGCATGGGTTCTTGTTAGCTCCCTTTGAGGCTGAAAAGGGTTCTGGGTGGAACAATTACACCATAGAAGTATGCTCTGTAGAATCTCGTATAGGGTGTTCTAGGTTGAACCTTGTACAGATGATTCCAGGTATAACCCTTTGTGTTGGGTTCTAGGAGGGGTTCTCCTATGGGGGACAAGCCAAAAAAAACTATACTTGTACCTTAAACCCTATAGTTAGCACTTTATTTCTAAGAGATACCATGCGCAACATCAAAAAGTGATATACTAGGAATTACAAACGGGGAGCTCTGTGTCTGGGCTGCCTGACTTTGTGTTGGAAGTTCATATTGAGCTATGTTCACTGGGGGAAAACATTTCTACAAAGATGTTCTAAGCAACTGTAGGCAACACATCAACTGGAACCAGAACCTGACACACATGAAGATGCTATCTCTTCTTTGAAGTGTTGAGGTGTGCTCGTTTAATTGTATATTGTGCTTTCTTGTAAAATAATCTTACTTGCATAGGCAGGCTGGCAGCCATACTGAAGCTGGGCATAGCTGGTAGGCTGTAGCTATTGGACAGGACTGGATCTGACCTCCCCAACATGGATCCTGATGAGAATGACACTAGAGAGATAAGGATGGGGAAATCATGAGAACACAGTATCCAAGGCAATATACCTTAACATACAAGATAGTACAATACTTCCATGACATTGGTGGATGCAGGGGAGATAGTTGGTCCTTGTAATTGTTTTGTAAGTCACAGGTAAATCTCAAAACTCTACCACCTGAGGTTAAGTAGCAGAACCCATTAATTGTAGGGTTAGTGGTTTAATCCCTGGTTTCTCCTGCCCATGTGTCCAGGTGTAGCTGATCAAGACACCAAACTCCCAAAATTGCACATTGGGAAAAAAGTACTTTGGACAAAAGCATTTTCTGATGAAAGTAATGCAACCCCAAGACTCTGGCCATGATCAGGATCAAAAGCAGCTATGTAAGTCCTTTGAACTCAAATACCTAACTCAATTGTCAGAAATCTTATTGGAATTCATGAAGTACAATACTGGAGCTGCAGTAGTATTGCTGTATTTGAAGGAGCTTTTGTTTTTTACAGCCTATAATTATGGGGAGGACAGTGAGCTAGACGACAGTAAACTATTAATGATGTGTAAATAGAATACAAACTGGAGCAAGAAAGAAGCAGCTAACTATTGCTTGTATTTGAAATTGTCAGAATTAGCCAATCAATTCTTAAGTTATGGCCAAAATGTTATAAGTTTTTAAGAGGTCACAGTGACCTTTGACCACCAAAATCGAATCAGTTCATCCTTGAGTCCAGGTGGATGTTTGTTCCAAATTTGAAACTTTGCTTAGGGCAGTTCACAGAATGGACAAGAAGACGTACAGACAGACAACCCTAAAGCATAATGCCTCCGACCACGGCTGTCGCCGGCGCGGAGGCATGCAAAATTAACTTTTAGTAGAACAACAACTTGAACAATATTATTATGCTCATAAGTGTCAGTCAAATAGTATATGTACTTGTAGTACATGTCCTCGTCAGCACCTGGTGTAGTAGGTTGTGGTATTGGCTGGTAAACACTGTGGTTGAAGCTGCTGCTGATGGGAATATGGTTGGAGGAGTTGGACACTAGACGACGTTGATTTCTCAGCTTCTCTTCTCTTCTCCACTTCGCTCGTCTGTTGGAGAACCAAACCTGCAAATGCCAGAATAGAAAAGAAAAAGACATACATTGTTATAAGGTTAAAGGATGGGTACATTTTTTCAAGTCTCTTAAAACAATACTGACATGTCCATATGTTGCATTACAAAACAGAACACGCATACATACACACATAAAATAATGATATATAATAGAGCTCACCTGTATTCTTGCCTCTGGAAGGTCTATTTTGTTGGCAAGGCGTTCTCGAGCAAACACATCTGGATAGTGAGTCCTTTCAAACTCTGGAACAAAAACACATTGTTTCATTACATGATAACTTTAGTTTTGCCATTTCTAATTGTTGTACATTAGGAAAATCAATCTACAGTCACGAAATAATAGTGAAGCATTGCGTTCCAACATTGGCTGTAATGAGGGGCTGTGTTTTGGCCTTTTACAGATGTTTCAATGATTCACTCCTCACATTCAGTGCTGCCATACATTTTCTGTCTGGACAACTGCACAACTCATATTATGATTAAAGTCAGTCAAAACAGACACCTAAATAGTTACCTAATTAATAGTCAACTTTACTCTGGCTCTTATTACCACATGGTCAACTATTGCTACAGATTGGGGAATAATTTTACATAATATAACTAGACCTTGAAAAAAAGGAATATGTGTGTGTGTGTGTATATGTGTATATATATATATATATATATATATATATATATATATATATATATATATATATATATATATATATATATATATATATATATATATATATATATATATATGTATATATATATATGTATATATGTATATATGTATATATATATATATATATATATATATATGTATATATATATATATATATATATATGTATATATGTATATATGTATATATATATATATATGTATATATATATATATATATATATATGTATATATGTATATATGTATATATATATATATATATATGTATATATGTATATATATATATATATATATATGTATATATGTATATATATATATATATGTATATATGTATATATGTATATATATATATATATGTATATATGTATATATATATATATATGTATATATGTATATATATATATATATATATGTATATATGTATATATATATATATATATATATATATATGTATATATATATATATATATGTATATATGTATATATATATATATATATATATATATGTATATATATATATATATATGTATATATGTATATATATATATATATATATATATATGTATATATATATATGTGTGTGTGTGTGTCTTAGAGTACATCCACACTACTCCGTTTCTATTTGGATACTGAGTTTTCAAATAGAAACGCTCTGCGTCCACACGGGCGTTTCAGCATCGTTTTCGAATTGATCTGCATCCACACGGCAACCTTCAAAAACGGATATCACGTGACCATTAACGTACATCACGTGACCATTAACGTACATCACGTGACCATTAACGTACATCACTTGACCATTAACGTACATCACGTGACCATTAACGTACATCACGTGACCATTAACGTACATCACGTGACCATTAACGTACATCACGTGACCATAACGTACATCACTTGACCATTAACGTACATCACGTGACCATTAACGTACATCACGTGACCATTAACGTACATCACTTGACCATTAGCGTACACTGGGCATGCGTGACGGTGTAAACAGGAAGTAGATTCGTTGCTTAGTTAAAAAAATACGACAGAGTAATAAAGTAGTCTTTGATAATGAAAGGTTGTGTTTGATACTTAAGATCTTCCTCTGAAATATTCCTCTGTAAACTCAAACAGACAGTTCATGGAAAGTTTTAGAAGTTTTATTTTTCAGACGTAGTTACAGCGCTGCTCTCTCTCTCGCTCTCTCTCTCACATATCAAATTCACTTTAAAATCAACACTTAGACGTAACAGTTTACTAGATTATGGATCCATAAATGTGGTCAGCACACATCTCTCACTCGTTTCCTCGGTGTTGTCTGTTCTCACTCGTAGCTCTGCTGAAGGCTTAGCTATCTGTCTACTGATTAGCATTTACTGCTAACCGTGACTTCAGACGGCCGCTCCGTAGGGCTGATAACGCCGCTGGACACGCCGCTTGCTAATCGCTCCATTAACAGCTGCTTCCTCCGTAATAATGCAGACTTTAACTGGACAACAGCTGCTGGTATAGATGTATAGATAGTTTGGTGTATGTAAGAGCCACTGAAGTTATCAGTCTGAGAAAAAAGAAATTTAGAGAAATGGGCCTGAAGATATGTTTTGTAAATGACACGTAAATAAGATCAACACATTCACTAATATATCCCCAGGAAACTTCCCGTTGATAAGTTACTACAAGTTTTCTGAAATGTTATGTTTAAAAGTACTAATGAGTTATTATTTAATGGTAACATTTGGTGAATTGAGGAGAAATCTATGAACGCAAATAAACAAAATAGTGAAACGGCGACTGTGGCTCAGTGGTAGAACAGGGTCGTCCTTCAATCCCCGGCTCCGCTATGTCAATGTGTCCTTGGGCAAGACACCTCAAATGTACTCGTGTATCTGTGGCTACGGTGGGTGAATGTCAGTCAGTCCTGATGGTAGCCTCTTCCATCAGTGTATGACGACCGTGGCGCACTGGGTTAAGAGGTCGTCTGGGAACCGGAAGGTTCACGTCCCCGACTGGGACGTGTCACGTGTCGAAGTGTACCTGAGCAATACACTGAACCCCCGGCTCCCCGGGCGCCTGACATTGGCAGCCCACTCCATATATACAGGGATGGGTCAAATGCAGAGAAAAATTTCCCCCTTAAAGGGATAAAGATAGTATACATTCTATGAATGTGTGAATGATGGCATGTAGTGTAGTCATCGGAAGACTAGAAAAGTGCTGTACGAGTATGTCCATTTAAAATAAATTTTATTCTGGATGTTTTCTTTCCACTCTTCTGAATGGAAGACAGGATGTAAAATTCCATTATCAAAATCAGGTTTTGAATAAAATAAATGAAACATTTTTAATTCAATATTCCCAATGTGCATCGTTGAAATATTTACACGGTTAGAGAGTTTGCAGACCGTGTCACTGTGGAAACACATCGTGAATCTGACCTCACTCGGTTGAGTCAAAGTGGATATTTTCCACACTTACAGATAGAAAACACAACACACAGGAAACCCATATGTATAAACATACGTATGTGGGCGTATTATGTACTGATGAACAACGACCAGTTACCTTTCTCCAGTGCTTCTATCTGGTCCTGTGTAAATGACGTTCTGTTTCTCTGCAGTTTCCTCTTCAGCTGAAGCCTCATCTGAGTCTCCTCTGAGTCTTCACCGTGGGAACTAACTGATATGGTGTTCTCCCCTCCCTCTGCCTGTGGACACTCTGCACCAGGGAAGGAGGGAAGGAAGGATGGAGGGAAGGAAGGAAGGAAGGAAGGAAAGTTGGGTTTGGGCTCGAAGAGGTTTTCACGTCGTACAATGTAAAAACTTTCCATTACAAGTAAAAGAATGCAATCAAAACGTACAAGATGAAAGCTGAATTTTGTAATATATACGTTTTCAAAAAATATCGATATTATGAGGAGTTTCATTTTCAATAATGCATCATATTTTCTGTTCTATATGTGAAATCTTAAATGATAAAGTAACAAGTAACTCCAGCCATCAGATAAATGTAGTGGAGTAAAAGTAGCAATAATCCACTTCAAAGTGTAGCAGCTAAAGATGTAATAAACATGGGAATGCTTCAGGAAATACCAGTACCTCAAAACTGCGTACGTGAGGAGATGTATTTTGTTTTGACCAACTACATGATCAATAGAAACATAATAAAAGGAAACCTAACACTGAACAGCTTAAGACTTTCCAACAATGTGGCAGACTGGGTCCAGACCCACAGGTGTGTCACAGGAGGTTTTATTATATATCTTCCAGACACTTTTATTGAACAGTTATATCTGCAGCACACCTTTGAGCAACTTGCCTCAATTTGCATATTGTTCTGATAATTGTAGTCTACTTATGACAATGATTGTAATATGAAAGGCTTGTTTTACTGATGAGAGGAAAAATAAACAGAAAAGAAAGTTTTGGTAAACATTGCTCGAGCATGTATATTAGCAATATTCACTCAATCAATGGCTGCAGTACTTCACTCAAACCCAGGCCGTGATCAGCGTAGACAATAAAATATGTTGTTCTCAGATCCATGAAATGAACCCATGCAACAACGAGTGAAGGTACAGGGAGGGCTCTTCAGAGTGGAGATCTCCAGCGTGAGATCCCCGAGCAGACGGGAGCTCGAATCCAGCTCCCTGTGGAACTCGAGTTATTTGTGGTGCTCGCCTAATTATTCATTATCCCCAGCAGACGGAGACTGCAAAACAGAATGAAGCTATTGCTCAGTGTCACAGCCAGTCAGGCAGAAAGAGACACAAATGAGAGCAGACGCCCCATTCTCCCTCCCCTACTCACACACACACACACACACACACACACACACACACACACACACACACACACACACACAGGCACAAACATGCTGTAGACTGATGGGGAGGTAGCAGCCGTGGTAGTATAGCATGACTTTGTTTGACTGTTGTAATCCCAGGGTACTGGAGGAGGCGCAGCAGCACATGAGCCTCCTCCATACAGCAAATGGGGCCCTCAGCCACACACTCTGAAGGAAACTGCTTATGTCAACTCTATACAATGTGTCCTCTGTCCCGTATGATGTGAATTTTGAAAATAATTGAAGGCATTGTACAATGGGGCAAATCTGACGAAAAGGAGGCTGCAGTCAAAGTCAGTAATAGACAGTGGTGGGCCGTCAGGGCCTGCAAGGCCTTCTCTGCTGGCCTAAACACAATCACAAAGCTATATCTATTTTATAATAATATATTATATATATATATAAATATTTTCCCCATTATCTTATGTTGTCATTGCACAGCTCCTGTCTTCCTCAGTTGCTCTGCTTCCAGTGCAGCTTGTTTTAAGTAGAGCTTTTATCCAATCAGATCTCACCTCTGTGTCTCTAGGTAGAACAGAGCCAGAGGCCTGCAGACTCACAAGTGCATCCATGTGCACTTTAAGTGAATGGGGACGATATTGTTGATTGTCATAGTGTTCAACCAATCAGATCTCTAGTTTGACGTTTCATGTTGGGCGTATTCTTTGATGTGTCAGAGCTGCTAGCTGGCCTACAAGTACGTGATTGGTCAGTGGGCTAGCCTGACGTGTTGGGCGGTGACAATCCCAAAATCTGCTGCCTCTGTGGAGCGGTGTTGTTGGAGACTTGTTCTGGTGGTGTTGGAGACTTGTTCTGGTGTTGGAGACTTGTTCTGGTGGTGTTGGAGACTTGTTCAGGTGGTGTTGGAGACTTGTTCAGGTGGTGTTGATGGAGACTTGTTCTGGTGTTGGAGACTTGTTCTGGTGGTGTTGGAGACTTGTTCAGGTGGTGTTGGAGACTTGTTCAGGTGGTGTTGATGGAGACTTGTTCTGGTGTTGGAGACTTGTTCTGGTGGTGTTGGAGACTTGTTCTGGTGTTGTTGGAGACTTGTTCTGGTGTTGGAGGCTTGTTCTGGTGGTGTTGGAGACTTGTTCAGGTGGTGTTGATGGAGACTTGTTCTGGTGTTGGAGACTTGTTCTGGTGGTGTTGGAGACTTGTTCTGGTGTTGTTGGAGACTTGTTCTGTTGTTGGAGACTTGTTCTGGTGTTGTTGGAGACTTGTTCTGGTGTTGGAGACTTGTTCTGTTGTTGGAGACTTGTTCTGGTGTTGTTGGAGACTTGTTCTGTTGTTGGAGACTTGTTCTGTTGTTGGAGACTTGTTCTGGTGTTGTTGGAGACTTGTTCTGTTGTTGGAGACTTGTTCTGGTGTTGTTGGAGACTTGTTCTGGTGTTGGAGACTTGTTCTGGTGGTGTTGGAGACTTGTTCTGGTGTTGGAGACTTGTTCTGATGGTGTTGGAGACTTGTTCTGGTAGTGTTGGAGACTTGTTCTGGTGTTGGAGACTTGTTATGGTGTTGTTGGAGACTTGTTCTGGTGTTGGAGACTTGTTCTGGTGTTGTTGGAGACTTGTTCTGGTGGTGTTGGAGACGTTTCTGGTGTTTTGACTGACGTGAAAGCTTGTATGTTCTGCACTGTGGTGGACGAGCAGCAGTGCTGCCGTGAACCCCGCCGCCGCCCCAAAGCACAGGCGGTCAGTCTCACAGCAGCCTGGCGCTGCAGTCAGAGAAGAGAGGCGACGCACTCTCGGTGTATTCATGCATCTACACTCTGCAGTTAGTGTATTTGTAGGTGTTGAGCTTAATTTTTACACAAAACAAATAATAAGCGTAGCTGTGGTTCAGCTTCAGGACAGCAGTGAAGGCCCAGGTATAACATGCACGGCCCGCCACTGGTAATAGAGATACATACAACTTTTAGGCTAAAGGCTGATGTCAAAGAATGAAATTTCACACGAAAAAATCCAATTACTTTCATGATATTTCTTTAATGTCAGTTGACCTCTATATAGTGAATGTGTGTGTACTGGACAGGCAGACCGCTCTCAACACTTGCATTCTTTCTTTTGTATTAAATGTAGTCAGTCACACCAGTGTGTGCTCGGCCTGGAGATAATGCTTCTCAACCTTCTTCGTGTCAAGTGTCACTTCCTTGTCCTCTCTGTGTCCCTCTCCTGTTTGTGTGCTTCCTGTCCTGTCGACCAGGATCACTGTTCACCTGCCTTCAATCAGATCCTCACCTCTCCAGTATTTCAACCCAAGCTCTCAATGTTTCTTAATGTAACTGTCCGTATGATATCTTACAAAAAAGCTACTCTTCATTTTTCCTAACTTAGTTAAGGTAAAAAAAAGATCATGAAATACTTAGTTAGGTTTAGCAACAAACCAACTTAATTATGTTTAGGAAAGGATCCTGGTTTGGGTTAAAATAATTACTTAAGTACAGAAGTTATGTGACAAATAAATCAACGTTGACTTCTCATGTCACACAGCCGTCTCCTGGGTTAAAGACTGTTTTTTGTTTGACTCGTCCACCTCATCTCCCCTTTTGTGGTCTTTATACTACCTTGATCATGATTTTGTGGCTAACACATTGATTTTGCGGGATATTTATGAATTACAGCATGTTAACTTCTGTAGGCGTAGCTCAGAAAGCTGTATGAAAACAGCCCCATCTCTTCTCTCATCCGGTGACAGATGGTTGTTTCAGCCACAATGGTTAGTTCCTATTATCTTTGACCTCTTGTTGTTTTCGGCTCATCTGTAATCAGCCACGCTCACACCGAGCCCTCACTCCTGTTCCACCCTGTCTCCATCAGCACTGTAGTAGTAGTAGAAGTGGAGTTAGTATCTTACCAGTGGTAGTGAGTGTAGTCCCAGCGTACCACCCCGAGCGTCCTCCCCAGGTGGTTTGTCCATTGAGCATCTTGAGTTTGTCAAACATCCCTTCAGCTCCCACTGTGCCCATTTGCTGCTTATCACTGGCCAGGTTCCTGAGCACTCGATTTATTGATGAAACCTGGTGATGAGAGCAAAAGCGTGAGCAACAATTTTGGTGGATAATATGTAAGGCAGAAACATAGGAATCAAATGTTGTCAAAAACATCAGCCAGCCTCATCATGTCCATTTAAAGAAACACTACAGAGCATCAGTAATGTTGGTGTCCACCTTTTCATTTTTACATGTCATAATTCATTTTACATTAGACTTTCAACCAGGCGGCAACTTCATGTTCTGCAAAGTGATGCAAGTGTGGACATGCCTTGAACTTGCATTCTCTCTAGTGTCCACCAGGGGGCGACTCCTCTGGTCGTATAGAAGTCTATGAGAAAATGACTCTACTTCTCTCTAGTGTCCACCAGGGGGCGACTCCTCTGGTTGTATAGAAGTCTATGAGAAAATGACTCTACTTCTCTCTTGATTTATTACCTCAGTAAACATTGTAAACATGAGTTTATGGTCTCAATCTCTAGTTTCAAGTCTTCTTCAATACAGCATGATGTTCATTTAGTACATTATGGTCCATTTAGAGTCAAACAGACCATAAAGCAGGGGATGCTTTAGGGCGGGGCTACACAGTGATTGACAGGTTGCTTCAACGGCGAAGTTCAGTCAGGGAGTGTTTGTCCAAGAACCATTTCAGTAAACTGGATACTCTGTTTATCTCTTCACATTACTTAATGACATAAATATTTAAATTACAATTTGTAATTTTGTACCAGCCATCAGTATGTAAAAAGGTTACAGGTCTGTTTTGCTTCTTTTCACTTTTTTAAGTCAATATCCATTCATGAATTGAGTTACTATAGGTTAGCGTAACTGTTCCACGTGCAGAACTTTCAACCAGTGTGCAGAGATATAACAAAGGTTTCATTTGTTTTACACGGAAAAAGCAGAACATTGTAAAAAATATTGGTTTTTTTCCTCAATTGCTTGATTTTGATTTTAGTGAAAAGCAAATTGCCATTCACTTTTGATAAGCAATTTAAAGTAAAGATGAAATGAAAAATGCCATTTTAACCCTTTTGATATCACATTCCCAGTTATATTTAACAATATATGTAAAAAATCAATTTCTTCATATTTCTATATTTAAAATCCAGTTATCTTTTGTTCCTGTCAAACCAAATATGACGTGTGCTTACGTAAACTACACCAACCAATTTTAATCAATAATATCATGACCTCCATCAATCAAGCCCGTCCACTTTGTAGCGGTCCAATCAAATGCGAAAGATTTGATTCAAATCCTTTTTGTAACTGTACACTGATCAAATATTCCGTTTCATTGGGGAATACTCACAGTACAGAAGTTAAAGACGCTCTAACTTCTGTTACGCTGGGTATTTGGGATTTTAAGACCGCATCTGCCCACTCCAACAAACTATTATACCAAGTAACCCAATCCAACCTGCAAGCTTGCTGTAATAGTGTACAATAACAAATACATCAGCTATTATGTACAATGTTTTGCTGTAGTCTAGCTTTCCTTGCTCAAACCTCTGACTGCCATGACATGGCTGAAGAACAGAAGGTTCTTACACTGGGAATATTGTCGTTGGTGCAGACTCCCTCTGCCAGCAGTCGGTCTCTGATCTCCCAGGCGAAGATGGACGGACACTCCCTCTTGTACTGAGCAATCTTCCCCACCACCTCTGTAGTGGCCACCCTGGGTTTACTCCCTCCTATGGCCCGAGGACGGATCGAACCTGTCTCGTAATACCGGCCCAAGATCTTACTCACACAGCCGTTCGACACCTGGACACAAAAACAGCACACATCACACACGTTATTCATAACTGGGGTAAATATAAATACTGGCATCCAAGAAGTTTCTGTTTGGTAAATTATCTAAGGAACGATCACAGCAATGGTTAAAAACCTCAATATGTGTATACAGGTTTTGGAGAGTCCTACTGCATGTGTGAAAAAGTTGTATGAAGCCTAGAGGCTAAATTGCCTCAAGTGATGTCACTCAAGTCAATGTTGGTTGAGGCTTCTTTGAGTTTGAGAAAACAAATCTGGGGGTGTGGAGTGAGAAAGAAGTGGGCTGACCAGACCTCTGTAGGTCCCTTGCTACGAGGCATGCCACCTCCCACCTTGTTCCTTGTGTGTTATAACTGTGATCATGAGTCGACATTTCAGGAAATGAATGCACTCATGCTCCAGTTTTCTTGGGAGGACATTGACATACAATGTGCACCTGGATGCTGAACACCAAACCTCTAACTCATTGTAACATTTCTACTGCGAGGTATCTACCACCACTGTTAGTGCCACCTCTGAGAGGATCAACTCTAAGCATGACGAGATTACCTGCAGTATTCTGGATATGTCACAAGGTCGAGCTCCACTGTGTGCCAGCTCCACTATCTTCTGCCTGGTAGAATCAGGTAAAGGTCTCCCATTCACAAACACACCTCC
Source organism: Lycodopsis pacificus (assembly GCA_028022725.1). Lineage (NCBI taxonomy): Eukaryota > Metazoa > Chordata > Actinopteri > Perciformes > Zoarcidae > Lycodopsis > Lycodopsis pacificus. Next base: position 4,496,101 of record CM051698.1, read on the forward strand.
CAGCTGGTTTACTCCACTGTGACCTACACACACACAGTAAAAAAAAGGTTTTCAGCAATTGGTTTACTACTCTACAATGATTCAAATAATGATTCAATTTAAAACAGAAAGAGTGAGTGGTGATGAAAATGAACTGAAAGGCCACACTGATCAGGCACATATGAGGTAAGAGGGAGACGTACAGCAAGGAACACATGCTAGAGGAGATGAAGAGAGAAAAGTATCTCAAGCCGCAAACATGTAGTTGTCTGTTCTTATGAAGATATTTTCTTCTATACAGTACATGCTACATTTTAAATGTTCAAATCTGGTTTCTAGAGACATGAAAAGCATGTTAAAACATTTCATTTTATTAGTTAATACCATGGACCCTTGGTCCACCTCTCCTATGTTATATGTCTCTTTGTTGTCCTCATGAATCCCTCTCTGGTCATTTTGTGTCCCTTTGTGTCTATTTGTAGTTGTTTTGTGTCTCTTTGGAGTTGTTTTGTAACTCTGTAATGGTTTAGTCCTTTTGTCATTTTTCGTTTTTTGTCCGTGTTTTTTGTCATAATTTTGCGTCTCTTTGTAGTTGTTTCGTGTCTCTTTGTAGTTATTTTGTGTCTCTTTGTTGTTGTTTTGTGTCTCTTTGTAGTTGTTTTGTGTCTCTTTGTAGTTGTTTTGTATCTCTTTGTATTTGTTTTGTGTCTCTTTGTAGTTGTTTCGTGTCTCTTTGTAGTAGTTTTGTGTATCTTTGTAGTTGTTTTGTGTCTCTTTGTAGTTGTTTTGTGTCTCTTTGTAGTTGCTTTGCGTCTCTTTGTGGTTGCTTTGTGTCTATTTGTTGACATTCTGACTCTTTGGGCCCATGGGCCTGTTCAGTCATCAATCCATGGTTATTACAACAATGTTAAGTGATGCTTTGATGACATTGGCCTGACCCCCATTGGATTGACCCATGTCTACACTGATGTCATACGTGACCTCATATACCCTTTTTCCACCAAAATTATCACGTTTTTGTATGTTTTTCAAGTGCAGGACAACCTGCAGGCACACACACACACATATATATAGACGTGTATATATATATATATATATATATATATATATATATATATATATATATATACCAGTGGCGGGCCGTGCATTTTTTACATAGGCCTATAACAAACCCTCCAGTGTTGGTAGCTGCTGAGCTCCAATCCACCTGGGCATGCAATCAATTTGCCTCCTTTTTTACTGACAAAATTCAGAAAATTAGACAAGCAGTCAGTGCCTCCACACCAACCACAGGATATGTGTTGTCCCGATCTCTGAATAACATCCATTCAAATATCATGACACAATTTCATTCAATCGACCGTAGAAGCCTAGAAGACATTATACAACATCTGAAGTCATCCTCCTGCTGCTTGGATATTCTACCAACACACTTTTTCAAAGATATTTCAAACTGCATGACCACTGATCTTTTACACATTGTAAACACATCCCTTCTCTCAGGTGTCTTCCCACAAGCCCTAAAAACTGCAGTTATTAAACCGCTCCTAAAGAAGGCTAGTTTAGACTCCGCAACAATGAAAAACTATAGGCCAATATCAAACCTCCCATTTTTAAGTAAAATAATTGAAAAGCGGTTTTCCAACAGCTGACCAAATTCTTGGCCGTAAATAACTGCTTTGATGTTTTCCAGTCAGGCTTTCGACAGCACCACAGTACTGAAACTGCTCTTAACGTTTTCAACGACATCCACTTAAACACAGACAATGGCAGAAGTTCAGTCTTAGTATTACTGGATCTCAGTGCTGCATTCGACACGGTCGACCATGACATATTACTAGAAAGACTAAAAATCTGGGTGGGACTCTCTGGCACAGCACATAACTGGTTTGAATCCTACTTGAAGGACCGAGAATACTTTGTGTCTGTAGCTGATTACACATCAGAGCTGACTAAAATGACATGTGGTGTTCCCCAAGGTTCAATACTGGGGCCTCTTCTGTTCAACATCTACATGCTTCCACTAGCTCAGCTTATGGAAAACAACAAAGTGCGTTATCATAATCATGCAGACGACACAAATCCACATAACTATGTCACCAGGGGACTATAATCCCATAACAGGGCTGGGTAACTGCATTGAACAAATCAACAACTGGATGTGCCAGAATTTTCTTCAATTAAACAAAGATAAAACAGAAGTAATTGTTTTTGGTACCAAGGACGAACGATTGAAAATCACCGCTCAACTTCAATCACTGATGTTAAAACCCACAAGCCAAGCCAGAAATCTAGGTGTAGTTATGGATTCAGACCTCAACCTGAACAGCCATATCAAGACAATTACATAATCAGCCTACTATCACCTGAAGAATATATCAAGGATTAGAGGACTTATGTCTCAACAGGACTTGGAAAAACTTGTCCACGCATTTATCTTCAGCAGACTGGACTACTGTAACGGTGTGTTTACAGGTCTCTGTAAAAATTCAGTCAGAAAGCTGCAGCTGATTCAGAACGTTGCAGCTCGAGTCCTCACTAAGACCAGGAGGGTGGATCACATCACTCCAGTTCTGAGGTCTTTGCACTGGCTTCCTGTCCAACAAAGAATTGACTTTAAAATCCTGCTGTTGGTTTACAATGCACTGAATGGTTTAGGGCCAAAATACATCTCTGATCTGCTGCTACCTTATGAACCATCCCGACCCCTCAGGTCGTCTGGGACCGGTCTACTTTCTGTTCCCAGAGTCAGAACTAAACATGGAGAAGCAGCGTTCAGTTTTTCTGCTCCACATATCTGGAACAAAGTCCCAGAAAGCTGCAGGTCTGCTGAGAACCTCAGCTCCTTTAAATCAAGATTGAAGACTTTTCTGTTTGCTGCTGCTTTTAATTGAACCACATTCAATTCATATATTAATCAATTTCCTGCATTTCTGCATTTTACTGCTGTATTTTATTTCTTACACAGTTTTTTAACTGTTTTTATTGTTTCAATGAATGTTCTTAATTGTTTTTAAATCTCCTTTTCTTTTGCCTTATGTTTTGATGCTTTTAATGGTTTTATATGAAGCACTTTGAATTACCTTGTTGACATGTGCTATACAAATAAACTTGCCTTGCCTTGCCTTCACTGCTGTCCTGCAGCTGAAATATTACCTTATAAGCACATGATGGCGCCGCAGCTATTATTCGTTTGTAAACCAGGGGTCGGCAACCTGCGGCTCTTTAGCCTCTGTGTTGCGGCTCCCTGAGGTCCCCAACTGGCGCACCGGATCCGGACCCAGGAACTGAAAACCGATAGATAATTCGGAATTATACATATTGGGCACCAATTTTAAACTTTAACCGGTGCGTCTTATTCAGCCGTTACAGCACTTGTTCGGCGGTGCAGGAAACACACCGACCAATGCGTTGCAAATCACATCACGTGATGCAGCTCAGCCAATCAAATATGAGTATTCAGACAAGTTTCCTGGCTCGAGCGAGGTTTACACACATGTGACACATGGGGCTGAGACGAGGAAATAGAAAGAAGAGCAGGGACATTGCGCTGATAGAAGAAGTTATCTCACATGACGTTCTCCAAAAAGAGAAACGTGTTCAGAGAGAATATAATTTATAAGCAAGAATGAACAGAATATATGTTAATTATTCCCACGGGCAGTTAAATCCTCTACCCCTGTCAAGCAATTTTCCCTATGGCTAATCATGATTTTCAGACCCGCCCTCTGTAAACTATCAATGGATGAATCCAAAAAAGAAAAGTCAAGGAGGAAAATAGAGAGTTTAACTCTGCGTGGACGTCTTCATTTGCTTTCACTGCCAACGATGCTGGCTTACTGTATGCTTCCAGAACAAGCACACAGCATGTGCTGAAAAGTGTCACGCTGGAGATGAGCGACAAAGAGCGAATCCTCAGCTGCTGCAGAAAAGTGAGCTCTTCATAAGAGTTTGATATTGTTATATCAGGTAAAATTGCAAAAAAATGTCAAGAATTGTCTTTTTTCTTGTTCTATATTTCCATAAATACAACAAACTATAGTTTTTGTATATATAATATAACTATACATACAACTTCATAAGCTGTGATATCAAATAGCTTTTGCGGCTCCAGATGAATTTTATTTGGTGGAAAATAGAACTAAATGGCTCTTTGGATAGAAAAGGTTGCCGACCCCTGCTGTAAACTATATACGTCTTCATATTAAACCGTTCGGTACGAGGCTTACGATACCTTTGAATAGTACTAGAGCATTTGGAAAACGCAGAAGCTTAAATTCAGGAAAATATAATATTTTCTGCGCTCATGGAGGACAGTGGTTCTCAGCTGGTCTGGCTGTGTGATCCACCATCACTCCTTAATGACAAGCCACGACCCAAAGAGATGGTCTTATGATTTTACTTTCACAACTAAAACATTAGACGTACTGCTCTGCAACATCTTTCCTCGTCTCAGCCCCGTGTCACGGTGTGTGTACATCTCACTCGAGTCAGGAAACTTGTCAGAATGCCCATATTTGATTGGCTGAGCTGCATCACGTGATGTGATTCACAACGCCGACTAAGCCTCTGCTGTTACGTTTAGTTTCACGATAGTCACATGCTCGCCCACTGACCAATCACAGCACACTCTGCACCTCACTGCAGAGCTGCACCTGGACACTGAGCTGCACTAATGCTGACGTCATTATAGGCCAGCTAGCAGCTCTGACACGTCAAAGAATACGCCCAACATGTCAAACTAAAGATCTGATTGGTTGAACACTATGACAATCAACAATATCGTCCCCATTCACTTAAAGTGCACATGGATGCACTTGTGAGTCTGCAGGCCTCGGGCCTCTGTTCTACCTAGAGACACAGAGGTGAGATCTGATTGGATAAAAGCTCTACTTAAAACAAGCTGCTCTGGAAGCAGAGCAACTGAGGAACACAGTAGCTGTGCAATGAGAACATAAGATAATGGGAACAATATAATATATGTAGTGTATTTAAGAACAATTAATAAATAATAAAATAGATATAACTTTGTGATTCTGTTTAGGCCAGCAGAGAAGGCCTTGCTGGTCCTGACGGCCCACCACTGATATATACTGTATATACATTTCAGATAGATGATGTTTCAATTTAATCAAATTCAATCTGAGCAACACATTTTACTTCATTGATATGGGCTGATTCACAAATACTATTTACTGTAACTCCTAAATATTATTTTTAAAGAACTATCAGGAAATTGCAGACCCAGAAGTCGCACACCATCCTTTGTTGCTTTAGCTTGAATTCTTTAACTCTGTTCGTTAACCACTGCAGTCAAATTCCAGCTTCAACGCAGAGGGAGACGAACACTGTTGAGAGTGACAAGGATTGAGCTGCAGACCGGCCTGGCTGTAGGTTTCTGTCTGCTGATCAACGTGTTGCAGCTCTGACATGTTGCTCAGCAGCAGCAGACCAGTCTGGCCTGTGACACTGTGCAGGTTAAGTAGGGATTTACACTGAATCAATTCTCTATTGTCTGTTAATGGCTCTGTGGGGGAAAGCATATTGCAGATTTATAAACCTCTCAACGGGATATTAATAAATCACACACACACACACACACACACACACACACACACACACACACACACACACACACACAGTGAGAGCAGTGAAGTGGGGCTGCTGTAAATCAAAAGATATAAAGGGGTTTCACGATAAACGCTCAGTTTACTACCATATATATGAATAAGAATAATGTATTCATAAAGAATGATGTAAATAGGGTTGAAAACACATTGCAAAAATCCTCATGTTCATCAAGACATAAAAATATGTTTATTGAGAAAAGAAAGTTTTTCCAGAGATGAATGTCTTCAGACAGGAAATAAAATAATAAGGTGACGGACATAAATGAATAAATATGACATTTTTGTAAAGTAAAACATTTTTTCTCCCCCGCTGACACTGGCTTTTGTATCTTATAGGTTTAAAAAAGATTCAAGGCCATCGATTATTATCGTGTAGTCAAACATGGCTTTACAACACATGAAATACTTCATGTGGGATTGTGCAAACGCAGCCTTGAAAGGATTTTAAGCTTTGAACAAAGTTATTGTAATAACTTGTTTGATATTTGTCTTTGATATTTTCTTGAATAGTTTGATCTTTGATAGAGTAATGTGGGTTTATTAACCCTAAATTAAAAAGATTTAAGTTATAATAACAGAAATGTACTTAAATATATTTTTACATTTATATAACTGCATGTACAATATTTTAACACTTGAATAAACAATAATAAAATGCAGAGACAGTTATTTAATAATATGTTAGGAGTAGTTACAGTTACAATCGGCCCTTTGAGACGACCGTGATGCTGATGTGGGCGGAGTGAAGAGGAGTTTGAGAGCCCTGATGTAAATGCTACATGTGTTGTCAAAATGGTGAGGAGAGACACAGAAGACGGAGGACACACTTTCAGGCGTGTGCAGTCTGAAAAGTAAACGGAGAGAAAATGTTCCTTCATAAAAACAGATGCCATCAGCAAAAGCAGTCAGATTGAGCTGAATGTGATCCATTCCATCCACATAGAGGACGGACGGATTGAGGCAAAGGGAGGTACTTTGCGACCCTCATCTCCTCCTTCTCCTCCTCCTCCCCTCCTCCTCCTCCTCCTCCCCTCCTCTTCCTCCTCCTCCTCCTCCTCCTCCTCCGGAGAAGAGCAAAAAACAAAACAGATGGATAACCTGGAACAACCCTTCCAATGCACCTCCACACTGTCATGGCTTTGAACTTCTCTTCTGGCTAATTCAATTATAAGAAGAGTCGTGGCCCGCTTGGAAGCTGCTGTTGGCAGATTGTTTCTCCCTCTCCCTCCCTCTCCCTCTCCCTCTCCCTCTCTCTCACCCTCACCCTCTCCCTCCCTCTCTCTCTCTCCCTCATGCTGCCTCACGTCCCTCTCTCGCTGCGTTCAGGGCTCGACTGCTTCGCTGTAGAAATGTTAATCGCGTTGTCGTTTCCCAGAGGAACACAAGCGGCTTTTCCTCTGCTGACACAATTAATAGACAGACATATGGAGTCACTTTGGCAGCGGCCCCTCTGTGACTCCCACACAGAGCAGGCGGCCCCTGGGAGCAGCTCATTCACACTCAACCTGACTTCCATGTACTGCTGGTTCCTTCATTAAACACAAGTCATTGTTTGCAGATGCACAGAACACTGATGTGATCTGCATTTCTCTGTTGCCGGTGGAGAGATGAAGCTGTGTATTAAGGTTGTCTGGTTACCATAATGAATACCTGCTCACGGTCGGGCAACAATAGATCCTTTTACAGCCAACATAACATATATGCGCTCGCACTGTGATTTTGGCTCAGTCATCCAAACTTTTCAAATGGAATTAAAGTGTTACCTGCATCAACATGTTGCAACGACACACGATTCCAACCCACTGATCTCAGAGGACGTCTCAGGAAGTTGGATGAATCTGAATTGTGTGTTTACATGTGACAACATGCACATCTCTCTGATCCCCGTCTGGTCTCCTGCTCTCTGTCATCACCGGTACTCTGCAGGTGTAGCTTTACTCAGTGAAATATTATGACCTTATTCTTATTCAATTACAACTCACAAGTACTACCACGTTATTCTTGACTTCTCAGAGAACACAGATGTGTGGGACATGTGTTGAATGTTATGTAACAGTGTAAAGTCCAGCTTTACAGAGGACGTGCTCCCTTATACTATCCTATACTCGTCATTTGACCACATATTGATATACTACGTCACTTTCTCTGACCGAATGCAAAACGAGGACATTCAACGTATCCATGATTTGCAGAAAAGTTCAACGTCAACATTTGTTCTTGCTGACTGGGCTGGGAACAACACTTAGAAAGCACTGTCTGCTGCTCTTCTAGTGTGCAGTCATGGCAGCTAGAAGCTCTCTCTCCTACACATGCTGCACACTCACGTGCACAGACTGATGCACATCCAGAGAGCGTTGGATGCTGAACAGAACCCACTTTCATTCCAATCCATTACTACTGTGACCTGTGCTTCACTCACTAATGATCTTAGCAAATTAATATTGGTGTTCACCTTCAGTTACACCTCAACAGCCTCCTGCTGCTCCATTTTCACTATTTCAAATTATAATTGATTAAAGTGGAGGTGATGTGATAATAGTGGAACATTTAACCCAATGCTGTAAAACGGGGCCAAAACTGTCAAGCAGCATCATCTGTTAAGGCCGAGTAGAAGCAGAGTGTGGGAGAGATGCAGGACAGAGAAAGAAGCACACACACACACACACACACACACACACAGAGAAGGAATCCACACACACACACACACAGAGAAGGAATCCACACACACACACACACACAGAGAGAGAGAAGGAATCCACACACACACACACACAGAGCGAGAGAAGGAATCCACACACACGCACACACACACAGAGAAGGAATCCACACACACACACACGCACACACACACAGAGAAGGAATCCACACACACACACAGAGAATGAATCCACACACACGCACACACACACACAGAGAAGGAATCCACACACACACACACACACAGAGAGAATGAATACACACACACACACACACACACACACACAGAAGGAATCCACACACACACACACACACACACAGAGAGAAGGACTCCACACACACACACACACACACACAGAAGGAATCCACACACACACACACAGAGAGAAGGAATCCACACACACACACACACACACACACACACACAGAGAGAAGGAATCCACACACCTTCACTGCAGACAGCATGGACCTCTTGTCCCGCAGTGAGAAAGAAGAGATCAGGTGGAGTTCATTGTCAGTTCAACCTTTTATAACTTTTATACTTTTTAAACGTTTTATACAGCCCAGATATGATTCACAATGATATTCAAAGGTCCAATCAGTAACTGAATGTAAAGTTACTACGAGGAACTTTTATGAAGTCATTATTCTGACGGTCCCGGTGTTCCCGAACACCAGACTCACGTTAGAAACCTCTTGTTCTGGGTGATGAACCTGCTTCATTGGGTCTAATTCTGGGTGAGGAACCTGATGACAAGCATTAAGAATAACTATAGAAATAGTTCATCTTCTCTCTGACGGTCTTGTTTACTGATGAAGCTCATTTAGAGGCATCAGGATTCATTTGAGACGGTTTCATAACCAGTTCAAAGTTCCTCGCAGTGACTTTAAGATACATCCACGTGAGTTATTGATGGAAGCTCTGCGTGTCTCAACAGATCCAAGTTGAACGCATGGCTCTGTTCTATGTGCGATTTGTGGAGGTTTGATTTAATTTGGCCCCTGGGAGAAGTTTTCAGCTGGAATGTTGAATGTGTATTGGTTGTTTGAATATGTGGGCCTATAGAATGGATATTCAGCACCTATAGTTACAGACACAGTAACATCAAAAGCAAAAAGAAAATCTTTCTGGTTTAACTCACTGTTTTGCATCATGGAAGCCACACCCGTCTCCCAGCTTGTTTGACTCCTGAAATCTGCCAGAGAGAGAAATGATATCAGACGTTATGAGAGTCAGCTCACCTCACACCTCTCTGCTCATGGCCCACACTGAAGCAGAGTCAGGACGAGAAGGCTTCAATCTCCACAGGGTGACTCTTGAAACACACTAAATGAAACCTCAGACACTGTCTGGACAGAATGGCCGAATGCCAAGCCGTCCTGTGATTGGTTCATATGCTAATGTATGCTAATGTCCAAGTTATGAGCAGAGACTTAAGTCCCGCTCTGGGAGTCTAGCTCTCCCGTGAGGCTGAAACGTTTCTACACACTGAAGATTGGAACCACATTTCTGTCACTTGTAGCGACATCATTATTCTTTCTCTTCGAGACATTATGTCTGTCATTGCAACACACCTTTTTCTTATCAGACAGAAATGAACTTTCTGCAGAAGGAAGGCTTTCTAGACCTTTCTTCTTCTGGTGTTTCACGGCTGGCCTGCATGCTGTGAAACTCACAACCCCGTCGACAAAATGACGTCTTCTTTTCCCTGCTTACGGTTTGCAGTTTGAACCAGTTTCAAACACGTGGTTGACGTTGTAAATTGAAATAAAAGAAAACAAAAACATGCTACAAAACGTCATGGTTGTGTTCAGGCAACAGAACTTGGTTCATTTGGGACATGAAGAGTAACCTCCTGAGTCTGAGGACTTCCTCAGACTCATTTCAAAGGTACGGGAGATTTGTTCTCTGGGATATGATTGTGAGGAGACAGGCTGGGCTTTCCAACGCTCTATAGAATATGTCTGACAGGATTCAGGGGCCAGCTGTTAATAAATGACGTTCTTAGATTATCTTTGGGGACAAAAGTCAGAACACACTCAAAGTTTTTACCGAATATAATTCCAAATGACTCGGAGCGTAATGTGGGAAACAGACGCTGAGTTTGTTTCCCTGCAGGTGTGAAAGACGTCTCTCGATCAGCAGGAGTCTCACTGAGTACAGAACACAGACGACTTGTTCTGACTAAAGAACGCTGCAGACTGTCTCTCAGTTATCAGACGACATCTCACCTCATTATGTTGAGACAAACATTATTATCGCTGTAAAGAGTTCGGCTTTGAATCCCAGAGCCCAATGATGGAAGCAATGAAATACACATGAAGAAATACAAAAGATAAGACAGACAAATCAACCTAACCATGGAATTGTGAATTATTAGACTGCTAAGGAGTTTCATCCTGTCATCCACCATCCATCACATGTTTCTCTCGTCTCTGATCGATCCACGCTTCACCTTCTGATCAGCGATCATCACTGGGGGGAAATGTGCTGACATTAATCCAGACTTTGTGACAATTTTGAAATATAAATACTAATGGAATTAAGTAATAACTAATAAATCAACGTGTCAAGGTAAAGGGCAATTGCACTATTGCATGTTTATTTTACTAATTTTGACTGTATTTGTTGTAACAATTCTGAACAATTTGGATGAGCAGACATTTTCCACATATATAAAAAGGACATCACAGTCACGACCATCTGATATTGAAATTGAATAATAGCATCCAATAATAATAATAATTTGTTTTAAATCATTTTAGAATGACTGATAATAACCGTCTGTAACCTCGTGGTTTTAGCACTGAACCCGGTTCAGTTCCTGTCGCTCTCTATTATCAGACTAAATGCACATATACAATGAATCATATTTATTCATATTTGTTAATAAAACATGCATGTCCATAAATATGTCACTGTAAAATCCAGGTGCATTGTTGTGAAAGGATGGTCAGAGAGCACGTGACGTTCACTCGGCTGCGTCCCAAAGCCTTTTAGGTTTCCTTCAAAAAAGAAGCTCTCCAATAAAAGCTTCAAAGCAGCTACTTCTCTGAAGCTCTTGTTATTAACAACCTGCATAATGAACGTGAAGCGGCTCCACGCACCACACACACACACACACACACACACACACACACACAGGCCGGCCATAGGCACCTCGTCCCCGCTGTAACTCGGCGCCTTTCTCCCTGTGAAAGGAGACAAAGAGCCGCGGCTCTGCTCGGTAAATACCCGCCGGGCTTTGTGTGGCGACGGGGTTTTTGGTGTCGCTCCCTCGTTAGTTGCAGCTCGTTAAAAACCCCGCGACACAAAACCGCGGCGGGGAGCCCAATTTGACCAGTAGCCTACAGCCGACATAAAGGCTTCTGTTGAACACGCTGATGACAATATGAAAGTTTCATTCAGTCGCATTCAGCGGCCGATATGAGCAGAGGAGGGCCGAGAGAGACGCGGCGAGCACCGCTGCTGCCCAACCAAGCACGGAAGTTATGTTCATAATAAGAATGATAATATAATAATACATGATAATATTATTATTATTATGAATATTATAATCATAATACCAACATTGTAATACTTGTATCCAGGACACGTAATAGGCCTCAGTAGGCCACATTAATAGTAAAGGCTACATATAAGAACACAGAGTCAACTCTAGAATATTTAACGGGAATTTGGAAAACACGACAATGTCACCAGCTTTTTCAATACTTAATAACACTTCACAAAACACATGATTCTATGTTTTTATCCTCGCCTTTCAGACCTAACCGACCAAATAATAAGTGATACAAATACTGTTAACGGGACAAATGAAGTCGTATTGAAGTGAATATCAATGTTCTTTTAATCTCTTCTATTTATTGTTTGTGTAGTTGAGACGTGTGTTTACTTGGCGCTTTAATGCTTTGCGTCCGCTCTGTTTGCGTCAATAAGAGATGCACCAAAGGACAACTTAGACTCGATCAACTTCATCTGGAAAGAGGAAACAAAACAATTCTTCCATTTAAAAAATGAAATGAGCTGAATTCGAGCCTCAGTGAGATCAAAGTGAATCTTGGATCAAATTGACTTCAGAAATCAGAGAAGAAATTGGCGAATTTTGGAAGATCCGTTTCTATTAAGAGAGTTTGTGTTGGAATAACATGCAATGTTTTTTAAGCTGTTTTAAAGCACGGTCACGTAATACAAAGTAACAGGCAACAGATTATAAATTATCCTCTAACTACGTATTTAATATAATTCAGTATTTTAGTGCCCATGGTTGAATACATTCTGTATTCAGCTTCTCATGGCTTTAAACCCTCAAACAGCACAATTTCAAATGAAAAAATAAAAACAACTAATTGTTATTTATGTGTGAAGATTTATTAAAATGTTGATGGTGAGGCCGCTCCTCTCACTACCGTCGTATTATATATTATAATATAATACAATGTGTCGCGTCTGCATCGGAATATATGGAGGCAGCGCGCTCCCGTCCCTCACACACACACACACACACACACACACACACACACACACACACACACACACACACACACACACACACACACACACACGCACACATGTTCCAGATTCACATGTTGGATGAATTCACTTCCGACCTGATTAATCATGCAGTTAATTGAATTCGATTTAATTTAGACGTTAATTAACCCCTGATTTAATTAGAACAATTAAGACGCACTTTATCGTCATGTATTTGGGATTTTAAGCCCCCCCCCCACTCCAAAACAGCATGTATTGTAGGCATATTACACTGATATTCATGTTCATAACCACTTTGACTATGATGAAGGATTTTTGAATGTGATTTCAACACAGATATCTTCATGTTTTCTGTATTTTCTTTCTGAGAGCTGTGATGTAAACATTCTCATTGAAGTACAACCGATGTTTACACTGAGGAGGATGCAGCGTTTACTTTATTAAAGAAATACATATTCTTACATAGCCCTTTCAGGTCAAAATAAAACAATATGAAGCTCTTTACAAGCTCAATGAAAGATGACGGTGTCTTCATAAAGTTCTTAACGCCCCAGAATAGTTTAAGAAGAGCGCCCACTTTGACTGATTTTAAGACGATATGGAAAATGTTCATTTCATTTATTCATCACAGGGACAGTTCACATTCATCAACATTATAGTTTGCACCTCAATGTAAATTTGCCAGAGTTCCGTCTGTAGTCTCTGCGCAGGTTATTACCATTGAGGGCCATAATACCAGTACAATTTAATATTAAACACCATAGTACAACACTGTAATGTAATTAGTGTTTTCTCTTAAATGTCAAGTGTGCATGTTGTCTATACAATACATGAGGGCGGAGATGCGTGAGATAAAGTCAGGACGACAGAAATGGTTCAAGGTGAAATACGTATCGTAAAATATGAGATTGATGGAGTTCAATAAAATCTACAAACGTGCTGCAACCCAACACTTTATTGACAAATTGATCAAAATATTTTCTGGACTCACAGAACCATGACACGGGATAAATGCACGCGTATTTAAGTATTTAGTATTTAGGAGGGAAAAGAAACGACTTCAAACAGCTCACATGTACACGCACGCGCTTACAGTCTGCTCTCCAGAGTGCACTTCGCCTCCTGCTCCTTCCAACATGGAGTTCGACTCACGCTGTCATACTAGACAATCTGAGTTATGGTGAATCCACACCGCGCGCTGATGGAGGAGCGTGCGGCAGCACCACGAGCCCTCAGCGCGAGCGTCAAAGCGGCAGTGAGTTTGTCGTTTGGTTGTGTTTATGTTACGTGTCCGTGTCCGTGTGAGTCAGCGCGAGGTGGGGGGATGCACCCCGACCCGAGCGCTGCAGTCCGGCCTGGAGCAGGACGAGCCTCGGTATCTTTAGGTTCGGGAGATACAACGCATGCTGAGCTCGTGAATGAACGCTTTCTTAGTTAAAGGTGGAACATGTGATTCAATAGCAACTCTTGTAACACAAGCATCTGTTGATTTTACACTTTGACTTGAAAATCAATAATGCAGCAGTTAGACATGATTCATTCTAAACTTTCTCCCTCTTTGAGGGAGTTCTTCTCTAAAACACTTATCTCTTCCTTCTTTGCTCCTCTCTTCCTGTTGGTCGCTGCTCTTAAACTGCTCTTAAAGCTGCACAAATCACCAGTTGTTATAATATTTTCATTTCTAAACTGTTCTTTCTTTTTTTTCTTCTTCCGTTTGTTTTCTAAACGTCAGACAGCAAACATGAATGTCTTTGCTTTTTCTCTCAGCCAGGTTCCAAATTCATTCTGCTAAATAAACTTTTTAATGTCTGCCCTCAGACTGATGGAGAGAGAGAGAGAAGGATGAGAGGGATAGAGGGAGAGAGAGAGAGAGAGAGAGAGAGAGAGAGAGAGGGGGGGAGAGAGAGAAAAGAGAGAGCAAGCTTACCTTTCTGTGGCATGCTGCAGAGAAGTAAAGTTTTGGTTCGTTTAGTTTTCCAACAGCTCCTTTCTTCTATTCTTTCCTCCAATTAGTTTCTCCTTGACTGAGGAGACAAGTGCAGAGAGAGACAGAGCTGCTCCTCTGAGGAGGAGGGAGGAGAGCGAGAGGGAGGGAGGGCGAGTGGGAGGGCCGAGAGACTGCCCGAGAAAAAGAGGATGGGGAGAGAGAGAGAGATAGAAAGTGGAGGGGATGAAAGGTTTGAGCTAGAGTGGTGAGAGCTGAGAGTTTGTTCATGAGAGAGAGAGAGTTTGTTTATGCGGGAGAGAGAGAGACAGAGAGAGAGCCACAGAGAGAGACAGAGAGAGAGAGAGTTTGTTCATGAGAGAGAGAGACAGAGAGAGAGAGAGTTTGTTCATGAGAGAGAGAGAGAGAGAGAGAGAGAGAGTTTGTTCATGCGGGAGAGAGAGAGCGAGAGAGAGAGTTTGTTCATGAGAGAGAGAGAGAGAGAGAGAGAGAGAGAGAGAGTTTGTTCATGCGGGAGAGAGAGAGCGAGAGAGAGAGAGAGAGAGAGAGTTTGTTCATGAGAGAGAGAGAGAGAGAGTTTGTTCATGAGAGAGAGAGAGAGAGAGAGAGAGAGAGAGAGAGAGAGAGTTTGTTCATGCGGGAGAGAGAGAGCGAGAGACAGAGAGAGAGCCACAGAGAGAGACAGAGAGAGAGAGTTTGTTCATGCGGGAGAGAGAGAGACACAGAGATTTTTTTGATTTTTTAGAAAAACCTTTATTTTACTTAAACCAAATCAACAAACAAAAACAAAAAAAACTTTCTTTATCATTTAAAACGGTTAACCACATAAAGTCCAACAAACATAAACGTGTCTTTGATTGTCTTTAGACTGAGCTCTGACTCTCACTGAGCTCCATCTTTGTTCAGTTCTTTGTTCACTTGGTGAACTATCTTCTTCAGTCTGAAGCCTTCCTGCTTCGTGAGACCTCCTCTGTCCTTGCTCCTCATGTGAGACCTGGCAGAGCTGGAGAGCTTCTCTTTGTCAGAGAGGTAGTCCTCCACTCTGGCTCCTCTCACGTTCTTACTCCTCCTCAGAAACTCCTTTATCTTCTCCACGCTGCAGCCTCCAGAGCTCCTACAGCTGCCAGCACCGTGTTTAGAGGGCTCACTGTTTACAGCAGAGTCCTCCTCCCGACCGGACTCAGAGTCCTCCTCCCGACTTGACTCAGAGTCCTCCTCCCGACTTGACTCAGAGTCCTCCTCCCGACTGGACTCAGAGTCCTCCTCCCGACTTGACTCAGAGTCCTCCTCCCGACTGGACTCAGAGTCCTCCTCCCGACTTGACTCAGAGTCCTCCTCCCGACTGGACTCAGAGTCCTCCTCCCGACTGGACTCAGAGTCCTCCTCCCGACTTGACTCAGAGTCCTCCTCCCGACTGGACTCAGAGTCCTCCTCCCGACTGGACTCAGAGTCCTCCTCCCGACTTGACTCAGAGTCCTCCTCCCGACTTGACTCAGAGTCCTCCTCCCGACTGGACTCAGAGTCCTCCTCCCGACCGGACTCAGAGTCCTCCTCCTGACTAGACTCAGACTCCTCCTCCTGACTGGACTCAGAGTCCTCCTCCTGACTAGACTCAGAGTCCTCCTCCTGACTAGACTCAGACTCCTCCTCCTGACTGGACTCAGAGTCCTCCTCCTGACTAGACTCAGAGTCCTCCTCCTGACTGGACTCAGAGTCCTCCTCCTGACTGGACTCAGGGTCCTCCTCCTGACTGGACTCACACTCTGCTGCTCCTCCACTTTCTTTAGTTGCCACTTTCTTCGCCTGAGAGCTTCCTCTGTCTCCTCTCTGTTTCCTCTTCAGCTGAGGGGCTTTGAGCTGCTCCTCGTCTGCTTCCATGTCCACCTCCCTACCTGCCTCCACCTGTCCTCCAGTACTCTCCCTCACCTGCTGGACCTTACTTGCCCCGTCCTTTATCACCCCTTGTCCCCTACTTTTCCTCTCTTTTCTCGCCTTTTGTACCCAGCTTGTCCCCTCCTCCCTCACTTCCTGTGCTCTACTTGTTTCCTCAACCCTCACCTCCTTGGTCTCACTTGTATCCTCAACCCTCACTTCCTGTGCTCCACTGTTTCCTCAACCCTCACCTCCTTGGTCTCACTTGTTTCCTCAACCCTCACCTCCTGTGCTCCACTTGTTTCCTCAACCCTCACCTCCTTGGTCCCACTTGTTTCCTCCACCCTCACCTCCTTTAACCCGCTCGTCCCCTCCTCCCTGCTCTTTTGGACCCCATCTGGCCCGTCCTGTCCGTCTTGCTTGTCCCCTCTGCCCTCTTCAGTACCTGGCTCTGGCTCTGGTTCTGGCTCTGGTCCTAGATGATGTAGTCGAAGTCGTCCACTCTCACGTTGAACACCAGGTTGAGCCCCTTGCTCCTGTTGTTGGGGATCATGAGCAGCTGTCTCCTGTGAGACACCACGTGCTTCAGGAGAGGAGACCTGCACCCAGAGGACACCTTCCTCACCGTAGACACTATCCTCCCATGTCTCGATAGTTCTCTGATTATGTCTTCATCTCTGATGAACGGTGGGACGTTGGACACGGTTACTTTCACAGCCGGTATGCTGAGAGGATACACGGGGAAGAAGTTATCGCCGACCTCGATCCCGTTGTCAAGCACCTCTTCCGCATTTTCGATGGTATCCACAAATATGACCACAGCATTGTTCATACGTGTTAACCGCTCTCAACCACGCTCCGCCAACTCCACACTCCTTCCACTCAGAGAGAGAGAGAGAGAGACAAAGAGAGAGAGACAGAGAGACAGATAGAGACAGAGAGACAGAGAGCGACAGAGAGAGAGATATAGACAGAGACAGAGACAGAGACAGAGAGAGACAGAGACAGTGAGAGAGAGAGAGACAGAGCGATAGAGACAGAGAGAGAGACAGAGACAGAGAGAGTTTGTTCATGCGGGAGAGAGAGACAGACACAGAGAGAGACAGAGAGAGAGAGACAGAGAGAGACAGAGAGAGACAGAGAGAGAGAGAGAGCGAGAGAGTTTGTTCATGCGGGAGAGAGAGCGACAGAGAGAGAGAGAGAGAGAGAGATAGAGAGAGATAGAGAGAGAGATAGAGACAGAGAGAGCGAGAGATAGGAAGGTGACTCCTGTGATCACTCTCCCACACTTGATCCCTCGCTCTGCTTCAGTACAGTTCACCGTACTTTGCTGCCATATTAGCGAATACTCAGGATAAGACAAAATGGATACAATTAAAGTAACAGAATTATAGATATGGTTGATCACTTTTGTCAAAATCACCTTTTGTTATATACGCTGTATATATGCTATGTTATATTTATGCTGACAGTAGCACATGAAAACAAGAAGAATCAGGTTCCTCTTCCTGGTTTTAGTTCTCCTCAATGCATTTACAAGATTCTACCATGTCCGAAAAAAACAACTTACCAGAGCAACCGCAGAGCAAGAGACACAAAGAGACCACCAGTGGGCTCAAAGCGACTACAATGAGATACAAATGAAATACAAAGAGACCACAAAGAGACTGAACAACTAGATGTCTTTACACTGTCTCATAGTCTGCCCATTAGTATGGTTCAAACTAACTGAGTTGTACAACGAGGACCACTACAGTGGACAAAAGGTTTCAACCCGTCACACAGTCTGATCTCTCCCCAATACATCTGTAGCGTGTCTTTGCGGTCATGACATCATACATTGTACAAACAAATATTATAGCATGCAAACTTTCCCTCTACTCAAAAATATTAATTCAAACATTATTGCATTCCAGTTGCGGCAACTGACCTCTCAGTGCAACTGATTGCCTTAAACATTTTAAGTTGCATTAACACAATATAAACACCCAAGTCTGACACAACTTAACAGATATTTAGTTTAATTCTGAACGCTCCTAACCAACTACATAACTATTTGATGTTCAAACCTTCACGGCTCTACAGAGAGACTACCAGTACTCCTCGCCACTTACTTTTGTTTTTCTACGTTTTCAGAAAGAAAAATACATCATAAATCAGTCAGATTGAAATAAAACAGCTCCAATGGGACTATGAAGTATAGAATCCTTCTCTTATGACATTTCACACCAGCTTCCCTTTTTTGCTGACAGTCAACCACATCGTCAGACAGGCTGAAGCTCGTTTGTCTTTACCATTTACTTACTAACACATTACAATGAAAAATGTATTTAAAATACATAAATAAATAAAGATCCATGTTATTTTCATGCGGTAATACATAAAGTGTGAAGACACCAAGGAAACAGTGCAGACAGGATCAGTTTAAAGACACAAACATCTGAGCTGAAAACGAATGAGGGGCCACACTTCACTGTCTGATGATGATCGTTGAGAAAAAGAACAGTTGACAGCCGTCCTCCAGCTCCTTCAACAGGACACTCTGGATAATCTGTCGCTCCGCTCCGTCATCAACATATAATGTTAGCAAGTGCATCTCCGCTACACTGCTCTGCAATCTCAAGCCATATATTGTTCTTTATTGGGTAGTTGAGGTAGTTGTTGTTGTATTTGACGAACATTATTGGGTGTGAGAAGGGAATTCCATTGTTCCAAAAAAACATTAATCCGAAATACCAATAGTCCAGAAATAGTCGATTTGGACTGAAAAGATCCATTTGTCCAACATTATGTTATCCCCAAAACAAACCGAAGACCCATTCTCTGAGCAACAAACAAAATCTGTGGAACGTTGAATTTCATGAATCAATTTCAATATCTGTTTGCTTTGGTTAGCTCACCTGGTAGAGCGCACATTAATACGTACTAGTGGTGTGACAAACATCAGAAAAAACGGGAAATGCTCACCTGGGGTATCATATGTATGTCTCGGGCTTTTCTTCTTGCATTTGTCAAGGTTGCAAGGAGAAATGCTGCGTTCACACCAGTCGCGTTTATTTTTTGACGCGCGTCGAGATTACATACAAGTCTATGCACAGACACGATGAGACTGGCGCGCCGCGATTTTGCGATGGCGCGGCGCGTTGGACGCGTTATTGCTGCGCGGTGGACGCCGCAAAATCGCCAACGCGCGAGTTGAAATGTTTCAACTTCTGCGAAATAATCGCGTGACGCTGTGGCGCGATAGCCTATCAGCATTGAGATGTTTCTCCTGTCATCACTGACTTCCTGCCGTTGTTGAATCAGGAAATAAATCCTGTAGCCGTCTGTGTTCACCCAGAGCTCTACGATACCTCATATCAATAGAGACCGGACCAAACTATGTGTATACGTGTGTGTGTGTGTGTGTAAACCATACGGTACAAACAATGAATAAATGCTGCCGTATTTACGTCTACATGACGTTATTGAGTGCTGGTGGAGCTGCTACGATGTTAGCATAGCCTAGCACCGATCCATCAGAGCTCCGTTGAGAAGACAAGTAGCCTACAAATCGGCATCATTATGTAGTTATTTCGGAGTCCCTTTTTGTCGGTTTATTTTCCGTTAAATCACAGCCGAATCAGTTTATTTAGTGTTCCTACAGCTGTAGTAAACAGTGACCGGTGGCTTGCTAGACACAGTGAATACAGCTCAATACAATCCACGGAGCTCCTCTGAACAATATTATGAACCAGACATGACGGCGTTTGGCATTCCGACGTTTGAGGGACTTCCACAACACGTACAAAGCAGCAATTGTCCTTATTCCTTTCATGGTTGATAGCGGAAAGAAATGGCGGCCAGGTGAACGGCTTCCAGTCGATAAACCACGCCCCCTCTCCGGCGCTACGCGATTTTGCGGCGTTTGGTGTGAACACGACCGGCGGCGCGTTGGACACGATTTTGCAGTGCGTCAAAAAATCAACGCGACCGGTGTGAACGCAGCATAAGACAGCTTGCTGCCTTGGCTCATTCTCAGGCTGTTCTCGTCCAGCATTTGTAGCTTTGAAAAATAAATGGGCTGTAATTTGTAGATATCCCACGAAATCAAATCGTATGTTATCCACGTAATCATGAAATAGACTGCAAAAGCACACAGTAGCAGGAGGGGCGGTGCACGGGTCCAACAAAAACCATCTGGCACACATTTGTCATGTAGTTTGCGTACTTCTCTAACGGGACTTCCGTAACGGGACTTCCGTAACGGGACTTCCGTAACAGGACTTCCGTAACAGGACTTCCGTAACGAGACTTCTGTAACGAGACTTTTGTAGTTATTCACAACCAAACCATCTTTTCATAAAACGAACTAAATCATTTCCTGTGAATACGGAAGTTTATTTTGAAAAGGCTTCTTAACAACCAGAAATGTACACGTGCTGCTGGATGTTTTGTGCTACAGAGCCTCTTGTGTTGTTGTTTCATAAATCAAGGTGCACAACTTGATTGGTTGATGCCTTAATCAGCTGTGCGAGAGCCCAGGAGAATCAACCCTGTGATGGTGGAAGAGTAAGCAGCTTATTAGCCGCATAACCTTTGAATTCTGTGTGAAAGTCTTCACGACCAAAATAACAGTTTCTAAAAGACATTAATAATACATTAATGTGCAAATTGATCGCATGAAAAAAAGCAGCCGGTTGGAGTGTCCTCTCTCCTCTCCTGTCTCCTCTCTCCTGTCTCCTCTCTCCTCCATCAATACAAAGCAAATAAAATAATTATAAATAAATATTAATAAATCAATCTATTTGTTGATATATAAAGGGTTTTCATCTTTTTTGGAAGACATTTAATAACAATACAAAGTTTATCTTTTGATTCTTGGTATTACAGCTTTGTGTTAACTGTGTAAATAGTAAAAGAATTAAACTTTACATTTTTGATGAGTCTAAAATCGTGTCTTGTAATGAACTAAAACAATAAAAATAGAACAAATGTATTTTAATTATGCATGTACTGCCTAGTATTGATACTGAGTCACACAGTGAGTTTCTTAAATGATGTTCCAACGTGTGGCTCAGGGAACTTCACACAAATAGATATCAAGCTTTCTGATTCATCGTTAAAGAACTCCTCGTCGACATGCTCGACTTTTTAACTTCACATCAGAATCATTTGCACTATTTAACTTACTTTCAGTTGAAGTAAAAGGTTTCCGTCTCTTCTCTATATATAGCTGACAGAATAATAATACTGCCTGTTCATGTTCATACTAATCACATATTTCACCTGATGTTTCATGACAACACAGTGAGCCCTAGAAAGAGTCTTTATATGATCTTTATACATCGCACCCTTTGCTCTCAATCAGGAACAGAAAGTCTTTTAACTTGCTTTGTTATCGTGTTACGACATTGTAATATTTGACTTCAGTCAGTCAGCCTGTTCACAAATCATTGTGCTTGGAAAACAACAGATGTCCTCACAAGAAAAACAACAACATTGCTTCCCAGAGAACGTCTTTTTAACAACATCATGTTGATATGGAAGGCCTTAGTAAACCATCACTGGCATTGCGTGTCATAATCTTTTTGAAAGAAATTATGAAAGAAATGATGACACGCTATGCCAGTGAACATTTCTTTCTACAGGGAGGCTCCGTGGTGTGAAATTTGCAGCACAATTTCTGCTCGAAGCAACTACAGCGTTGACACATTCATCAGGATATATTTGTCCTTGCAGCACTCGGTTACGGGTAGAGAAAAATGGTGGTCTTGGTTTAATATTGAAAAAGTAATTGGTGACTTGAAGAACTGCTTTGCTTTATCTAACATTTGACTGAATCACCATACATCCCTTGGGTAGGGCTTTTATTGTAAAAGGGGAGATCGAAAGACGTGGATCTGATCAGGTTGAAAGGAGTCATACAATTGGTTGGTTCACACCATGGAGCCTCCCTGTTATTGTGCTATTTAGTGTACTTTTGAATATGTCCAATACGCACATCATGATTGGTTGATGCCTTTTGTTCACGGTGCGAAAGCTCAGAAAAATTAACCTTGTTCGGAAAAAACTATTGCATTGCTTTTTAGCCGAGTGATAGTACTCATGACAAAAACAACAGTTTGAGAAAACATATTGACGTGTGAATTAATCACGCGGAAAAATGCCCCCACTCTGTAAAGGCTTGATGGATATTTTTAGGATAAGCTCTCCAAAGTTCCACTCAAGTCCCCAAACGTTTACAACGAAACGCATGATTTTGCCGCGCCCTCTGGAACAAAAGGTAAAAAGTTGTTTTGATGTTCTGACGCCACTATCGACATTTGCATGTTATCACTTGATTTATTTGCTGTGTGAGTCATTTGGTGCTGCATTGGGACGGGTCAAACACATGCCTCTCACAGGAGACCTCACTTAACGTACGTACGTAACTAAATACACAAAACATTTATACTTCTTTTATCCCAAACCAGGATTTTTCCCGAAACACAACCAAGTGGTTTTGTTCAGCGTGTGTTTGAATCTGTGACTTTACGTGTTTGTGACGAGTTGGGATTGAGAACGGTGTTAAATGATACACAGAAAGCTTAAAATGCGTAGTCGGGACACGCACAACGTCCTTAACTGCCGTGCTGTTCATCCACCATTCCATGAGGTCACGTTGAACATAGATCTATTTTATGATTTTGTGACAATACAATGGCTCAGGTTTGGTTGGATTTAGTCACCAAACGGCATGGTTTGGGTTAAAATAGCATTTTGTTCTTCCCTGACTTGATACCTTGCTACGGCCACCAGAGGGTTTGTCGTTTTGTTGCACTTGCTGAAGCGACTGATTCATTCTGTCATTCTTCTCGGGGGGACCATCTCAATGGCCCTCATTTTACACAGCATTTGCATATTCCACGGGTCGGCCCTGCAGTTAATTTAATTCAGAGCAGCAGTTAAAAGCATTACTCTAATTGGCAGTTGTGAGTGTGTTATATTTTAGCCAGTTCATGTCAGCCACATATTTCAGATGTGGTCTCCTTACGGCCGTCTGTCTCTCTGCAGTGAATGAGAATGAAGCAGTGTGGGCTAATGTATGATCAGATGCTGCTGACCTGAACATTAAACTCTGTCCTGTGCTCTCTATTAGCCTTATTAATGTTTCTAGATTCACGTCTGTAACAGGGCGATATCTCTCCATCCCCTCCTCCATCCCTCCCTCCTCGCTCTCCACCCTCCCTCTGTCCATCCATCTTTGCTTTGTACCAATCCTTCCATCAGGGTCTGTAATGCAGTATATCTCTCCTTCCTGCTACAAAGCACGTCCTGTTCAGTATGTTTGTAAAATGGAACTGAAAGATATAAAAAATAAAAGTCTGCTTTTTTGTTTTTATGTGTTGCTTTGTTGGTTAATTATATTCGTCTGGTCATGATTTGATGTAAAATATAAGAAAAACAAGTCAGGTCAGCTCGGGATGACTTTAGATTGAAATGAAAATGGATATTGTAATAATCAGCCTATAATGCAATTAACTTAATATCAAAAAATAAAAAAACAACAACATGCTACTTCTTGTAAAAGAGACAATTACAAGAGTTTAAACCAAACTCAAATTGAATCAACCAATGAATTAGCAGTGTTGTTCAGTAACATGACAAGTAACACATGATTTTACTAAGTATTACAGCATATGATTAAGTTATTGCAGTTTATATAAAAAAGTGACTCCAGAATTTTACAACAAACATTATAGACAGGTGATGTATTATCAATCAAAGGGTTTTTAAGGGGAGCTTATTTGTATAGCACACTTATTATGATATATAATATATTATATATAATAAAAAGTAATTAAAATACACTTTAAAGCTGTCGAGAATAGATAATAAAACAATGTAAAATAAAATAAGACAGGTATAAAATACAAGAATAAAAGCAACAGTGCTATGATTTAATGTAGAAAATGCAGCTTGGTTGGAGCTCCGTGGCGTCTGACACCAGCACTAATTTAAACTCACACACAAGCAGGATTACGGGCAGAGCGTCTGACATATAAAGTGCAAGCTAGTCCACATTTGGGGGGAGGAAGAGGAGGTGGAGGGGTCAATCAAACACAAGATCTTCAAACAGGAAACCGTGTCCCATGTGAAAGTGAAAGTAAAGTTAGCATTTTCTCACATCAGTTGTTCGTCTCCCGACCCTTATAATCAAGTAGCGTCATCAGTTATTAGTCAGTCGAGTTAACGTCAACCAAGCTCTTTTAAACCTAACTTGCTGTGAAGACAGAAGCTTAATGAGCGTATATATATCGGCACACCAATAAGTACAAAACAGTCGCTAGCGGGTTTGTTGAACATCAGAGCTGGAAGCTTCATGCCACTGACAAAGCTGTTATTTGACACATCGGTGTGTCACATGGGTTGGGCAGGAAGCCAGTGTGAAGACATCAGAACTGTAGTGATGTGATCCACTTTGTCTTGGTGAAGACTTGGTTGTTTCATCGATCTTTTAGGGACACCTGTGAAGATTGCATTACAGTAGTCAAGTCTACCGCAGATAGATGCATGGACAAATTGGACTTTTCCATGGACTTTTCCAAATCCTGCTGAGATATAAGTCACTTAATCTCTTTTTAATAATGAAGGTGATAATATGCTGACCTAATGTCTTAATGGAGCTGTTGAAATTCAGGTGTGAGTCTTGAAGATCTCTGGCTTGATCTGTGGTTTTTAACATTACTGATTGAAGCTGAGCTCTGACTTTTAATAGTTCCTCCTTGGCTACAAAAACAACTACCACAGTTTTGTTTTTATTTAATTCAAGAAAATTCTGGCGCATCTACTCGTTGATTTGTTCTATGCATTTACTAAGTGCACGTATTGGACCATAGTCCCTAGTGAAAGCATGTCGATGCCAAACAGAAGAGGCCCCAGAATGAAGCCTTGGGGATAGCAAGTCATATTCGACCACCCAGATATGTAATTACCTGTAGTCACAAATTAGCCCCCATCCTGCAAGTAGGATACAAAACTGGTTTAGTACTGTGCCAGAAAGTCCAAGCCAGTTTCCTGGGTGGGCCCATATGTTGTTTGAATGTGTCAAATGCAGCAATGAGATCTGAAGTTGCTCCCCGGCTGCTTCACAGCAACCTAATGCTGCTCATGCTTAGGATGGGTTCAATGCACAGGTCACATGTTATGTTGTACTTGTATGTATGACGATTGAAATAAAGTTTAAGGGTTAAAATGTTTCTTATTATCAGTTTTTATATTTTTGTCATTATATTATTAGCAGTTATTACAAACTGTAGTCTACATTTAATTTTAAATATATTCAGTAAGTTCAAACTCAACACGGAACTAAAGAATGACAGAGCGGTCAGTATGACGTGACTGTGGACATTATACAAAATCTACAAGTTGTCCCATTCAACTTCAATGTTTTTTCTACCGATACCTTTCGGGGCCAGCAGTTATTTGTCCAAGCCGGTCACATCCCGGAGCTATTTTTCGAGACTGACATTATTTGAACGTCGTCTTTTATATGACAATTTATCATACTAATTATGATAGGAGAAGTGTAGCTCAACACGCATCAACAACATCACAGCAATGAGTGCTTGTAGCAACAGGAAATATCTAAGGACCACCTCACTGTCTCATGACTTGTGAAAAACAACCAGCATCATCAGGGAGCAGATCAGTTTAATTCGTAGTCCTGCAATTACAACTGCTGTCAGAGGTCTGCTTCATCTCTGCAAATGAAGAGGAGATTAATTCACTAGCACTTTCTGATGGACAGCAGCTGAAAGAAAAGATACAGCAGCCGCTTGACCCTGGCTGACAGAAACACATGTCAACACTCTGCTCTCTGTCCTCCATCCCCTTCTACCACCCCCCCTCCTTTTCATCACTCTCTCCTCTTTGTCCTCCTCCCTCTGTCATCTCTGCACCGAACACCTCCGCCCCCCTCCAACTTTTCCTCCGATTCCACCTTCCTCCACCTCCATGTCCTCCCCGTCCTCCTCCTCATGTCTCAGATGCTGAGTTTCTGTCAGATGCTGACAGCTAACAAGTAATTACAGGTAATCATCGAAATGGACAGTAATTATTTCAAGGAGGGAGGGGCTGGAGTTTGTCTTTACAATATTGTGAGTTGGAGCCTAGCCCTTGACTTGCTTTTGTAAGTCCTTAACCCAGCAGCAGCGCACATACCCACACACACACACACACACACACATACATACCCCCACCCACACACACACACACACACACATACCCCCCCCCCCACACACACACACACACACATACCCACACATAGGGCTGGGCGGTATGACCAAAAATCCATATCACGGTATTTTTTAAGACTACCGGTATTTTTTTCCACCTCAATGCAGTGGTCCTGCAACTGAAATACCACCTTATAGCCACATTATTGCACTACAGCTTCTATTCATTTTTAAGGCTGCAACTATGTATGAGTCGTTTGAATAATGCTAGAGCATTTAGAAAATGCAAAAGCCTAAATTCAGGAAAATATAATGTCCTCAGCTGGTCTGGCTGTGGGATCCACCGTCATTCCTTAATGACAATGACAAACCCAAAGAGATTATCACAGGATTTTACTTTCACAACTGGAATGTTGAACGTACTGCTCTGCAATGTCTTTCCTCGTCTCCGTCTCCTCTCTCATGGTGCATCTCACACAGTCAGAATGCCCATATTTGATTGGCTGAACTGCATCACGTGATGTGATTCACTACCCATCAGCCTCTGCTGGCTGTTAATGAATGAATGAATGAATTTTATTTATATAGCGCTTTTCACAGACATAATATCACAAAGTGCTTAACAGAGCAGACATTTAAAAGCATAAAAAACACAATGTGACCCTAGGGTCAATAAATTATATACACAGAGAAAAATAAAAAATACAATAAAAAATAATAAAAAATAAAATAAAAATGTAAAACATATTTTAAGAGCAGGTCTAGGACATGGGTTTACTTTTTACCCAAACGCCAGCCTAAAAAGGTGGGTTTTGAGCTGGTTCTTAAAAAGTAGTCACAGTATCTGCGAGGCGTAGAGTTGCAGGCAGAGCATTCCAGAGACTCGGGGCCACTGTCTCAAAGGCTCGGTCACCACGGGTCTTAAATCGTGTGCGTGGGACTGACAGAAGACCTAGAGCGTTTGACCTGAGAGTGCGGGCGGGTGAATAGGGGCGAAGTAGATCAGCTACATAAGTCGGAGCCTGACCGTGAAGTGCTCTGTAAGTGATGGTGAGAATTTTGAAGGGTATCCTAGATGCTACAGGGAGCCAGTGGAGAGATCGGAGTACAGGGGTGATGTGAGACCGTCGATTTGTCCTGGTGAGCAATCTGGCGGCAGCGTTTTGGATGACCTGCAGACGGTTAAGAGCAGATGCACTGAGTGATGTAAAAAGTGAGTTACAGTAGTCAATGCGAGAGGAGATAAATGTGTGTATGATCATCTCTAATTCAGGTGTTGATACTACAGATCTCAGTTTACTGATATTTCTTAGATGGAAGAAACATGACCTGGACAGCTGCTTGACATGAGGGTCAAACGACATGGATCGATCAAAGACAATCCCAAGATTGCGCAGGTTGCAATGGGCAGCAGAGGAGGGTGGACTAATAATCTGCCTGATCATGGGGACAAACTTCTCTGGAGAAATAACTAGGACCTCCGTCTTAGAGTCGTTGAGTTGTAAGCAGTTTTCTGCCGTCCAGTCTCTGATGGCATTAACACAGTCCAGGAGCCTAGTTAATGTGAATGCCTCGCTGGGTTTGAATGACAGATGGAGTTGGATATCATCTGCATATAAGTGATAGGACACATTATAACTTTTTATAATCGGCCCCAAAGGTAACTAACAGAGGAAAATAACAGAGGCCCCAGAACCGAGCCCTGCGGTACGCCACAAGACAGTGGAGAGGTAACAGACACAAAATCACCCACAGAGACATTGAAACTTCTGTCATTGAGGTAAGATGAAAACCAGTCTAACGATATGCCAGATATGCCCACCCAATCACGTAGCCTCTTAATCAGGATGTTATGGTCTACAGTGTCAAATGCAGAACTGAGGTCCAGAAGAACTAACACAGAGCAGTCAACTGCATCAGCACACATGAGAATGTCATTTGAAACCCTCAGGAGAGCGGTTTCAGTAGTGTTGCTTACGAAACCCAGACTGGAACTTGTCGTACATGTGCCTCTCCAGTGCAGCAGTAAGTTGTTTGGCCACCACTTTCTCTAAAATTTTGGACAGGAAAGGCAGTTTTGATATGGGCCTGTAGTTCATGGGCAAAGCTGGATCTAAGTTTGGGTTCTTTAATATGGGCTGGATAGTGGCATGTTTAAAATAGGAAGGGACAATTCCTGTAGACAATGAGGAATTGATAATGGATGTTACTGCAAGGCCAATAATTAGCAGAACTTTCTTAAATAGAGAGGTTGGTATCATATCCAGAGGGCAAGATGATGGATTTGTTTTGTTAATTAAGTCCATCAGGTCTTGAAGGCTGATAGGCTGGAAAGAGTCCAACAGTAGGAGATTGCGAGGAGCTACATGTAGATGAACAAATCCCAGGCTGAATGCCAGACCTAAAACCTGTTACCTTATCATTAAAATATGTAAGGAATTTGTTGCAATCGTCAACAGAACAGCATGGCAATGTAGAGACAGGCGGTGAAACAATTCTCTTAATTGTGTCAAACTGAATCTTGGGATTTCTCTTTGAGGAAGAGGTTAAGTTAGCAAAATAAGCAGTTCTAGCTTCCTTTACTCCAGTAGTAAAGGAAACTCTGAGGTCTTTGAGATATGAGCGATATGAGATATGAAACTCCAGAAGATGGTTAAAGTCCTTTCTTGTCAGTTCAGAGTGTTGTCTGGCTGTGTCATTAGTTCCAACGTGCACGATGAGTCTGTTTACTGAAGAGGGGAGCTTTGGCAGAAGTGATTGGAGATTCGCCAGAATATCTGGAACAGTCGAACCGGGAAAGTAGCAAGTGTCCGCGTTAAAAAAGTGAACGCCTCTAACCACGGAGTCATCAACAATGAGGGTTGCAGGAGGGAAGAGCGAGCAAATGGATGGTAACTGAGGGCCGAGGTGAAGGGGCAACGAATGTTGTATTTGTGGCCCGGTCTGCGGTGCTTCAGTCCGGGTAGTTGTTGGTTTGGACCGGGAAGTGGGACTTGACCCACTGGGTGCCTTCTCTGCCGACCAACAATGGACACCACTGGACCGTCGCAAAACTGCCTCTTTTAGAAGTTTTATCCTGGAGGAAGAGGATGAGGACTGGAACCGCATATCAAGCAAAGCAGGTGGGCCACAGGCAGCGTCAGCATCTCCAGCAGCCACAGGTGAGGATGGTACTGCAGAAGCAGACACCGAAGCAAAGTCACCTGCAGGCCGGACCGTGTCCACCGGGTGCACCGGAGCCACGTCACCAAGAGGTTCGAAGCGGTTTAAGAGGATCAAACTAGGGTGAAGATCATTCCAGTCTGGGTGTTTCTCACCGCCATGGACCACTTCAGCCCAGCTTCTCCTAGATGGTGTAGAACTGTGCACCGGCTCCTGAAATCCGGCTCCCCCGTCCACCCACCTGGAATCAAGTTGGAGAGGTAAGGGCTCCAGCGTGTTGGCACCAGTCACCGATATCACAGCCGTATTCGTTGCACCGGGGCCGGGAGGAATCACATCAAGTCCGGGTTCCACCGACTGGGTGTATTCAGCGGCAGCGGTGCATAGAGAGCCAACCCCAGACCAAGGGAGCGTGGTTGTAGTGTCGGATATTGCGGCCTGTGACCCGATCTCTGAGACACAGAGAGCAGATGACTGGATGTGGGAAATGTGTTTTGCCTGAGTTGATGCCACCGACATAAGATCCACAAGGAGCTTGTTCTTATTTTGGAGCTCAGATTTCAGGCTACGGATGGAATCCTCCAGACGTGAATAAGTAATTTTGCAGTCCTTACATACAGTCATGTTCACTGCTGCTCTGCTCACTGCAGCGCTGTGTTGCTAGGCTACTTCCTGCTAGCATGCTAACGTCATAAGCTCCATAGGACACCAGGAGACAATCCGGACGTTTTAAATGAAGCGAGACAACACAGAGTCCACTCAGACAGGTTCAGGTGGACTTTGTGGGTCGATGAAAAACTCAGTTTAGTTTCTGTCGAACAGAGACTCCGACTAGCGCTGTGTAGATCCGTCTCCGTCTATTTCCTGCTAGCACGCTACGCTAGCTTCGTTTAGCATTCGTTTAGCATTGCTGTGATTACTCCTGTCTGCACATGCCACACACACACACACACACAGACACACATGGCCACACACACACATACACACACACACACACTGCTTGATTGTGTCACCCTCAGGAAATTTCTTTCACTTTGGTTCATTCACTGATTGTTGTGCTGTACCACGGAAAACAAGTTCTTGCAATACTCAGATGAGAGATGGTGACTCTTGTTCAAAGATGGTCTCTGGTGTGGTTGAATGTCTTCCTTGATCTTTTCTCCGGACTCCTGGTCAATGACCTTTGACCTCAGAGTGGTTTGGCTGTTCATTCCGTCTTTTTTGTCCAGACCCCTTGTTTTTTAACTGATGGACTGTTCCCCACCAACCCGTCACTCTCACGACTGCACCTGTTACCGGCGGTAGGAGATGCACCGGGCATTCAACTGACTTTAATTAAGATCAACCCAATTGCATCATTATTAGGAGGTTTGAGCAGCTGACATTGTGTAAAGAGCGACAAGGGCTGGTGAGAGGCAGCGACTTTCACTTCACTTACTTTTGTTACGTAACTTCCATACTGTACGAATGGCAGTTAGCAAACAAGTGAACTTACTAATTTTAACCCCAACCATGATCTTCTCCTGAGCCTAACCGTCCTTCAGCTGGATCTTAAACCTAAAAACTAAGTAAGCCTACGTGTGAGAATGTTGGACATGGTGAGATGGTATAAACTTATCTCGGGTCATAGTTTGCAACAAGATGCTAGTTGTTCTGCCTTTAATGTTTAAGGTTGACATTAATGATCAGTACTGCCAGGGTCGAGAAAGGAATATATTTTATTGTGATCACTTTTGCTGCTTTGGATTTGAACAGGAACAATGGACAGTTCTCAGTCATTCTTAACGACCCCAGTATGGCTACACGATTGGTAGTTTACAGGTTGACTGCTTGTGGCTCCATCTGCTGGACATTGCCGTGTCCCTGGGCGTTTCATTTTCTCCTTGTACTGTATATGAAGAACTCCTGGGTGTGGTTTGTTACACTTGTCAGGAGCCTTTTGCAATCTTTTCTCATGTGTCCTTCTGTGAGACTTCCAAAATACATTCCATTTGTTCTCAAATGTCTATCTTGGTTACACTTGTCTTTGCAAAGCAACGTTTGTCATTCAATCATGCTGGGACACATTGACTGTCGAACACTGAGATCGGATCTTACTTGCATATGGATCCAATCAGACAGACCACATGCCAAGTTGGGTACAGGAAATTAAATGTGTTTAACACAAAATGAGATCATAAAACAACATGTCTAGTGATGCTGTGGAGGAAGAGTGAGCAGCAAAAATGACCTTTATTATGTGGAAATTATAGGAAATGAAATGTGTTCATCCACCGTTTCTACCGTCGCTACTTTGACCACGAAATAAATCCGATCACTATCCAATCAAGGTGGCATTGGGGTGTGGACACACGTATGTGGTGCATCTGATCACAATAGTTACTTTGAAAAGGCAAGTGTTACAACTTTCTTTGTTGACCTTCTTGAAGTGAAGACATAGAGCGAGTGTGTGCTCATCACTGGAGAATGTAGAGCTGGTTGAGCTGATGGCCGGTCGATGCTCGTGGTAAAACTTCCGGTCAATTTGAGGGTGGACTGAGCTTTGAATTTATCCTTTCCTTTCACTTGATTTCTATTTCGGAGATTTACAAAGATGGGTCAAAGTGAATTTGAACTTGTTTCTCTTCAACATCCCAGTTGCAACTATCCAAGTTAATTTCAACAGAAAGACAATATTTAGAGCTGCAGAGCTGTCGTCACATAACCCAGCCCCTATTTTAATATGTATTATTCCTACATGCTGTGCTGTCCAGTGTTTATGTCATACAGTCAGAAAAATATATAGTCATATTAATATTCAACAAGATCTATGAAATATGAGCCTAATCAAATCAGACTGACCCGGAAAAGTAATTTGATTATTGGTGCCCCGTCTTTCAAAATGTAGACAGCCATGCAATCACCCAGTCAATTGCTAATATCATTTATGTGATATTAGTGTTGCTAATCCCTCTTGAGTGAAAACAGGATCAAATTGGCATATTAAACCCAGTCCGTATGAATATGAGTAGGAGTCACTTGAGGTCAGATTGGACCATTAATGTAAATTGGTTACTGGTGTGGTCAGCTGAAGACATTGCAGTTTTGGATTTATATATCATCATTTAGAAAATGAATGCCATTCATAAAAATAATTCAAATCATCACAAAAGACAGCTTTTATAATTGAATCACCCATGTTAGATACGTTTTAATGCAGTCAAGGTTGGCCTTTATTTTTCTGCGGGTGGGGAAATATTCATAGTCATGTTCATGTTTTACCATGAGTGTGACTTTACTGGTTACAATGTTCAGCAATGCACAGTGTACAGATGGCAGTGATTTAGTGATTATAGACAAAACGTATATCTAAACCAACTTTATTTTGAGTGAGTGCACCTGAGATGCCCTACTCCCTTACTGTACGGAAAAAACAGAGCACACAACTGCAGTAAGTACAGTAACTTATGAGTATTGGTACTCGGGACATTTTTAGTATTGACCGAACCCAGAACCAAGAACTATCTAGAAAAAAAAAACAATTTGTATGTTTTTTCTTGCAGCTGATCACCTTCAATTTAATGTGACGTGAGATTGGCCCACTGCACGCGGATCTCAACATGGAGATGGCTGAGAAAGTGGGCGGCGGCGAGCAGTTCAGGGTACTAACAGCGCTAAGAATGGCAATAGTGCTGACAGAGCTAACGTGTTAACCTGAGGGGGAACCAGAGGGTTGGCATCGGCTTACATACTGATTACTAGTTCCGTTAAACTTTAGCCAAACACACCGTCCAAAACACTAAATGTCAGCAACGTGTTTTTCCACACTGAGTTTCTGGGCACAGAGTAGTGGCTTGGGGTTGGCGATGCATTTGTTATCATTAGCCATTTGGGGGCCTGATAAGAGTAGTGATTGAGGAGTGAGCAGGACGTTAATGGCACAGTAAAACATGCAACAAAAGGTGTTTTGAGAAAGTGTGAGTCACCGCAACCACGAGAGGTCCTTGAGCATTAAACTGGCCACCCAAAATATTATTAATATAGATTAGCTTTAAACAGCTGTGGATAGACACAGAGGTTCACACTCACTCACTCACAGACACACGCACACACGTGAGTGATCCCATGACTCTCCTGTACAATTTATAACAATACAAGCTTAAACCAAGGCACTTTAATGAAGGTAAAAAGAGGAGTATAATTCATATATATATATATATATATTCATCTGGCTATTTGCTGATCCTTCTTACTGAAAAGCAGCTGCAGAGTGAGGGGCCATCTTCATCCATTTCCTTCTTTCGTGGTCTGTGCCGTCGTGCTGTTGACACTGAGAGGGACATCATTCATCTATGGAACTGTGACATCTACTGTCTCAGTGTGATGGGTGATCTCTCTCCTCGCTCTAATGACTATTATCTTTAATTCGCAGAGTCTCAATTAACGGCTTACTGCAGGTCAGTGATTAACAATTAGCTGATAAAGATCCTGACACGCTAACAGGACCGGAGAAGGGGGCTGAGGGGCCACATCGCAGAAAATGTTCCAATTGATGTGCGTTTTTTCTTCTTTTTTAAATGCAGATGTTTACAGCGAGAGGGTTAAAAAACATTTGATATGCATGAAATTTGAAGGAATATTTTTATAGTCTTTCATAGTTTACTGCTGTGTGTGTATAGCATGATGAAGGTGCCAAATCCTCCAACAATCCTTTCAACAGGCCTAACCCTAACATATAAGAATACCTCCCTGCCTGCAGTTAAAAATGTATGATATTTATTATCTGTTAATTCTAATTAGCATATATTCCGCTCTGTTTCGCGTCAGGCCGAACGA
This sequence comes from Lycodopsis pacificus, assembly GCA_028022725.1. Taxonomy (NCBI): domain Eukaryota; kingdom Metazoa; phylum Chordata; class Actinopteri; order Perciformes; family Zoarcidae; genus Lycodopsis; species Lycodopsis pacificus. The sequence continues at coordinate 4,530,895 of CM051698.1, forward strand.
CGCCCCTCAGCTCTGGTATAACCACAGCATACCACGGCCTAGCACAGCTAGTGCTTTTGTAAAAACGATCATCAAGAATAGCAATACAAACGTTTAAGACACATTCCAATTAAAATTTTTTTAATTAATAAATAATAAAGTTCACAATAAAATAGGCCCTGCTGTGCTGCCTACCGAGGCGCTTGCTATGGAATGGCGCTTGCTATGGAATATGTACTAGTAGCAGTAGTAGGCTTGACTTGTTCAGTGTGGCAAGGATGGTGTTCCATTCTCCAGTCCAGAGTTTCGGTTGCCAATAGAAAGAGGTTTGACACTTGTGGCAACTTGGTGTGAAGAGTTAATGATTGTATACTCACCCACAAGCCTGTAAGAAATCAGATACCTTCCGTAGTCCTATTGCTAAGATGCACATGAGAATTGCTGTAATCTTTGTTGATCTGTTTAAGACACCGATTTGATAAAACAGTAATTTGGCCTTAAAAGAAAAGCTTGTTATATCTGTCTTCACAGTACACTTGTAAAACTATCTGAGTTAAAGGGGGCAGATGGGCTTTTTACAATAACTTGAATCATGAATTCCTGCATTCTACTACAATGAAAAACAAGGAGGAGTCAAATATGGAGTACCCTGGACAGCTCCCGCAAGCATAGCCGTCGTAGGTTTAACACCGGTTGGGAAACTTTATAACGTTAAAAAGCTCCAACACAATACAATTAACTCCCAAAAAATATTTACTGATGAAAATCAACATAATTTCCAGGAGACAGGGTTGACCAATATTTCCAACATATTAAAGGTTAATCATTATTATTATTATTATTAATTATATGTTGAAAATAGTTTTTTAGTTAGTATTCCTTGACAAAGATCCTATGGTGGATCAAGCATCATGAGTTACAACCAGTGAGGGTTTGGTACAACAGCAAAGCTTGGCAAGCACATTTGTAAAAGGGCTGTTGAGTAACGTTAAGCAGATGACACAGAATAGGGAGATTTGGAGACTCGGTCTGACTTGGTGTCTAGCTCAAAGACTTTGAGACTTCACTTGGACTCTAGTTCAAAGACTTGAGACTTGACTTGGACTCCAGTTCAAAGACTTGAGACTTGACTTGGACTCTAGCTCAAAGACTTGAGACTTGACTTGGACTCTGGCTCAAAGACTTGAGACTTGACTTGGACTCTAGCTCAATGATTTGAGACTTGACTTGGACCTGCGACCTAAGACTTGAGACTTGACTTGGACTCTAGCTCAAAGACTTGAGACTTGACTTGGACTCTAGTTCAAAGACTTGAGACTTGACTTGGACTCCAGCTCAAAGACTTGAGACTTGACTTGGACTCTAGCTCAAAGATTTGAGACTTGACTTGGACTCTAGCTCAAAGACTTGAGACTTGACTTGGACTCTAGTTCAAAGACTTGAGACTTGACATTGACTCTAGCTCAAAGACTTGAGACTTGACTTGGTGTATAGCTCAACGACTTGAGACTTGACTTGGACTCTAGTTCAAAGACTTGAGACTTGACTTGGAATCTAGTTCAAAGACTTGAGACTTGACTTGGACTCTAGCTCAAAGACTTGAGACTTGACTTGGACTCCAGCTCAAATACTTGAGACTTGACTTGGACTCTAGTTCAAAGACATGAGACTTGACATTGACTCTAGCTCAAAGACTTGTGACTTGACCTGGATTCTAGTTCAATGACTTGAGACTTGACCTGGATTCTAGGTCAAAGACTTGAGACTTGACTTGGACTCTAGTTCAAATACTTGAGACTTGACTTGGACTCTAGCTCAAAGACTTGAGACTTGACTTGGACTCTAGCTCAAAGATTTGAGACTTGACTTGGACTCTAGTTCAAAGACTTGAGACTTGACTTGGACTCTAGCTCAAAGACTTGAGACTTGACTTGGACTCTAGCTCAAATACTTGAGACTTGACTTGGACTCTAGTTCAAAGACTTGAGACTTGACATTGACTCTAGCTCAAAGACTTGAGACTTGACTTGGACTCTAGCTCAAAGACTTGAGACTTGACTTGGATTCTTGTTCAAAGACTTGAGACTTGACTTGGACTCTAGCTCAAAGACTTGAGACTTGACTTGGACTCTAGCTCAAAGACTTGAGACTTGACTTGGACTATAGTTCAAAGACTTGAGACTTGACATTGACTCTAGCTCAAAGACTTGAGACTTGACCTGGATTCTAGTTCAATGACTTGAGACTTGACCTGGATTCTAGGTCAAAGACTTGAGACTTGACTTGGACTCTAGTTCAAAGACTTGAGACTTGACTTGGACTCTAGCTCAAAGACTTGAGACTTGACTTGGACTCTAGTTCAAAGACTTGAGACTTGACATTGACTCTAGCTCAAAGACTTGAGACTTGACTTGGACTCTAGCTCAAAGACTTGAGACTTGACTTGGATTCTTGTTCAAAGACTTGAGACTTGACTTGGACTCTAGTTCAAAGACTTGAGACTTGACTTGGACTCTAGCTCAAGTGCACAGTTTTGTTGGTAAATGGACTGTACTTGTATATCTCTTTTGTAGTCTTTCCCACTCAAAGCGCTTTAACACTACTTGCCATCATTCCGCCATTCACACCCATTCAGACACCAATGGAAGGGGCTACCATGCCACCTGCCCAACAACTAGAAAACCCTGCTAAAGAACAGTAAATGGCGGCCTGTGAACTTGGAGAATTGAAACACACAAACACATACACAGAGCACAAACCCTGCCTTCCTCCTACCCCACCCCCTCTCTATCACTACACACATAGACACACACACACACACACACACACAGTTAATAGCTGCTAAGAAATCACATTTGGTAAATTGCATTGTGGCACTAACCTTTTCTCTAGTAATTAAATGAGTGAGGAGAGGAAGCCTGCCTTAATGAAGTCAGCAATTTACTATTACACACACACACACACACACATATCTATTATATTGGGTGGGGTAGAACAGCCTATGACGTTTTTTAAAAACAGGATATTTTAATCTCTTTATAATGAATTCGCATGTTATTTCAGTATTTTCTTTCTTCATCATTAAGCTGATAAACTCAACTATGAGCGGTGTTGAGTTTCAAATCTTTGGAGTGGAAACTTTGGGGACAGTGGGGCACTACAACTGGTCTCACTGCTTTGATCACGTCACATGACGTTGCATCCATAGCTTCAGTAACTTAAGAGACCAAGTAGTTTTGTGATACGTTAACCACGTGTTACAACGATGGACCTTCTGGGTCAAGATATTATGCCTAAGGCTGCCTGGGGGCTTTTACTCAGATGGAAAATGACGAGTAGTGATGAGATCACGTTGTTCAAGGACAGATTCTGAAATAAGGAAAGTGTCCCATAAGATGCTGAACCGAGTGGTCAGAAGACTAGAAAAGCTATAAAAGTACAGTCCATATACCATTTACCACTACTGAGCAAGGTTTAGTAAAAAAAGATCATGGTTTGGGTTAAGATAAGTGTCTTTTATTCAGGAGGTTCAGGCGGCAAAAAAACAAGACAAATAGTTAAATGAGGTAAAGACCAATTGTAAGTAGAGATTATACATGCTGTCCCTGGCTACAACATCACACCGCTGTCTGGGTGTAAAACGATGATGGCAGATTGAGACTGTGTGTTGGCACACGCTCCAGTTCTCCACTGACTCTGTGTTGTCCTGTCTTCTCTCTGTGGGTCAGCGGGCCTCCAGCTGCTCCTGCAGACCCTCTGCTGGTGTTCTGCATGAGTTCAGGGGTTCAGTGTGAGTGTGTGTGTGTATTGTTTTGTGGGGGAATGGATGGCATGCTTCAGTTGATGTGGAACAGCTCAGCAGCTTGCCTCAGTCTGTCGTCAGCAGTAACAACACACTCTCCTTCCTCTTATCTCATTCTAGCCCAGGCCTGGAACAAAGCGCTACAGGGGTAAGAACCTTTAAAATTTTGTTTATTAAAACAAAGTTTGACATTTTCCACAATAATACTACATATATATGCAAGTTAATTCATGGTGCCGCGGACGGCTGCCTCGACGTGTTGGTGCTCATTGTTTTGTGTTGTTTTGTGTCGTTAATTCAGTTTTATGCTGCGATACCCAGAGCTCTTTCACCAGAGATGAGGTCATAAACATCAGCGGACTTACTTCCAACTTTTCTGTTAACTTCTGTGGAATTACTGGGCATTCTTGTCAAAGGTGGTCTCACCTTAACCCATGCAGTGAAGCGCCGTAGGAGAGGGAAACGGGCCGGCGCGCTTGTGCGTCTTCGCACATGCGGATTTCGCACACCGCTGCCGGGCATATTTCTCTCCAACGTCCGCTCACTGTGCAACAAACTGGACGAACTTCAGCTACTAGTGGGGAAAGACAGAGACTTTTCTTCATCCTCCGTTTTGTGCTTCACTGAGACCTGGCTCTGTGGATCAATACCGGACTCCGCGCTCCAGCTGGCTGGCTTCCAGCTGTTCAGAGCGGACCGCGACACGGAGCTCTCCGGCAATTCTAAAGGTGGAGGAATCTGTTTTTATACCAACAGTGGCTGGTGTAACGATGTGACAGTGGTTCTGTAGCACTGTTCTCCTGATCTGGAATCTTTTATCATAAACTGTAAACCCTTTTACTCCCCCGTGAGTTTGCTTCATTCATCCTAGTCTGTGTTTACATTCCGCCGCAGAGCAACGTGCAGGCAGCACAGCACGCGCTCACCGACCAGATACTGTGTGTGGAGCGGACCTACCCGGACTCTCCAGTTATTGTCCTTGGCGACTTTCACAAAGTAAATCTCAGCCATGAACTCCCCAAATCAGACAGTTCATTAAATGTCCAACCAGAGAGGAGAGCATTCTGGACCACTGTTACACAACAATCAGCGGGGCCTATCACGCCGTCCCTCGGGCTGCACTGGGACACTCGGACCACATCATGGTCCATCTGATTCCTGCTTACAGGCAGAAACTAAAGCTCTGTAAACCTGTGGTGAGGAAATTCAAGCAGTGGACCAGTGAAGCTATGGAGGATTTTCGGGGGTGCTTGGACTGTACAGACTGGGATGTTTTCAGGACTGCTACTAACAGTCTGGATGAGGACACAGAGGCTGTGATTTCATACATCAGCTTCTGTGAGGACAGCTGTGTTCCATCAAGCACCAGGGTGAGTTATAACAACGACAAACCCTGGTTTACAGCAGAACTCAGACAGCTAAGACTGCAGAAAGATCAGGCATTTAGGAGTGGGGACAAGGATTTGAATAAAGAGTCAAAGTACAGGTTTACTAAGGCAGTGAGAGACGCTAAACGACTGCAACACCAGCTCTCAGCAAGTGACTCTGCTTCTGTCTCGAGAGGTCTCAGACAGATAACCAACTACAAGCCTAAGACCCCCCACTCCATGAATGACCTCTGCCTGGCAGACGAGCTGAACGAGTTCTATTGGCGCTTGATGGATAATGGGACAGTCCTGACTCCATCCCCCACAGCTCCACCAACCAGCCCCAGACCACCAGGTCCCCCTCCCCCAGCTCAGCAGGGGCCCATGCCTCTGTACCACCCATCCCAGTGTCCCACCCACCCCCTCCCCAGTGACAACTCTCTCTATTCTGGAGAGAGACGTCAACAGGCTTTTTAAAAAACAAAACCCCCGCAAAGCAGCTGGCCCAGACTCTGTCTCCCCCTCCACCCTGAAGCACTGTGCTGATCAGCTGTCTCTGGTGTTTACAGACATCTTAAACACCTCCCTGGAGACATGCCATGTACTAGCCTGCTTCAAGGTCTCCACCATCATCCCCGTCCCCAAAAAACCAGTCCTGACCTCTGTGGTTATGAAGTATTTTGAGCGCCTTGTCCTGTCCCACCTAAAAACCCTCACCGACCCACTCCTGGACCCCCTGCAGTTCACCTACAGAGCCAACAGGTCTGTAGACGACGCAGTCAACTTGGCCCTTCATTTCATCCTCCAGCATCTGGACTGCCCAGGAACTTCAGCTCTGCCTTCAACACCATCATCCTCATCTCTGCTGCAGGACAAGCTCTCCCAGCTGCACGTGCCCGACTCCACCTGCAAGTGGATCACAGGCTTCCTGTCTGACAGGAAGCAGCACTTCAAGCTGGGAAAACATGTCTCAGCCTCCAGGACCATCAGCACCGGTTCCCCCCAAGGCTGCGTTCTTCCCCTCTGCTCTTCTCCCTGTACACCAACAGCTGCACCTCCAGTCACCAGTCCATCAAGCTCCTGAAGTTCGCGGATGACACCACCCTCATTGGACTCATCTCTGGTGGGGATGAGTCCGCCTACAGGTGGGAGACTGACCATCTGGTGACCTGGTGCGGTCTGAACAACCTGGAGCTCTAAACACAGTTTACACAACGCTCTCAAGACAGTGGAGATGGTTGTGGATTTCCGGAAGAATGCAGCCCCACCAGACCCTATCACTCTGTGTGACTCCCCCGTCGACGCTGTGGAGTCCTTCCTCTTCCTGGGCTCCATCATATCCCAGGACCTCAAGTGGGAGCTTAACATCAGCTCCTTCACCAAGAAGGCTCAGCAGAGGTTGTACTTCCTGAGGCAGCTGAAGAAATTCAACCTGCCAAAGACAATGATGGTGCACTTCTACAAAGCCATCATTTAGTCCATCCTCTGCTCCTCCATCATGGTCTGGTACGCTGCAACCACAGCCAAGGACAAGGGCAGGCTGCAGCGCATCATTTGCTCTGCCGAGAGGGTGATTGGCTGCAATCTGCCGTCCCTCCAAGACTTGTTTGCTTCAAGGACCCTGAAGTAGGGCTGGGCGGTATGACCAAAAATGCATATCACAGTATTTTGCAAGATTCTGGCGGTTTCACGGTATATCACGGTATTTCTTTTCACTGTAAGCATTAATTAATTAACGCCGAAAACGACCGGCAGGCCAATAGGCCGGGCGAGCGGCGAACAGCTGTTTGTGTGGCGTGTCTTCTGTTCCGTTACTTCCTGTTTCCTTCACCTACATTCCCCTGGGTCCTAAGCCCCTCCATGTACAGCTTCTTATCACCCTCTATGTAAAAACATACATTTATAACAAATACCACACATATTACATGGTAATCAGCGTTGCATATGTGTCTGACCAAAATACCTTTTGTTGTTCAGTCTATGTTCATCCTGCATCGCTCTTTTCTGTTCTTTAATGTAACGTTAGAGGAGCGACAGAGCCTCTCCCAGCTGTTAGCAGACTGTTGTTAGCGAGCTTTACCCAGCATGCAGTTCGGCGGAGAAATTTTATGTACAATTATTAGTGTTACAAATTGTTTATGTGTCACAGACTGTTGTGTCGTAGTGTTTTACTCTCTTAAATACTGGGGAAGGGTTGCCCGCACCGAGACCTGTCCATCACCATTGATGATACCGTGGTGACGCCAACTCGAACTGCGAGAAACCTGGGTGTGACCCTGGACTACCAACTGTCGTTCTCAGCAAACATTGCATCGGTTACAGGCTCCTGCAGATTCCTGCTCTACAACATCAGGAGCATTCGCCCCTTCCTCACTGAGGAGACGGTGCAGGTGCTCATCCAGGCGCTTGTCATCTCCCGCCTGGACTACTGCAACTCACTACTTGCAGGAGCCCCGGCGTCGGCCATCAGACCTCTGGAGCTTGTCCAGAAAGCTGCAGCTCGCCTGGTGTTCAATCGCCCAAAGTTCTCCCACAATTTGCCTTGTCAGTTCTCAATACTGGCTCCCTGTAAGAGCATCCAGTGTGAGACTCTGGTGCTAGCCTACAGGGCAGTGAAAGGAACAGCTCCTTCCTATCTCCAGGCCATGGTCACACCCCCGCCCGACCTCTTCGCTCTGCTGCCTCAGGGTGATCGGTCGCCCCGTCGCTCAGAGGTCCCTGCGGCCGATCGACCCGGTCGCAGCTGTTTCCTGTCCTGGCCCCTCAGTGGTGGAATGAACTCCCCACTGACCTCAAGACAGCAGAGTCACTGCCCATCTTTCATCAGGCTGAAGACTCACCTCTTCAAGAAGTACTACCCTGAACCTTCCACTCAGCATCTATTGTATTCATACTAGCTTATTGCAGTTATTGTATTCATATTAGTTTGTGGCACTTATTGCATTCGTTTGTTTCTGCACTGTACGTTGGCGCTGGTTTATGCTCTTAGATGCTTGTTTGAGGAAAGAACATGCACTTATTACTTCTGGTGACTAGTTATTCTCTCGAAAACCGATGTTGAATACACTTATTGTAAGTCGCTTTGGATAACAGTGCCTGCTAAATGACTGTAATGTAATGTAATGTAATGTGAATAGCGTTAGCTGTGGGTTGTTAATTGTTGTTATAAAGTTACAACCATGACTAGGGTTTCCTCTCAATACAGTTAAGAGAACTAGCTCCGACCGAAACGCTTACAGCCTATTGTTTGATCCACACTCGGGAGCAGAGGGTGGCGGTAATGCACCAGTAAGATGGATGCCAACTGCTGTAAAACTAGAAGAAGAAGAAGTAGCGCTCTCAGCGGGGAACAATATATTTTGCTGCCTGTTGAAGAGCAATATAAGTTATTTCGGCAGTGTATTCGGCGGTATACCGGTCGGTATATCGGTTGAACCGGTATACCGACCAGCCCTACCCTGAAGTGAGCAAGAAAGATTGTAGCCGACCCCTCTCATCCTTGACACAAACTGTTCGTGCCCCTTCCATCTGGCAGGAGGCTGAGGTCCATCAGGACCAAGACCTCACGACACATGAACAGTTTCTTCCCGTCTGCTGTCGGGCTCATTAACAGAGTCCGGGTCCCCCACTGACTCTGTCATCCCCAGGACAAATTTCCTACCGGTCACTCCCCTGCAGATCCCCTCTAGGTTCTTATTTAATTACCCTCGACACTTTTACACTACACTTACATCTCACTTGTTTATAGTCCTGTTATCTGTTTGTTGTTTATAGTCCTGTTATCTGTTCGTTTGTGCACTTTATTTTATATTTTACTTTATTTCTGTAAATTGTAATATGTTTCTACTTTGCACTGTATTGATTGTTAAATGTTATGCACCTCCCGTCATGTCAAATTCCTTGTATGTTCAACATACCATGGCAATAAACGGTTCTGATTCTGATTCTGATTGATGTGGCCATGTTTCAAATACAATGCTGTGATACACTAAGTCACTATTAAGGTGGACCTCACTGGGTGCATTACCTCTGCGTTGGTTATCTGAGCGAGGACTGAACTAGTGCTATAAATGTCCTGATAGAACTATAACTGTTGATTATGCTTTAGTTGCGGGAAAACAAATTAATCTCAACAAATTCAATTCCAACAGTGGCTACTATCGTCATAGTCTCAGGTCAGTCTGCCACTGATCCTGATAGTTTTAGATGCAAAACCCCAATCCAATTTTTCTGTTGGGTTTTCACAAAACAACCAGTATGTTTGAATGTATCCACAGTTTTAAAAACAGTTTGCATTCAGCTTCTTTGTCTGAGAAAGCTGCAGAGACTGCATCATCCCAGTATCATCAGCCCCTTCATCAGTTTGCACTTGTTTTGATCATTCTGTTTTCTAGCCCTATCTTTAATATCAGCTCTTTAATCCGACACACTTAAATTGTTGTAATCAAATATATTACATTTACGAACAAATCGGAATGATTCCCTCTTTCTAACTTCATCACCCTCTCTTCAGAGCATGCTCTGAAAATCAGTCTCTTCCTAAAAGACCATTTCATTAACTGTATCCATTTAGTTCCAAAATTGAAAATCTAATTGGGAAGTCGCTGTGATATCTGTGCGTATGCATATGTGTGAGCGTGCGTGTGTGTCCAGTGAATAAAAGAGAGCTTTTAATTGCATTGTTCTTTGATCAAGGCATGTTTATTAGTGGGTGAAAGTCACATTAACCTTTCCATCGGCCCTGACATTTCCTCTTCTCCTAAATGGAGAATTAAAGACCATTGGAAAGTCATTAGTGAAATTTACTGCTTCTGTTGGCTGGTCAGCCATTAGAGAGGCTGCAGGACCACAGAACACCATTCACAGTCTTCTGCCAAGTCACTTTTTATTGTTTAAAGGAGAAGTACGTGTAGATTAAAATATTTTCCTTTCAGAAGAACAGTTATTTCTGTCAGTTAAGAGCCAACATAGATGAGAATTACAGTTTGATTTGGCAGTACAAAACAAAACAACTACAAATTCTACCAATCTGTAAATGTCATCCTGTGCCAGGCTACTGATGTGTGTTACACCTACATAACAAAATGTATGGTCAGCTGTTGGCTTTGTGATATTCTATCAATGTTAAAACTGAATCATAGGTTGTATTTGAGAAGTGGACGTGGTCGTCGTGATGTTGCCCATTGGTTAGTTGACGGCCATTTCGAAGCCTGGAGTTTGACTTGGGTTTTTGCAACCAGTGAACAAACCATTGAGCATTTCCTCATGGACAACCAGAGGAGTCGCCCCCTGATGGTCAGTAGAGAGAATGCAGCTTTAAGACACTTGAGGTTGCAGCCTGGTGTTAAATTATCTGGAACAGCAGACTGTGTTTAATAGTACAACTCAAAATGCTCTTTTCCTTTACCATGTGTTTAATGTGAATATAAGTAACGTTCACCAGATAATAGTTTGTTGATTGTATTTTAAGAGAACACATTTTCTTTGTCCTGTGAATTTACACAAAAATTATCAGCTGAATCTGCATCTCCCCTCGGCTTTATGCGGCTTTATTTCATCTCGTAGTATCATTTTGTTCCACAACAAGCAACTATTTTCAGCGAAAAAAGCTCTAAAAACTAGAGATGTTCCATTGGCATTCTTCCTTCCTGAATCCGATTTAATGCCGAGCTTGCGTGTTGGCTGATACCAAGTACAGATCCGATAGCAGTGTTTTAAAACTGGTAGGATTTTCCAATGTAAACTATTATATATATAATATATCCTAACCCTAACCCTATATATATTATATATAATACAAGTCTCCGCGAGCACCTGCCCAATCAGTACTGTGTATGTGCAACTGTCAACACAGATGAGAAAGGCCCCTTGGACCTCCTTCTTCCAGCGGCCACATAAACATTCATAAACATTAACATTAGCTTTCACAGTAAAATTATCCATTTAACTTGTTTTTCCTTTTCTGTCTTCGTACATCTAAGCTGGAGTGTGAATGTCATGGAATCTAAGGCTGTGGTTATATCTGTCTTTTCAATGGGACTTTTGTGATCGGATGCGCCCAGATCGGACCTCAGCTGTATCCTCATGTTATTGTCCTCACTTGACACTTCAATGTTATCTGTGATTGGACTTCATCGCCAATAAATTCTTCACAATAAAAGTCCTTTGTTATCTATGCTGCTTACTCTGCCTCCCTGCAGTAGTAGTAGGCTTGGTTTTACTAAAGAATAGCTGATCCTCTAATTTGGTGAAAACACACTTTCCTATTTTATTTGTTGTTCAAAACCTTTTTATTTTTTGAAGCAGCAAAATGAGGAAATGTTTTCATCAACAGTACCTCAACAAGACTCAGACAGCAGGTCTCAGCTGGCCTGGTTTTCCTCCTCTCTTCCCTTTGCTTTCCTTAGGAGAGGAAGTGCCGTGTAGGAGGAAGATGATGGAGACCTACGTTTGATAAATTGTCCAGATTGTGTCCACATGCTGTCACACCTCACTGAGATTCAATTCAACTAAATGTATTTTGTACAGCCCAAAATCACCAATTTGCCTCAGAGGGCTTTACAATCTTTACACATACGACATCCTCTGACCTTTGACCCTCACATCAGAATAGGAAAAACCCAAAAAAACCTTTAACAGGGAGAAAAAGACTAAGAGACCTTCAGGAGAGTAAGAGAGGAGGATTCCTCTATCAGGCAGAAGAGTGATAGATGTCATGTATACAGAATGAACAACATAACATTACAACACATTCAATGCATATGACAGAAAATATTCCTATCATGAGAGTAGTAAGCAGAATAATGATGGAAAATGATGACTACTAGTAATAACAGCAGAAGTGGATATAGTAGAACAGGGGTCTTCAACGTTTTTCAGGACAAGGACCCCCAAACTGATAGAGAGATGGAGCAGGGACCCCCGACTATATATATTGTATAACATTGTGTTTTATATTAAACTGGGCCTAGTACCATGTATACCTCTTTATTGTGCATTCAATACTAAGCTATTCAAATAATACACAGGTTCATATATTTATGTTTTTATTTTAAACATGTGCAAGGTACAGTGAGTAGGGAGGCCGTGCCACTGCTATTTATAAACAGCTGATACCAATGCCAATATCAACATTGTCTGTCAATCGCATGATGATCATCATACAAGCTATTCAAATTGACGTTTTCATTTTAAACATAAACGTGGAAAAGTTTTTCTTTATGTATGTCGTATGCTGGGGAAATTGGGTATAAGTAAGGAAGATGTGATGTTGTATTTGTGTTTTTTAGAGCTTCCTGAGCAGTGCACCCAATGGTAGCTGGGGGGGAATCCAAGTGGGGGTGGCTGGGTTGCTGAACAGGTGGGTTAAAGTAGAATCTTTTTGGGGTTGTTTTCTGTTTATTGACAGTTGTTTGTGATTATTTATGTTTTCGTTTTCATTTCTTTTCTAGTTAGTGGGACGCTGCCTTGGTCTTTTGTTTTGTTTATTTTGCTTTAAATTGTTTGTGATGCCGATCTTAGCACATGGTCTGTGAACTCCTCGTGCCCGCTAAACCAGCTGTCCCTGGTTAGTCTACATCGTTATATTTGTACCAATACAATATGTATATTTTCACAACACTGCTTCATGTGTGTACGTGCCTTTACGGTGTTTTGAACCGGGTCTCTGTGGCAACGGGGTGCTACATAAAGTTTTCAGAAACATTATTGCTGTGAAAGTAGCAGTACAGTGTGTATACACTTTATTTGTCATTGAATAAATGCTTCTCCGCTCCTCAAGACCCATTCTAATTTCCCTTTGCCCCAAAATTAACAACTTTGGCTCAGGCTGACCTTTAAAGAGGACCAGTTTTACTCTTTTTATAGATGTAATTTAACTGACAGCATTAATCTGTGAAAATACTTCTTGTTGGTTGATTGTTAACTTCATTTTGTATCTCTTTGAAGTTAAGTTTTGTTTATGTCTTGTCCTTTTGAGTCTCTTCCTGGTGTCTCTTTTAGTGACATTTTGTAGGGGACAGCCAGCGGGGCCACTGACACCTACACCTGTGCCTGGTAGACCTGTTCAGTAATCCATCCATGATATACCAGATCAGACACAAGCGGTCTGCAGACCTTGAATGTAGTGTGGGTCCACTTTTTCATTTTTTTGCTGACAAAGTTCCTCTTGTTCCCATCAGACCTGAAACCCATCTGTTCTTTAACTAAAGCTCTATGCCTTTCTCATTCTCTCACTTTCACACACACACACACACACACACACACACACACACACACACACACACACACCATCTTTGCTGTAGAACTACACTTCAGAGCACATGTGTGAAACGTACTGAAGACCTTTAATGGGCTCTGAACTGCTTCCTCTCTGTCCTTCCCTGACTCCCTTCACATTGCTCTCAGTTGATCCTTGCTTTGTTTCACTGCAGGCCAATGAAGGGAGAGAAGAGGGGACAGGGGGAAGACAGTAGAGCTTCAAAGAAGGAGACAAACAGAGGGGAAAACTTCACTAAAGCTTTTCTTCTAGAGGTGTTCTGCTCAAATACAAAAAGTCTTGTCAGTGTCTCAACACAACTCTTTATTCTATCAATATAAAGTATATACAATCCATAGTGACCAGTATGAAGGCAAACCACTATCAAAATCCGAGAGCGCAAATGAGATCCATGCTCGCGCGAAAATCAAACAGCCGCGCACGTATTTTACTTTGACGAGTGCTTTTACATCACTCCACGAGCAAAAGTCGCTCGCGAAGCTTTAACCTGCTCGCTCGCGAGTAGTTTTTCTTGTTGACAGTAGGTGGGCGGACCCAGTCGCCATGTATCTCTACATCTGATTGGTGTCAATCCTCGTATTGGGATAAACCGGATATCACTCTGACTCAGACGCGGTCTGATAGAGGTGGTTTTCAATCCGCCACTAAACACTAAACACGACTCCACTACATCTCAGCATGTTCTACATTTGTCTGTCAGGTTTTGTAAACTTTTCAGACTGTAGAGGCTGATGAATTACAAATTATGTTAATAGAGTCGTTAAATACAATAATTAAAAATGTGTTTAAGTCAAGTTGCTCAGATTGGTTTAAATTCACTCCATCATTCTATTACAGACGTGTGTTTGATACTCAAACCTCTTGTGACAAACAGCTCAAAGAAACTCTTTGATATTAATTGATTGAAACATGATGTGATCATATTTAATCATTCTGTTGTGTTTACAGAAGAGATATAATATAGTTGTATATAATATGAGCAACAATTTGGACCTGCTCAAAGATCTGGAGCCAAGATTAGGGACCACCGTTTGTATATTAACTGTTAAATCACTGACAAGTAGTTAGTGGATGAAAAGTATTCAGATCCTTCACTGCAGTAAACGTACTAATACCATACTGATGAAACAATGAAGTAAATTACCTGCATTCAAAACCTTAGTCAATGTTATTATCAGAAAAATGTACTTTAAGTGCAGTAAGTAAAAGTACCCGTGCAGTAAAATGTACATTATTTGCCCCTGACCTGTTGTGCAATCTGAAAATCTCCCACTAGCGTCTGTGTCAGAGTGATATCCGGTTTATCCAAAGACGAGGATTGTAACCAATTAGATGTAGAGATACAATGGCGAGTGGGTCCGCCCACTCACTGTCAAAAAGAAAAACTACTCGCGAGCGAGCGAGCAGGTAAAAGACTCTCGAGCGACTTTTGCTGGCGCGAGAGTGAATTTTGCTCGCGGAGTGACGTAAAAGCGCTCGTCAAAGTCAAATACGTGCGCGTATGTTTGTTTTTCGCGCGCGCATGGATCTCATTTGGTCATTATCACAAGCCACTCAGTATCAGTCTTTTGCTCTCTAGTGTATCATGTGTAGCTTACCTGCCGTGGCTTTTGTACTGTAGCGATCCTGTAAAGTGGGTTTGCCGGTTATGTGTCGGGAGCTAGTGGGTGCGGGGTTAGACCGGAACCGGAAGTAGTGGGGTTGTTGTTGTTGTAACACACTGTAGAGTTCGATGAATGTTCGCTAGAGACTCGGAGATAAGAGTGACGGTTGTGACGAATAAACCTATTGAAAGGACCCTGTCTCCGACTCTGTAAGTGGAACATTACACTGGTGTCAGAAGTGATTTTTTAACGGACGTAGACGTAACGCCAAAGCCGTTCGGGAGCTTATCTAGCTTCGGTCGGAGCTAGCCAGTTAGCTTGCTGTAATCATGGATGGTATCGGGAGGACGGAGGTGAAGAAGGAAGAGGAAGGGGCGTGCGGGTGGTCGGAGGACAAAGCCAGAGAGTTCACGAGAGCTTCAAGTGTGGCGAGGGATCGCCTGAGAGAGGCTGCGGTGAGGATGGCTAGAGACGCGGGTATGGCTCCCTCATCAACGTTTCGCGCCATTTCTCCGGACAATGGAAATAATAATGGCGGCGCCCGGCGACACTCAGTAGCAGCCTCAACGGTGAAAACACCCAAATACTCCGGTAGGTCTGACTGGGAAGCTTTCCTGGCGCAATTTGAGTTACTATCAGACGCCGGGGGGTGGTCCATAGAGACTAAAGCACTGCAGCTGGCTTTGTGCCTCACAGATGATGCGCTGTCCTGTCTTCTGCTGCTGAGTCCGGAGGAGAGACGTAGTTATCAAGCGCTGGTGGGGGCTCTTCAGAGGCGTTTTGGACAGTGTTTGCAGCCTGAGCTCCTGCGAAATGAACTCAATAATCGTTGCAGAAAACCTGGGGAGCCGCTGCGGGCATTAGCTAATGACATTGAAAGCCTGTCGCGGCGGGCTTATGTACACATGCCACCCAAAGTACAGAGTGAGCTGGCACGGGACCAGTTCATCAGAGCAATCTTCCCCACTGAACTGCGTGTCCAGGTACAGCTGCAACACCCACAGTATTTGCAGACAGCCTTGGAGATGGCTGTGGAGAGAGAGAATGTGTGGGGTTTGGCGGCTGGAAACTGTCAAAGAGACGGGCTACCTGCTGTGAGGGCTGCAATGCAGCGCCCCTCAGAAGAAGAGAAACCGGCATGGTTGACTGAAGTGACTGAATTGATTAGGGCTGTGTCAGTACAGCAAACACACCGGCCACGCCCCGGGCCCAGGGTCTGCTGGGAGTGTGGTCAACCAGGACACTTTGCCAGGGAGTGCCCCAAGTTTCAGGGAAACGGCTCAGGGCCCGCATAGAGGAGGATATGCGGACCCCACCCCTAACTCCAACCCTGTCTGCACAAGCCTCCACATCAGATGGAGGAGCCCAACATCACAGCCGGGGGAGCCAGGCTCCACTTCCCCCAGAAGCAGATGACAGCGCATGCTTGGAGCCTGTCGTTGCAGTGGGACGGACCGGTAAGGGTGATTCTTGTTTCGTCCCCGTCACTGTGGAAGGAGCACCCTGCTTTGCATTAGTGGACACAGGATCAACAGTAACGTTGGTGAGGCCAGATATGGTCCCGGTCGGGACTCCGTTCGACCCCACCGCGGTACGTTTGCGCACAGTCACAGGAGAGCTGGCACCCATGAAAGGCATGTGTCTGTTGACTATATCTGTAGGGGGGATGACTGTACTGTACCGGGTGTGGATAGCTTCAGTACAGGATCCATGTATTCTGGGTTTGGACTTTTTGAAGGCCACAGGCTGCCAGCTGGACCTGCAACGAGGCACAGTGAGATTCAAAGGGGGGCCTGCTATCATGATGACCACCATCCACACCCCTACTGTGCCTCCTCCCAGACCTCTCACACCATCCACAAGTGCGGTAGAGACTGTATCGAGCAGTCTGGCACCCATCGCCTGCCTCCCCGAGGAACCCACTCAGGGTGCCTCTTCCCCATCTGATCCCACCATGGCCTACGCAACCTCAACCCCGCCTGGGTTGGAGGAGGAGGAGGAGACTCTAGTTGCGGTAAGGGAGGTGTGGAGCAAGAACTGTGGCGGTTTACATCCTCAGCAGCAGGGACAACTGTGGCAGCTGCTGCTAGAGTTTCGAGGCAGTTTCGCCAGGAGTGAGGACGAGGTAGGGCAAACTCATCTAGTACAGCACGAGATTGACACAGGGGACGCGCGTCCTATCAAGTGCCGCCCACGCCGCCTCCCGCTGGCTCGCCAGCAGGCTTGTGATGAAGCGGTCACGAGCATGCTGCGGGCGGGGATCATCGAGCCTTCTGACAGCCCCTGGGCAGCAGCAGTTGTCATGGTTCCAAAAAAGATACGCGGCTGGCGACTCTGCTCTGACTACAGGCCTGTAAATGGAGTAACAAAGAAGGATTCATACCCACTGCCCCGCATTGACGAGTCGCTGGACCTGGTCTCGGGGTCCTCGTGGTTCTCCTCCTTGGACCTCCGCAGTGGGTATTACCAGGTGCCACTCGCCCCGGAGGCCCGGCCTAAAACAGCTTTCTGCACCGGACGGGGACTGTGGCAGTTCAAGGTCCTTAGCTTTGGACTTTGTAATGCCCCTGCCACCTTTGCGAGGTTGATGGACAAGGTGTTGGAAGGGGTCCCACGTCAGCAGTGTCTGGTTTACCTCGACGACATCCTGGTTCATGGTAGCTCATTCGAGCAAGCCCTGGTGTCACTACGGGTGGTGCTGGAAAAGATCAGAGCAGCAGGCCTGAAGCTGCACCCGGATAAGTGTCACTTCATGCAGAGAGAAGTGTCCTTTTTGGGACACCGGGTAGGGGGAGAAGGCATCGGCACCATGCCGGAAAAGGTGCAGGCAGTCACTGACTGGCCCATCCCCACCAACCAAAAACAGCTGAAGAGTTTTTTGGGCCTGGCCTCGTACTACAGAAGGTTTGTGCGAGGGTTTGCTTGCACTGCTGCGCCCCTGTTTCAGCTGCTGCAGAAAGACAGAGACTTTTCGTGGACAGAGCAATGCCAGACGGCGTTCAGCAGCCTTCGGTGCGCCCTGACTGAGGCTCCGGTGCTCGCCCCACCCGACCCCAGCTTACCCTTCATGCTGGACACGGACGCTAGCGGAGCAGGCGTCGGAGGAGTGCTTTCCCAGGCGGGACCCGAGGGAGAGCGAGTGGTGGCGTACTTCAGCCGGGCGTTCAACAAAGCGGAGCGCCGCTACTGCGTTACCCGCAGGGAGCTCTTGGCAGTGGTGCTGTCAATCAGGCACTTCAAGTACTATCTGTGTGGCCTGCCATTCACGGTGAGGACGGACCACTCTGCTCTGCAGTGGCTCATGACATTCAAGGAGCCGGAGGGGCAGGTGGCCAGGTGGTTGGAGGAGCATCAGGCTTTCGATTTCAACGTGGAGCACCGGGCAGGGGTACGCCACACTAATGCAGACGCACTCTCACGCCGCCCATGTGCCGCAGACGGGTGCCGCTACTGCGAGCGGAGGGAGACCCGCGAGAAAGAACTGTGTGAAGAGGAGGGAGGCTGTGCTGCAGTTCGACAGGTGGAGTTCATATGCCGGGAGCTGCAGACAGTGGACTGGGCAGAGTGGAGGCAATACCAGGTGCAGGATGCAGACGTACAGCCTGTATGGCAGTGGGTGGAGGCACAGCGGCGGCCACCGTGGGAGGAGGTGGCAGGGTCCTCCAAAGCAACCAAAGGGCTTTGGTCTCAGTTTGGATCGCTGCGCCTGAGTCAAGGCGTGCTGCAGCGGGCGTGGAAGGAGCCAGCAACAGGGGAGGCAAGGTGGCAGATGGTGGTCCCCAAGGACCTACGTGAGGTGGTGTTGGAAGCCATGCATGGAGCTGCAGGGTCTGGGCATTTTGGTGTTTCTAAAACACTCCGTCGCCTCCGTCAAGGCTTCTACTGGGGACAGTGCCGGAGGGACGTGGAGGACTTTTGCTGGCGCTGTGACCCCTGTATGGCAAGAAAGGGGCCCCCAGGTCGCTCCCACGCTCCACTGCAGCAGTTTCCAGTGGGGGCACCGATGGAACGGGTGGCTGTGGATGTGGTGGGTCCGCTGCCTCTCTCAGACGGAGGAAACCGCTACGTCCTCACCGCCATAGACTATTTCACAAAATGGCCAGAGGCGTACGCCCCCTCCCAGACCAAGAGGCAGAGACAGTCGTGGAGGCCCTGGTGAGGGGTATGTTCAGCCGGTTCGGAGTACCGGAGACCATACATAGCGACCAAGGGAGGAACTTCGAGTCTCGAGTGTTTGCGGCCATGTGCGAAAGATTGGGCATGCACAAGACTCGCACCTCTCCCCTGCGGCCCCAGAGTGATGGGTTGGTGGAAAGATTCCATCGCACCATGGGCCAGCAGCTTGCCATCCTCACTTCGCAGCACCAGCGGGACTGGGACAGGCATTTGCCCTTGGTGCTCATGGCGTGTCGATCTGCGGTGCAAGAGTCATCATCCTGTACACCCGCTCTCCTCATGCTGGGGAGAGAGCTCCGCACCCCCGCGGAAATGGCTTTTGGACGGCCACCTGAGTCCCCAGACACTGCCCCAGGTCCGGAGTATGCCCGGAGGCTACAGGACCGCCTCGAGTCAGCCCATGTTTTTGCCCGGAAACAGCAGCTGAATGCTGGCGTGAGGCAAAAACGCAACTACGACGTGAGGGAAAAAGGAAAGCACTTCGAGGCTGGAGACCTGGTCTGGGTCTACAACCCCCAGCGAAAGAAGGGCCGGTGTCCAAAGCTCGACAGTCAATGGGCTGGCCCCTGCAGAGTATTGGAGAGGGTGGGCGAGGTCGTCTACAGGGTGCAGCTACCTCCTAAGGGAAGGAGAGTGGTGCTCCATCGAGACAGGCTCGCCCCTTACAGAGGGGTCTCTTCTCCACTGGCATCTGGGGCGTGTGGACCTCCTCCGCAGCCTATTCCTCCTGGCCACTCCCTGGCTCAGGGCGGAAGCTGCCCGTCGGAGTCGCTCTCCTTCTCTCCCCCGGGCCCAGTGGACACAACCCCCCGAGAGGCCAGGCCGCAAAGACAGAGAAGGCCTCCGGGACGGTTCAGAGACTTTGTTGTTCCATCTAGGATGGCTGATAGTGAAGAGTGAGACTTTAGGTTCCAGAGAGGGCAAGAATACGCCCTGGTCTCACTGGAAGTGACGGTAGTCCACCCTGATTTCCAGAAAAAAAAAGAAAAAAAAAAAAACACAAAGAAAATAACAAAAAGAAAATGTACTCATGTTTTCCCGTCTGCATTGTGTTGGGAGTGTTTATGTACATTGTTTACGTTGCTCGGGTTGTTCCTTGGGGGCAAGGAACTTTGTAGTGGGAGGGTAGTGTAGCGATCCTGTAAAGTGGGTTTGCCGGTTATGTGTCGGGAGCTAGTGGGTGCGGGGTTAGACCGGAACCGGAAGTAGTGGGGTTGTTGTTGTTGTAACACACTGTAGAGTTCGATGAATGTTCGCTAGAGACTCGGAGATAAGAGTGACGGTTGTGACGAATAAACCTATTGAAAGGACCCTGTCTCCGACTCTGTAAGTGGAACATTACAGTACTGTAAAGACGCCTGTTTCATCCACATTGTAAATCATGTGTGGAGGGAATGTGTGCCTGTTAAAGAAGAGAGGCAAGGGAAAAACCTTATCAGAATCAAAACCAAATCTTACAGGTAAAGCCTCCATAAAACATTTGCTACTAAAGAATTAATTCTGTCACCTGTCCATCACTACAGCCAGATTTTCAATGAACTCCCCCACTGTAGTTTTATTGAAGGCTGTAGCCCTTCCCAGGGATGTTGCCTCCGGAGTTCGGACAGAGAGATGGCGACGTGCTAGGAAGCTGCCAAACCACTCTTCTCCTAAAGAGTAGAGAATTCATTATTATAAGATTTAGCTTGGCAAGATCAGTTGGCCGAAATTAACCTACAGAATCATGTGATCTCTTGCACACCCTAGCCTACCTGCACATTGTTTCTCTGTCCAATTGGCAGGGACAGGGATATCGTTTTTCTCTGCGTATTCAAATGCCAGTTCACGGCACTTAACTGGAGCAAGGCCACGGAACTGGTCAGCTAGTTGTTTCAAGTGTTTGGCAAGCTCCTCCTCCATCTCATCTGTGAATATACTCTTTGCCTCAGCTACTGCACCCCAGGCTACTGATTTTACTTCCCCTTTCTCTTTTTTCTTTATGAATCTTTTGAGGGTTGTCTTGTCAATATTTCTATCCCTTCCAGCTTTTCTTAAGGACTTAAAAACGGATTAAACTCATGAGACCAGCTGAGGTGGTGATGTCATCAAGTAAGCTGCTGTTCCAATTGTCTGTAGGGCTGCAACAACGAATCGATAAAATCGATGAAAATCGATTATTAAGAGTTGGCCACTCAATAAGTCGCGGCGATGTTTGAGTATAAAAAAAAAAGTTGAGTTGAGCCATTCGCACCGCCGGTCTCGCCAGGGGCTATTTGTGTTAATTCGCACTGGACACGCCGGAGAGGGGGCGTGGCTTATCGCCCTGAAAACCGTTCAACTGTCCGCCATTAACCATGGAAAAAATAACCTCTTTCTGCTTCGTACGTGTTGTGGAAGTCACAGATATCCCGGGAAACTGAACTAAATATGTTAGGAGTAGTTACATTTACACCGTCTTACATTTACAACCGGCCCTTTGAGGGTGACCGTGATGCTGATGTGGCCCCAGAGTGAAAATGAGTTTGACACCCCTGGCCTAGATACAGGGGGTGTCTCACATTACCCCGCTCTCCCCTATCAAAGTACGAGCGGGAGATTGACCGCCAGCGCAGGCTGCTGCAGGAGGCTGTCGAACCCGGCGTCCACACGAACAAAGCAGGTCGGTGGGTTGCGTGGAGGTGTAGCATGGCGTTCAAATGAATGAATGAAATGGTGTGTGAGAACGGCTGTGAATGATGTTGTTAGATCAAGTGTAATACCGAAAGACAACAGTTCGAACAGTTCAGTTCAGTGTCAAGGTCGATTGACGAAAATAATTAACAATGTTTTTACACTAAATTAATTGTTTCAGTATCATGTTTTTAAGGAACTTGTGCTGGGATGTATTTCTACATTTTGTAGACGATCAAGAAAATAATCTTCAAGTTGATAGATAATGAAAATAATCCTTAGGTTATGATATAAAGATGTGTCCCAATACAGTATGTCAGCTGATGAGTAAATTGCAGTACAGAAAATTATATATTTTGTCCAACCGTGAGCACAAACAAGTTAATGGTTACTGTTGGGGTTTAAAAACCAAAAGGACGAGAGACTGCAGGCCGCAGGGACTTTTCTGCTGCGAGCTTCTTAGTGCACACGCGCATCAGAAAAACGGACTGGATCCGGTTCAAAATTAAAATCAATATTTAATGTACTACACAAAGTTCACTTACAAACTGAATTAACTATCAATAGCTGCTCTGTTATTTTATTGTACTGTATATATTGTGCACTCCATACGTTATATTTTAATCTGTAAATTGTTGCTGCTACAAACTAATTTCCGCCTGGGGATGAATAAAGTTTCTATCTATCTATCTATCTATCTATCTATCTATCTATCTATCTATCTATCTCTCTCCTCCCCTCTCTCTATTTACCCTTCTCTCCCCCCTCTCTCTATTTACCCTTCTCTCCCCCCTCTCTCTAGTTACCCTTCTCTCCCCCCTCTCTCTATTTACCCTTCTCTCCCCCCTTTCTCTAGTTACCCTTCTCTCCCCCCTCTCTCTAGTTACCCTTCTCTCCCCCCTCTCTCTATTTACCCTTCTCTCCCCCCCTTTCTCTAGTTACCCTTCTCTCCCCCCTCTCTTTATTTACCCTTCTCTCCCCCCTTTCTCTAGTTACCCTTCTCTCCCCCCTCTCTGTAGTTACCCTTCTCTCCCCCCTCTCTCTATTTACCCTTCTCTCCCCCCTCTCTTTATTTACCCTTCTCTCCCCCCTCTCTCTAGTTACCCTTCTCTCCCCCTCTCTCTATTTACCCTTCTCTCCCCCCTTTATCTATTTACCCTTCTCTCCCCCCTCTCTTTATTTACCCTTCTCTCCCCCCTCTCTCTAGTTACCCTTCTCTCCCCCTCTCTCTATTTACCCTTCTCTCTCCCCCTTTCTCTAGTTACCCTTCTCTCCCCCCCTCTCTCTAGTTACCCTTCTCTCCCCCTCTCTCTATTTACCCTTCTCTCCCCCCTTTCTCTAGTTACCATTCTCTCCCCCCTCTCTCTATTTACCCTTCTCTCCCCCCTCTCTCTATTTACCCTTCTCTCCCCCCTTTCTCTAGTTACCCTTCTCTCCCCTCTCTCTATTTACCCTTCTCTCCCCCCTCTCTCTAGTTACCCTTCTCTCCTCCCCTCTCTCTATTTACCCTTCTCTCCCCCCCTCTCTCTATTTACCCTTCTCTCCCCCTCTCTCTATTTACCCTTCTCTCCTCCCCTCTCTCTATTTACCCTTCTCTTCCCCAGGTTCTGCTCGTGGTTTCTGCTTGTTAAAAGGGAGGTTTTTTTATGCCACAATCGCTCTAGTGCTTGCTCATGGTGAAACATGCTGGGTCTCTTTCAATAATGTCACAAGAGTATAGTCTGGACCTGGGGTCTCATTTCAAACCATTCCATAAGCACAAAACGGGGTCTGAAGTAGGCCTACGCCTTTTGATCCATTAAAACAATGGATGTGATCACCTGTACGGAAACTCTGAACCATGTGTACCAACATGTTGGAGACACGGGTGGTGAGGTGGTGAATTGAAGCTAGATTGTAGAAATGTATCTGAGGCATCATTACGGGTATAATGATGCCTCAGCTCTCAGTTCATTTCACTTCATCTCACATTATGTATTCTTTTTATCATAAACTGTCAAACCAGCAATGTTATTTGTGCTTTTACTAGTGAGCCAAAACTATAAGTGGTGATGGGATTGTACTTGTATAGTGCTCAAAGCGCTTTATTATACTATAAGCACATTTCAATTGTTGACGATATAAATCAACTCAAACCTCATATCAAATTTTGCTTAATATTTAATCGTCTCTGTCTGTCCTCAGCTCAGAGGGGAGACCGAACTACCGACACTCGTAGTCCTCCATGAAACAGCTGATGGTGATCATCATCTGTAAGATAATGTCAACTAATGTTAAAGAAATGCAGAACAGAGCAATAATCTACTCATGCTGTTTATTCCATCGGGAGAGATTCAGCATACTGTACACAGACAAACTGTAAACAGCTGATGTATCAGCTCACTGGAGTCACCACGGTGACTGTCACACCTCCAGTCACCTCACCTGCACAGGAGGATTGTGTAAATGATCACTTCATGTCATCAGTATCAGTCCTAATCATAATGCCATAAGGAAACACAAGTCAATAAATACATTGTGGTCACCTATCAAACTTTTTTAAATGATATCCACTGATGGTGATGCTCATTTTGGAATCAATCATTCTGATGTAAACATAAATACTACGGTGACACTTGTGAGGACTGTGAGCACTGTTAGCATTGTTAGTGTTACAGGTCCCAGGATTGGTACCAAATAGCCAGATTATACGTTTCTGTAAACAGGACACATAAATGACACAGGACAATTTCACGTCTGTTCATCTCGCCTGCTCGTCAGAATCAGTTATTTATTTACCACAAACACAAGGTGCAAAACATATGGTAAACACATTTTAACAGTCTTATTCAATATTACACATGAAATGTTCAAGTCTCAGACAATATTACACATGAAATGTTCAAGTCTTAGACAATATTACACATGAAATGTTCACTGAGCCACAAACAATACTTTCGCGCCATTTTCGCTAACACGGCACAACGGACAATCAAGCTAGACATCCACACAAACACATACATATTCAGACATCCATCTCCTAGCTACCTAGCCGCTAACAATAGGCTGATCTAAACCGATTCATTCAGTACTCAATTCTTCCTCACCCACCTGTAAACAGGACACATAAATGACACAGGACAATTTCACGTCTGTTCATCTCGCCTGCTCGTCAGAATGAGGAAAACAGCGTCGCTCCGTTGTAGTCTAACTCTACTCTCGTAACGCCTGCCCAAAGCAACAAGCGACACACTGCCCCTGCTGGTCACAGGGTGGAATGCACACTCCATACACAGTGAAAGCACATCAGTCCTTTATAAAATGATTATACTTCTAGCATATGCAATGCTCACTCTAAACCATATTGGCTTTACATAACCCAAAACACATTTCACTAGCTTAGGCCCCCACCTCGGCCGGAGCGAGCTTTCGTCAGTTGTTTTAGGGTGTTGAGGAATGGTTGATGGAGATTTGGCCTGATGCGGTTTGGGGGAGGCTTAGCTGAGGATCCACTGCGGCTCCCGGGCCTTGCAGACCCCCCGATCTCCATGGGATAAGAGCATGATGACTATGGGGGGAGATAACCATTACCAAGAGGGAGGGAGGGTGGGGTGCAGAAAACGCGAGTGTGCCGAGGCTTAGAGTGGGTAGGTAGTTATAGGAGTGTGGCCGGAAGTGGGCGAGCGGCCGAGGTGTGGTCCTGCTCCTGAAATTCAGCTAAGTTTTATCTCCAATTCACTAGCTTAGGCCCCCACCTCGGCCGGAGCAAGCCTTCGTCGGTTGTTTGGGGTGTTGAGGAATGGTTGATGGAGATTTGGCCTGATGCGGTTTGGGGGAGGCTTAGCTGAGGATCCACTGCGGCTCCCGGGCCTTGCAGACCCCACGTGATGGCTGTGGCTACTATTGGTCCGATTTCGTAGCATGAGGGGAAATGACTTGGCATCTGCTTGCAAGATCCGAGGCTGGTCTACGGCAAACGTCGTCCGTCGTGGAAAACCCCCTAAAAGACGGCAGAGGGAACGGCATCATTGTTGGCCAATTGTGTGGGTCCATCGCTGGAAGTGGGCGGGGTGGGGGCACTGGCATCCCGGTGCCAGGTGTCCCGGCTACGGCAAGTTGCTGTGGTTGCTGGAAGTAGGTGGCCGGGGGGCGCTGGCGTCCTGCGTTCCGTTGTTGCTTTGCGTTCCGTGCTTGCTGCGTCCTGTTGCCTCTCTCTCTTTTCTCTTTCTGTCTCTCTCCTTTCTCTTTCTTCTTCTCTTCTTTTTCTCTTCCTTCTCTCTTCTTCTCTTCTTTCTCTCTTGCTTCTCCTTCCTTTCTTCTCATTTATTTTCCTCTTTTCTCTCTCGCTCTTTCTTCTTCTTTCTTTCTTTTTCTTCTCTACTTTTCTTTCTCTCTCTTTCTTTCTCTCTCTCTTCTTTCTTTTCTCTTCCTTTCTCTCTCTTCTCTTTCTTCTCTCTTTCTTCTTTCCTCTCTTCTTTTTCTCTCTCTCTCTGCGATTCGTTGTTGCTTGCTGCGGTTCGTTGTTGCTTGCTGCGTTCATTGGTTGCGTTGTTGCGTTCAGTGGTTGCGTTGTTGCGTTCAGTGGTTGCGTTGAGCGTTCCGAGCTGCGTTGTTGCGCTTAGAGAGGGGGACAGCTTAGAGAGGGGGACAGAGGCAAGAAGACCTGGCAACCCGGTGCCAGGAATCTGCATAGTGGGAAGAGCATGCGTAGTAGGAAAAGCGGGATGGGGGGGACGGAGGAGAGGGAACCTGGCAACCCGGTGCCAGGAATCTGCATAGTGGGAAGATCATGCGTCGTAGGAAAAGCGGGATAGGGGAGGGGGACAGGGGAGAGGGAACCTGGCAACCCGGTGCCTGGGTACGGGCAGAAGAAAGGTGGTGTGAGAGAACAGTGAATGGACAGCTTAGAGGGGGGGACGCTTAGAAAGGGGGACGGAGTAAAGAAGACCTGGCAACCAGGTGCCTGGGTACGGGCAGAAGAAAGGTGGTGTGAGAGAACAGTGAATGGACAGCTTAGAGGGGGGGACGCTTAGAAAGGGGGACGGAGTAAAGAAGACCTGGCAACCCAGTGCCTAGGTACGGGCAGAAGAAAGGTGGTGTAAGAGAACAGTGAAGGGACGGCTTAGAGGGGGGGGACAGCTTAGAAAGGGGGACAGAGGAAAGAAGACCTGGCAACCCGGTGCCTAGATACGGCAGAAGAAAGGTGGTGTAAGCGAACAGTAAAGGGACAGCTTAGAAGGAGGGACAGCTTAGAAAGGGGGACAGAGGAAAGAAGACCTGGCAACCCGGAACTTTGTGGGCTGGGGGGCGGAGTTTCGGGGTGCGTGGTGGCGTCACGGTCGTTGGCGTTACCCCGGTGTGTTGTGGATGTAGGTACGTTTGTGTTTGTTTTTCCTGAAGTGACTTTGGGAAAGTTTGTGAGGAGTTTGCACGGTTTGCTTTGTTGCGTCGATGCTCTTAGCAGGCGGACTGTGCTTAGCAGGCGGACTGTGGTCGAGTTGGAGGTATCGAGTTGGAGGTGTCTTCGATGGGGGGCCTGGCTGGAGCGTGGAGGGGTGGCGGCGTCTTTGAGCGCTGCGTGCCGGGCAGCCAGAGTTGTCGGAGGCTCGTTCCCGAGCTGGGTCTGGAGCGAGCGAAGAAGGAGAGAGCTGGATTTACGTTTCCGTTGTCTACGTCTGGAGGTAGCGGGTCTCCCTCTGCCACCGAGATGTGAGTTAAAGGAGGACGGCCGTGAATCCGACTCTTCGTATTGTCAGATTCTGGCGGGTGGATGCAGCTGGTCGGTGAGGTGGAGATCGCGGGTTTGGCTGCCCGGACCCTCTCGATGACGGTTGGCGGCGTCCTCTGCGTGGTGTTCCGGTTGCGAGTGCAGAAAACGCGAGTGTGCCGAGGCTTAGAGTGGGTAGGTAGTTATAGGAGTGTGGCCGGAAGTGGGCGAGCGGTCGAGGTGTGGTCCTGCTCCTGAAATTCAGCTAAGTTTTATGTCCAATAATTCACATGTGAAAGCACATTGGTGGGTGTCACATTAGCACTGTGAGGACTGTGAGGACTGTTAGCACTGTGAGGACTGTGAGGACTGTTAGCACTGTTAGCACTGTGAGGACTGTTAGCACTGTGAGGACTGTTAGCACTGTTAGCACTGTTGGGGTCTGGCGCCACCTCCTGGCTGGCTGAGCTCAACACATGCCACCTCCTGACCCAGAACTCTGATCCCTGCACCTTTAAGCTGACCCCGCCTCCGGTCACCGCTCAGCCACGTCATGCATTGGCCAACACGCAGCCTCCCGCTGTGCAGGCTGAGCCGTTTAAAAGCGCCCGCACATCCAAAATCGCTGTTTTTCACCCTGGACATCCGTCCCTGGGACTCAAGGAGACGCATCAGCTTTTTCCCCCTCCCCCCAGCATCGCGCTGGCGACGAAAGCCGCGAGGAACACGCGGCCTGCAAACCCTCGAACCCTCATCAAACCCTGTCAGGTCTTATGTCATTTTCGCTGGTCGAAAACAGCAGTTGTTCTTTTTCTGAGTCTGACAACGGACGAATCCCTTCCACGATTCCTCCCCGTATCTTTTTATTTTTGTGCACAGTCCGGCAGGGAGCAGCTGAAAAACTCGCTCCTTCCCGACGATTTCCGGCGAGACGCACGGACCACACGTCGTCTCAAACCCGATGTTAAATCATCCTCTCTGCAGCGAGGATTGATCACGTCCTGCGCCCGCTCCAGAACGAGCCGCGTCAACGGACCGAAACAGCCGCCGCTTAAACAGCCGCGCTGATCTGCAAGCAGCCCCACTTTTTCCCCCGGGACAAAGGAGCCACAATTCGCAGCGGACACTCTCCCCGCCGCAAAGAAGCGTCTCCACAGTAAGGTCATTGGTATCTGGGCTAGCTTAGCTTAAATTAACTTACGTCTAATTCAGGTTAATTAATTTATATGTTGATATTCCCGTGTTTTGTGTGTTTCGTTACTATTGCGTAATATCAAGGTATTGCCCAACACCCAGCGGACCTCAGCGCTGCTCCACTGTGCATTCCCGTATTCTGTTCGTGTTAAAGACACCGGCGCATTATACGGAGGTAAATACACAAACATCACGGACCAGAGAAGCTCCGTTTGTATTGTGTATTAACTGCATTGACTGTTTTCTTTGGGATTATTTTCATTTATGTATTCAACTTTGTGTGATATTTCTCTCTTCATTAACTCGACTCTGTGAGCGAGCTGAGTGCCGTGTTCATCACTGTGTAAGCTGCCGACAGTTCAAGACGACAACGGTATGCTTATGCAGGATAGAATAACGTACTTATGCTCCTCAGGATATCGCAGCAGAAGTTTGATTTATGTTGACCCCCACTCTCTCTCTCTCTCACGTAAACGCACGCACATAGTCTAACCCCTGGGGGAAACCCCGTTCAATCGATTGCCCCACACACGCACGTGCCTGCACAGACACACGTGGTTACATATAGCAACATTCACGCCACCTGGTGGTAGGTTAGCGGTAGCACCGTCAAGCCCCTCCTTTTCACATACGTCATCACCTCCAGTCTCACCCCCCTTCTGCTAGTTTGGCTAGCGGCCATCTTTGTAGTCTTTGACTGTGAGTGTTAAGGGTCCCCACCCCCCTTCCTTTTATACACAGACACACACACACGCACATGCACACATACTTATATACACACCCTCCTCCCCATTTCATTCATTTCTTTAGATATTAGGTACATAAACTAGTATGATAGCGTTTGTTGATTGCAATATTAATTGATCTGATCATTTATTATTCTGATGTAATAAACCCTGTTATATTTTAAAGAGCAGTCGTCTGTGATTACTTGTGCATATGTATGTGATGATCTGTATGTTGTAGCCTGTGTACGGACTCAAACCTTCACTGTCACTGATGAGTGACTACTAATTATGAGACTTAGTTTTATCGTTTGGTTATCGGTCCCTGTTCGCAGGGTGGTGCCCCGTTATTATTAATAATCATTAATAATTGTTCTTCACATTAATAATTATATTGATGTCAAGAATTCAGTTTCTTAAAAGCTGATAACTCAAACACGCCACCTATTGATCCCAACAGCACTGTGAGGACTGTTAGCACTGTTAGCACTGTGAGGACTGTGAGGACTGTTAGCACTGTTAGCACTGTGAGGACTGTGAGCACTGTTAGCACTGTGAGGACTGTTAGCACTGTGAGGACTGTGAGGACTGTTAGCACTGTTAGCACTGTGAGCACTGTTAGCACTGTGAGGACTGTTAGCACTGTTAGCACTGTGAGGACTGTGAGCACTGTTAGCACTGTTAGGACTGTGAGGACTGTGAGGACTGTTAGCACTGTGAGGACTGTTAGCACTGTTAGCACTGTGAGGACTGTGAGGACTGTTAGCACTGTGAGGACTGTGAGCACTGTTAGTACTGTGAGGACTGTTAGCACCGTGAGGACTGTTAGCACTGTGAGGACTGTTAGCACTGTGAGGACTGCGTAAATGAAAGAATTAGGAGTGAACAAGTGTTCTTCCTCTCTGTACTTACTTCACCGTAAAGTTCCACTTATCAGTTGCTCATTTCTCTCATTCATGAGGTGCTTTGACCGTTTAAAGTTGAATGAGGACGTGTAGAGGGCCGGATGTGAGGCTGAACCAGCTGCACACATTTACAGGTTAATTTGTGATTTATTAAAGGAAATAGCTCACTGGCAAGCGTACGCAAGGGTTTATGAATCTGAATAGGTTTTTGCGTACGTGCATTTAGTTTGGATCCTTTGCTCTGTTTTATAAATGAGGCCCCTGCTCTTTATGAAAACTGCCCTGAGATAACTTCAGTTATTATTTGGTGGTATATAAATCTAATTCAATGAAGCAGGTGAGGTGTACATTAGCATGGCAGGTTATGTTACATCATCAGTTTGTTCACTTTGAGATGTCTTGGACGAGATGCTAGCAAAGTATCATTACGGTTGATATTAATAGGTGATTGTCTGTATTTTATTCTTACCTCCAGATGCCAGAAACCTGAGTATCAGGAAAGAAGGCATAGAATCTAGGAGCACTCCAGACCAGGAGGACCCAGATCCTCCACACATTAAAGAGGAACAGGAGGAGCTCTGGAGCAGTCGAGAGGAAGAGCAGCTTCAAGTACTGGAGGAAGATCATATCACAGAGTTCCCATTCACTGCTGTCTCTGTGAAGAGTGAGGATGAGGAAGAGAAAGCTCAGTCCTCACAGCTTCGTCAAAGGCAGACTGAGGAGAGTGGAGAGGCAGAGCCTCCAGCCTGCAGCTCAGCTCAACCGATGGAAACAGAAACTGACAACAGTCATCAGCTGTTGTCTTCATACTGCTGTGAATCAGAGACTGAGGACAGTAATGATGACTGGAGGGAGACAAGAGAACAAGAGTCAGGTTCAGACACACTGCGAAACGAGGGCTCTCTGAATCATATTCAGTCTCGCACCCACGACAGGCCGTTTAGTTGCACAGTTTGTGATAAAAGATTTGGCTGCAAAGGAAATCTTCATGCCCACACGAGGAGCCATACAGGGGAGAAGCCTTTCACCTGCACAGTGTGTGACAAAGGTTTTAGTACAAAGGTCAATCTGAAGATATGAGAAGTCACACCGGGGAGAAACCATTCAGACCATTCAACTCTATACAGATTCAGAATGAATATGTAAATTCTGTTCATGGGATTACAGGACTAGTGTTTGGTTTCAGTTTGTAGTCTGTGTAGTATTGACCAATCACGTTGGAGCAGGCTCTGGTTGAACGCAGGTAAACAGTCTGTGTGTAGAGCAAAAGAAGCGGAACGCATTGATTGAAATGCAGTCAGAGAATCCATCTTTTTATTGGGTTAAAATTAGCTCGTAAACTAGCTACTTGTGAAACAATCTGTCCGAGGCTAATACGCAATTCACTAGCTTAGGCCCCCACCTCAGCGGAGCGAGCCGTCGTCGGTTGTTAGGAGTGCTGAGGGATGGTTGATGGAGATTTGGCCTGATGCGGTTTGGGGGAGGCTTAGCTGAGGATCCACTGCGGCTCCCGGGCCTTGCAGACACCCAAAATAAGCCTGTGCGCTGGTCGGCAAGATCGAGTGAGGATTTGTGGGTTTAAGGACGGCGTTGGATATGGCCGAACTGATGTGGGACGGGTGTCCGCAGGAGGGCTGAACTCCTGGAATGGGAACGAGAAAGCCATGGCATTGCGGTGGCCCAGACGTGAGCTGCGTCGAGGGCGCGCCCTTGGCGGACGGGTGTCGCAGCGTCGTTTGGTGATTGGGTAACCGACTGCTAGGTTGTCAGGAGTTTCAGGGATGGACTGCTGGGCCGTCCGCGGCCCCCCGTGATGGCTGTGGCTACTATTGGTCAGATTTCGTAGCATGAGTGGAAACGACTTGGCATCTGCTTGCAAGATCCGAGGCTGGTCTACGGCAATGTCGTCCGTCGTGGAACCCCCCAAAAGACGGCAGAGGGAGCGGCATCGTTGTTGCTTGATGTGATCCGTTGCTGTGATCCGTTGTTGCTTGCTGCATTGCTGCGTCGTTGCTTGCTGCGTCGTTACGTTGCTGCGGTCCGTTGCTGCATTACGTTACACTGCGTTGCTGCGTCCCGTGGTTGCTTGCTGCGGGCTGTTGTTGCTTGCTGCGTCGTTGCTGCATTGCGTTGCTGCGATACGTTGTTGCTGGGGTAACGTGGCTACGTTCGGTGGCTGTGATGCGTAGATGCGATGCGTGGCTGCTGCGTTCAGTGGCTGTGTCTTCTTTCTAGGAAAAGCAGGATAGGGGAGGAGGGAACCTGGCAACCCGGTGCCAGGGATCTGCACAGGAAAGCAGGATAGGGGAGGGGGACAGAGGAGAGGGAACCTGGCAACCCGGTGCCAGGGAACTGCATAGGAAAAGCAGAATAGGGGAGGGGGACAGAGGAGAGGGAACCTGGCAACCCGGTGCCAGGGAACTGCATAGGAAAAGCAGGATAGGGGAGGGGGACAGAGGAGAGGGAACCTGGCAACCCGGTGCCAGGGATCTGCATCTGCGTTGCTGCATCCCGTTGTTGCTTGCTGCGGGCTGTTGTTGCGTTGCTGCGATACGTTGTTGCGCTGCATTGCCTTTTTTCTTAGAGGCAAGAAGACCTGGCAACCCGGTGCCAGGAATCTGCGTAGAGGAAAGAGTATGCGTGGTAGGACGAGCAGGATAGGGGAGGGGTACGGAGGAGAGGGAACCTGGCAACCCGGTGCCAGGGAACTGCATAGGAAAAGCAGGATAGGGGAGGGGGACAGAGGAGAGGGAACCTGGCAACCAGGTGCCAGGGATCTGCATAGGAAAAGCAGGATAGGGGAGGGGGCCAGAGGAGAGGGGACCTGGCAACCCGGTGCCAGGGAACTGCATAGGAAAGCAGGATAGGGGAGGGGGACAGAGGAGAGGGAACCTGGCAACCCGGTGGCAGGGAACTGCATAGGAAAGCAGGATAGGGGAGGGGGACAGAGGAGAGGGAACCTGGTAACCCGGTGCCAGGGAACTGCATAGGAAAAGCAGGATAGGGGAGGGGGACGGAGGAGAGGGAACCTGGCAACCCGGTGCCAGGGAACTGCATGGTAAAAGCAGGATAGGGGAGGGGGACAGAGGAGAGGGAACCTGGCAACCCGGTGCCAGGGATCTGCATCTGCGTTGCTGCATCCCGTTGTTGCTTGCTGCGGGCTGTTGTTGCTTGCTGCGTCGTTGCGTTGCTGCGTTATGTTGCTGCGATACGTTGTTGCTGGGGTACGTTGTTGCGCTGCATTGCTGCATTCCGTCGTTGCGTGACTGCGTGGTTGCTTGCTGCGATGCGTGGCTGCGATGAGTCGTTGCGTGGCGTGGCTACTGCGTGCCGGCGTTTCTGCGTTCCGTTCCGGTGTTGCTACGTTTCGTTCCGGCGTGGCTGCGTCGTTCCGTGGCTGCGTCGTTGCGTTCCGTGGCTGTGTTGCGTTGTTGCGATTCGTTGTAGCGTTCCGTTCGGTTGCTGTGTTCGGTTGCTGCGTGCGGTTGCTGCGTGCGGTGGCTGCGATGCGTAGATGCGATGCGTGGCTGCTGCATTCTGCCGTTGCTGCGTTCCGTTCCGTTCCGGCGTTGGCGCGTTCCGTTCCATTCCGGCGTTGCTGCGTTACGTTGCATGGCTGAGTCGGTCCGTGGCTGCGTTGCTGCTTGCTGTGGTCCGTTGTTGCGTTGCGTTGCTGCGGTGCGTTGCTGCGGTGCGTTGCTGCGGTGCGTTGCTGCGATTCGTTGCTGCTTGCTGCGTTCCGTGGCTGCGTTGTTGCGATTCGTAGTTGTGTTGCTACATTCCGTTGCTGCGTTCCGTTCCTGTTGCTGCGTCCCGGTGCCTGCTGCGTTCAGTTGCTGCGTTGTTGCGAGGCTGCGATGCGTGGCTGCTGTGTTCTGCCGTTGTTGCGTTACGTTGCATGGCTGAGTCGTTCCGTGGCTGCATTGCTGCTTGCTGTGGTCCATTGCTGCGATTTGTTGTTCCTTGCTGCGTTCCGTGGCTGCGTTGTTCCGTGGCTACGTCGTTCCGTGGCTGCGGAGGAGAGGGAACCTGGCAACCCGGTGCCAGGAATCTGCATAGGAAAAGCAGGATAGGGGAGGGGGACGGAGGAAAGAAGACCTGGCAACCCGGTGCCTAGGTACATGCAGAAGAAAGGTGGTGTAACAGAACAGTAAAGGGACAGCTTAGAAGGGGGGACCGTTTCGAAAGGGGGACGGAGGAAAGAAGACCTGGCAACCCGGTGCCTAGGTACGGGCAGAAGAAAGGTGGTGTAAGAAAACAGTAAAGGAACAGCTTAGAAAGGGGGACGGCTTAGAAAGGGGGACAGGGGAAGAGGACCTGGCAACCTGGAACTTTGTGGGTTGGGGGGCGGAGCCTCGGGGTGCGTGGTGGCGTCACGGTCATTGGCGTCACGCCAGAGTGTTTGCATGCAGGTACGTGTTTTTTTTTTTTTTTCCTAACGTGACTTTGGGAAAGTTGTGAGGAGTTGGCACGGTTTGCTTTGCTGCTTTGATGCTCTTAGCAGGCGGACTGTGGTCGAGTTGGAGATCGCTGGTGCGTCTCCGATCAGCTGGTGCGTCTTCGATCAGCTGGTGCGTCGTCGATCAGCTGGTGAGTCTATGATGGGGGACCTGGCTGGAGCGTGGAGGGGTGGCGGCGTCTTTGGGCGCTGCGTGCCGGCCAGGTATTAGAGTGGGTAGGTATTTATAGGAGTGGCCGGAAGTGGCCGAGTGGCTGAGGTGTGGTCCTGCTCCTGAAATTCAGCTAAGTTTTATCTCCAATAAATGTTGGTAGAGAAATGCCTACAAGGTATTTGAGGCCATGGAAACAGTCGCTCCATTACATAGTCCACCAGAGAGCACTGACAAGTTTATTTGTCCACATACACTACACTGCTCAGTAAATATAAATGTCACATTGTCAGGGATCCTTCCGGGAAGTGTATATTTAATTCAGGACCCCGACAAAGGACAGCGACAAATGGTTAACGGGACCCCCTCCTAATCAGTTAACGCACTTGATTCTCCTCAGTATGCCTGTGCCCAATATAGTTTTTTATCCGTATCTCTTCTAGCTTGTTGGCTAATCTTTCAAGAATACACACACACACACACACACAAAATGAAAGCATACAATAATTTAAATACAACTCGAAACATAATTGTTGACACAGACATTCATAATGTCAACCTTTAAAGTCCAAATCAAAAGGCTTCTTTTTTTAAAACGTGTTGAAAAAAATAATTTCCAAAAAAATAATTTCCAAAAATTCACAATATCTTTTTATTCAATGGAATACCGAGCTTCAAAACATATTTGTTGACGTTTAGCCTTTCAAAAACAACATGTTCACTGCTGGGGGCTTCGGTCTCGGTCGGCGTGCATAAGGCACCGTGGCCCAGAGAAACGTGCAATAAAAGTTGGCATTAAGCAGCAACGGATTGCCTCAATCAGCAGCATCATCATAAGAACAGTGAAGCAGTAACAACATACAACATGCAACACCAAATAAATGTATGCCCGGTGTGTACAGGATTACGGTTGCCGGCGCCACTGGACTGATATATTGTTGATTTTTAAACTCTCAAATATCTATATCAGCATCAGCCACAAAAATCCAGTATCAGCCGGGCTCCAGCGCCAACGCAGCGCTCTCATGAATGAGCAGGCTTTATTTGATGCAGTGCTGAAGTTGGTCTTGACATGACCTTACTGGTTGACTGCTGAGAAGGATTTCTCAATCATACAACAAACAGATGTTTTGTTCAAACATTATTTATGCTAATATTTCAAAGTGAATTTTCACACATTTAATCGCTGGTTTGGTCCGATCGCATCATGGATGTGACAACTATACATTTGTAAACATTCAGATAGATCGAGGATGCATCAAGTCGTTCTCAGTCTGAATATGTACGTTCAGTTTGTTTCTCAATATCAGAGTTTTATGTCCCCGTAAACTGGAGGCTGTGCCGCCTTCCAACACAGCCACAGAGACAAATAAAAGGAATATTCAAACCTAATAGTGTCTCTTTTTTAATTGATAATTCTGCCACAATCCATTCAGTTCAGTCACTGGATGCAGCGGCAACAACAAGAGCTCCTGCCTTTTGTTATTCCCGTCTTGTTCAATTTAAACATGAGGACAACATGGAAGAAACTTGTAAATTCTCAAAATAGCAACAAATTCCAGCCTTGGCTTGCCATACTTGCCAAATCTTGGATTCTGATGCTGTGAAAGCCCTTGACGTTTGGTACACCCATAAACATGGCATTTTTAAAATGAAATATAGAACGTCAATATGTAAATACTTTGGGGGCCTGCCTGGGCCCCCAAAGTATTTACATATACTCAAAGCGCTTTAACACTACATGTCGTCATTCACCCATTCATACACTGATGACAGGGGCTACCATGCAAGGTGCCACCTGCCCATCAGGACTCTAACCACTCATACCATTCATATTTCAGTTTCTTAACTATATCCACGAAATGATAAGTATCTTTAATATAGCTGGGATGTGTGATTGAGAGAGGATTTAAAAAGTGGTCCAAGTACTCCACCGTGTGGTAGGTCTCGCTGCTGCAGTCTGAGACAATAGGTCGGCCCGGTGGAATTTGATGAGGTAAGCTCCATTTATTGGGATCTTTGTGGATCTTGGGGAGCATGTCAAATATTCTGGCTCTGGGTGTGGAGTCCCCCATCAGGTCGTGCTTCTGTTTAGTATTAATAAATCGTAGAGATTGGGTGATTTTATTCACTAAGGGGATGGTGTCCAGGTAGATAGGTTTATCTAATTTAACATAATACTTTGTATCCTTCCGTTGTCTGTAGCCTTCCCACAAATATTGTTCCCGATCCAAGAGGACTATGGCACTCCCTTTATCTGCCGGTTTGATAACAATCTGTTTCTTGTCTTTTAATTGTTTGAGGGCCAGAATTTCAGAATTGCTCAGATTAGGAGGAACTTGGTGAACTTTAAATTTATTGTCAAAATATCTGTCGTCAGCCTTGATGATGTTATCAATTTCTGGTGGAATTACAGTTTTTGGAGGAGTCCATGTTGACTTATGAATAAATGGAAGTCTTTTAGTAGGAGGCTTGTGCTCGTAGTAGGCCGCTAACCTGAGAGATCTGTGATATTGTTGTACATCATACTTGGTTTGTGGGATAAGGTCCTTGTTAGTGCCCTTAGTGGGAATAAAATTGAGTCCCAGAGAAAGCAAGGATACCTGTTCAGTAGTCAATTTTACAGTTTTGGTTAAGTTGATAACCGATTTGTTCCCCTCCTGTGGCGGCAGGCTTGTGGGGATACTTAATGTAAATGTATACACCAGTGGTCAAACATGATTTTTCCGGTCTCATGTGTCCAATGAACATTGTCTGCTTCAGTTTTGAACTGAGTGCTGGGTAACATGGGAATGAACTCACTCAGTAGTGCAATGTGTGTGTTGAGCTGTGTTAAGCTGAGCTTCTCCCTCTCCGTCAGGCTGTCGGAGAAGTTGATTTGTGGGATGAAGATCTGAGCCTGGGGAAATTTGGTTTCGGCCACTCTCAGCATGCTCTGCAGTTGCTTGATGGATGTTTCTTTAGCCTTTTGGTCCCGATTGCAGATGCCGAAGGACATGACGATCTTCTCCACCACGTGTGTTGTGGTGTTTTGCAGAATGCCCTCAGCATGCCTGAAGTTGGCCCCTGGAAACGAGTCGATCTGCAGGTCAGTTATGGTGTGTGAAGGCAGATTAAACACATTTGAGTCTCCCATAATGACACATTTTTTGTGGATGTTGAGGTGCCATTCTTTTATCTTTCTGGAAGACGTCATGTGTTTTGAAGGGCGAAAGGGGCCCGCTGTGTGGGGTGTGAGGGGTACTCCCGTCACGGCTGCTGGGGTTAGCAGGGTCTGCACTGCTGTGTGCAACGTGTCCGTTGTTTTGGGTGTCGGAGCGGCGGGACCCCGCTGGGAGGACCAACCCCACTCACCCTGGTCTCCTCCTCCGGGAGGATGGTGCTGTGAGTTGGTGAGAGTTCATCGATGGAGTCTGTGTCGTCTGAGACGCAACCATTCCCCTGTGTGAGGGTGAGTGGGCTGGAGGAGGGAGACTGGGTGGGCTGTGATGTGTTGCCCAGACTGAAGGGAAACATCTTTTTTACTCTCTGAGGTAGTGGAAGCAGCAGGTGAGGAGTTGCCGTGAAGAGGTCCTCATCTGGCGTGTCCTCAACAACGCGCAGAGATGGCTCTGACCTCTCTGCAGAGAGAGGCCTGGTGTGAGCAGTCCACTCATCCTCTCGTGTTGTGGGGACAGGAGTGTGCGCTGGCGTCTGAAGTACACGGGGGGACCCGTCCGTGGCTGCAGCGTGCAGCAACGCTGTGGTCAGGCCCGTGGCTGCAGCTGCGTCAGAGCCCCGGCCTTGTTGTGGGAGGTCTCTCGTCGCGCTGACTTGGGGGGCTGAGATCTCCGATGTGTGCGTGTCAGCCCGCTTCTGAAGTCATTTCAGTTCCTCCGTTATAATCTCTTCAGTCTCGGTCAGTGTTTCAGGCGTCAATCTGCGGCCGAAATGTCTCTTAGCCCAGGTAGACGCTATTTCAAAGGGGGCTTGCCACTCAGGTGTCTCTAATTTGTACAGTTCACTGATCTCTTTACCTATCACTTGTTCATAGTGGTCACGGAGAATGACAAGTGTCGTGTGTGCCCAGTTTTGGGCGTTACCCTCAATCAGTTGTGATGTCTGTGTGTTAGGTACTGCAGGTTTAATCAACATGGTTAATTTTTTTTCCTCATTTTGTCGATTGACACTGGAGTTTTGTCATTACTCACGTTCGAGAAGTGGTGGAATGCCGTAATTGTTCTGTGCAAGATATGGCATTTGAGGGCAAAGTGCGACCTTGACCTTGACCTTGGTTTGTTATCCCCTGGTTCTCTCACATCAGGTCGATTACGAGTCTTGGCTTGTTGCTGGTTCTCCCTCCTCCTATCTTCAGTATTGTTCTGTCGTCTGTGTCTGCGCCTGGGCAGGAAAGGAAGAAGACTGGTCTGGCAGACACAGTCAATAGATTTGCATACCGATATAAAGTGAGTTTCTATTTCACCGTAAATGTTCATCTAACAACTGAGTTTTGACGTGATGTGTTTGTGACTCTTCTCCTCTGTCTCCTCTCACAGGGAGAAGATGATCTGCAGGATACTGCTGCTCTTCATCCTGACCTCCTGTGTCTGCGGTGAGTTTACTTTTGTATTTTTTTAAAGCACTACAGCTCTGAAGCATCACATGTCAAGAACGTCAGACCGGTTTCTCTTCTACCCTTTCTATCCAAACCACAGGAACGTGCTGTCTTTAACCAACTGTCTTCCTATCTCCACCAGAACAGCCTCTTGGACCCCCACCAGTCCGGGTTCAAGGTGGGTCACTCGACAGAGACAGCCCTCCTTACGTTGACAGAGTCCCTCTCTCCTCTGTCCTGATTCTCCTGGACCTGTCTGCGGCGTTTGACACGGTGAACCACCAGATCCTCCTCTCCAACCTCGAGGGGATGGGCGTCTCGGGCTCTGCACTCTCCCTGTTTGCATCCTACCTGACACTTACCTGTGTGGGCAAGGCAAGGCAAGTTTATTTGTATAGCACATTTCAACAACAAGGTAATTCAAAGTGCTTCACATAAAACCATTAAAAGCATCAAAACATAAGGCAAAGGAGATTTAAAAACAATTAAGAACATTCATTAAAACATTAAAAAAAAAATAAAAAATGGTAAAATGCAGAAATGCAGGAAATTGATTAATATATTAATTGAATGTGGTTCAATTAAAGGCAGCAAACAGAAAAGTCTTCAATCTTGATGTAAAGGAGCTGAGGGTCTCAGCAGACCTGCAGCTTTCTGGACTTTGTTCCAGATATGTGGAGCAGAACAACTGAACGCTGCTTCTCCATGTTTAGTTCTGACTCTGGGAACAGAAAGTAGACCGGTCCCAGACGACCTGAGGGGTCGGGATGGTTCATAAGGTAGCAGCGGATCAGAGATGTATTTTGGCCCTAAACCATTCAGTGCTTTGTAAACCAACAGCAGGATTTTAAAGTCAATTCTTTGTTGGACAGGAAGCCAGTGCAAAGACCTCAGAACTGGGGTGATGTGATCCACCCAGGATTTCAGGAGATCTCGGATTAGTTTACTTTCAAAATCCCGCCCCTGATCCGTATGTATCCGTGCAGGGTGCATAGTGCATTGTGCATAGTGCACAAAGTACCGCTCACAGACAATCCTTGCTACTGTTGCCGCTTTTTGGTGTTTTACAGGGAAAGTGATCGGTCACAACAAGGACATCTGCAACTCCCTGGGAATCAGGTTCAAGTGACAAAAAATCAATACACACC
This sequence comes from Lycodopsis pacificus, assembly GCA_028022725.1. Lineage (NCBI taxonomy): Eukaryota > Metazoa > Chordata > Actinopteri > Perciformes > Zoarcidae > Lycodopsis > Lycodopsis pacificus. Next base: position 4,571,612 of record CM051698.1, read on the forward strand.
AGATCGAGTGGGCCTTCACTGGTAATCTGGTTTAAAGGTGCAGCTCTCTGAGGGAGTGTCTTTCATGCAACACATCTGCCACAATTTTTGACTAAATGCTCCACCTCTGCTCCCATCTTAGGCCAGTAAAACCGGTCTCGAATGAGTTGAACTGTCTTTTCCACTCCAAGATGCCCAGACTCATCGTGGAGTACCATGGAAACATACTCATTGGGGAGAAAAAGCTGGTGTACTTCTATACCAGGGGGTCTCTCACTTACTCTGTCAAGGTCATCAGCTACCAGCAACTTGTTTGCCTCTCTTTGCAACAATGTGACTCTGGGATCCTCGCCCTTAACTGAGTGGAATGAGTGCTCTTCTATCACTGCTTTCTTCACCGGAGAGATTACGGAGTCAATATCTTGCGCTTCAATAATCTTTTCCCGACTTATCCGAGTCAGGCAACCAACATCCAAATGTGTAGGAAACACATAATACTCAGGAATGGCATCAGGGGAAACCCCTAATGGCTCTGCACAGTTGAGGGACTCTCCAGCTGGTTTCCCACATTTGATCTGTGTACAGAGAGCTTTGACACTTTCAGGTATAGGATATTTTGCCACGCAACATCATTGTTTGGAAAGGGATTGCGCGACAATGCGTCACTGTTGCTACTTCCTGGTCGGTACTGGAGGGTGAAGTTGTATGTCGAGAGCGCAGCAAGCCAACGATGACCGATTGCACTTAGTTTGCCTGTCGTGAGGACATACGTTAAGGGGTTGTTATCTGTCCTCACAGTAAAACTTGCTCCATAGAGATAGACATGAAATTTATCTACCACAGCCCATTTAAGTGCCAGGAATTCAAGCTGATGCACTGGATAGTTACTCCACTACATCTCAGCATGTTCTACATTTGTCTGACAGGTTTTGTAAACTTTTCAGACTGTAGAGGCTGATGAATTACAAATTATGTTAATAGAGTCGTTAAATACAATAATTAAAAATGTGTTAAAGTCAAGTTGCTCAGATTGGTTTAAATTCACTCCATCATTCTATTACAGACAATGTGTGTTTGATACTCAAACCTCTTGTGACAAACAGCTCAAAGAAACTCTTTGATCTTAATTGATTAAAACATGATGTGATCATATTTAATCATAGGCCTACTGTTGTGTTTACAGAAGAGATATAATATAGTTGTATATAATATGAGCAACGATTTGGACCTACTCAAAGATCTGGAGCCAAGATTAGGGACCACCGTTTGTATATTAACTGTTAAATCACTGACAAGTAATAAGTGGATGAAAAAGTATTCAGATCCTTCACTGAAGTAAACGTACTAATACCATACTGATGAAACAATAATCCATTACGAGTAAAATACCTGCATTCAAAACCTTAGTCAATGTTATTACCAACAAAATGTACTTTAGTGCAGAAAGTAAAAGTACCCGTGCAATAAAATGTACATTATTTGCCCCTGACCTGCAATCTGAAAATGTCCCCCGAGCGTCTGTGTCAGAGTGATATCCGGTCTATCCCAAGACGAGGATTGTAACCAATTAGATGTAGAGATACAATGGCGACTGGGTCCGCCCACTTACTGTCAAAAAGAAAAACTACTCGCGGGCGAGCAGGAAAAAGAGTCGCGAGCGAGCGGGTTGAAGTTTCGCGAGCGACTTTTGCTCACGCGAGAGTAAATTCTGCTCGCGCGAGAGTGAATTTTGCTCACGCGAGAGTGAATTTTGCACGCGGAGTGACATAAAAGCGCTCGTTAAAGTAAAAGATGTGCGTGCGTGGATCTCATTTGCGCTCTCGGATTTTGACAGTGATTTGCCTTCATAGTTGTCAGCGTAGCAGTGGAAATCGAGACCATGACGACGGATGATTTGTCCAAGGGGAAGGATGTAAATGATGAAGAGGAGGGGACCAAGCACGGAACCTTGGGGGACACCATGGGTGATTGGGGAGGTAAAGGATTTACAGTTGTTTATTGCAATGAATTGATGTCGGTCTGAGAGATATGAGGTAAACCAGGAGAGGGCAGTGCCAGTTATGCCAAGGGAGTACTGGAGACGTGAGAGGAGGATGGAGTGGTTGATAGTGTTGAAGGCGGCGCTGAGGTCAAGGAGGATGAGGATGGTGAGGAAGCCAGAGTCAGCAAAGAGAAGTATGTAATTTGTGATTTTCAGTACGGCGGTTTCTCTACTGTGTTTTGAAAGTGTACAGTGTAATACCATCATTTAGTAAAATTCAGCATAAAGGTCAAAACTCTTGACTGGCATGATAATTGGGATATGCCAGATCAGACACGGAAATTTAACAACATTATAAATTACCTTTTAAAATCAATTTGCATATATGTTTGGAGAAGGTGATGTCGATTGAGGACATACGGTGTGACATGGATGAGAACTTGTGGCCAAATGCGGAACACAGGATTAACTAACACTGTGTTTTCATATAGCTTTCCTATGAAATTAAGTATTGTAAATATGTATGATTGTGCAGTGCATTACTGCAATTACTCATGAAAATTAATATATAAGTGCCCGTTATTTTTGTTGTCAGGGAATATGGGTTTATGCTTAATAAATAAAACACAAGAGAAGATAAACCTTTATCTAGCCGGGTGAAATTCGGTTGTTCCAGCCAGCAGAACAAGGCCACACCAATACAGATAAATACAGAAAATAAGAAATTTATAAAAACTAAAGTAAGAATAGAACATAAATTAGAAGTCAATCAAAATAGCAGTAAATTAAGTGCTTTGGTTGCATTAGTGCATTTTCAATGTTAAATGAACTGTTGTGCTGAACTGGATGTCAGTAAAGTGAGAATGTGAACACTTTTGAAAAAAGGCAACTGTGAAATGTTTGTCACCAATTGAAAAAACAACAACAACAGAAAACTGAATAACGTGTACGAGCGTGCCCTGGAGCGGTTTTAATGTCTCTTTTAATGGCTCTAAGATGTACTTTCCCCCTTGTACCACGAGAGGTCATCCTACTAAATCCATTTGTAGAGAACAGCACACTTTAAGTGTGGCACACCTGATCTAATTTACCGGATGTTCAATAGAAAATATTTTCTATTCAGTTGTAAACTTGTCTCTTATGACGTAAAGTATCAAAACGCCGTCATTTCTTGTTCACTAAAGGAAGCGAGGTCAAAGTGGCGTGTTACTTTTCAATGTGCGCAACAGGTTGTCGCCAAACTGGAGTTTTATTTTGAAATAGTATCACCGGAAATACGGGGTTTCCTCTTTTGTCGAGCTTGACATCGGGGACTGATTCTCAGCATGGACCCAGTATCTTCCCAACCAGCTCCCGAACTGAAAAGGGATTTGTACGTGAAAGAAAATGGTATTGTTCAATAGTGTCGTCTGTGCTTTTTAATCAGAGAAAGGAGACATTTACGCCAAAGAGTTTCCGAAAGATACCCAAGCGCAGTTGGCGTAAAACACAAAAGACGGGGAGCGCAGGGGAGTGATCTCAGTCTGAAGTCAACACTGCAACAAGGTAAGAAGATAGCTTTGCCAAAAGCTACGGCAATCAATCCCACCGCTATTAGTGCTTGGATTTTATCCACTTTGTGGGAAGTTTCTCCAGCGTTACAAGTACAAAGATCCAGCTCGTTTTTCTTACTTTTTCCTTCCTTCAGTTTTGTGGTTTTGTGCAACTTTTTGCAGCTACGTGTTGCAACGCTGCAGCCGCGAACAACGAGCCTCTGAGGTTTGGCAAGAAAAGGCAGTTTTTTTTTACTCTTCTGTCGGAGTAACTCAACGTCAGTTTGATGGTGTCGACGTGAGGTATCCTAATGAAGAGGGCTTTTCTGTCTGTTCTAGATAATATGCACATTATGATTGCCCACAGGAGTGTGTGTGTGTGTGTGTTGTTGCCTACAGCTGTGATTTTAGCTACTTAAGCTAACATACAGCTATATACCCTACTACTCCATGACGTCTTCAAAATAGGTTTCCTAGGTAGGTGAGAGGTGTTTTTTAAAATATATTTTGTAATTTAAAAAAAATAAATAAATAAAAAAAATATATATAAACTTCATTCACCTCTGGTCTAGTGAAAAAAATAACTCTGCCACTGTTGTGCTAATTGTGATGGTACTTTTATTATAATTTTTTTACTTTCGTTGACTTTGTTAGATATGCTGAAGATGATGATCATGTTGCATTTAATGTTTTTCAGCATCCCCATTGGCCACCCTTTTTTTTTTTTTTTATAAGAAAACCTGTAATTATTTCAACAAGATTGTGATCGCTCCAGTAGAAGTTAAACAGGGCTGATCATCTGTCTATTAAAACAACCCAGAAACAAATCAGATTTAGAATAAAATCCGATACAGAACGACTTGAGTGGATCAGCACTGTACGATTATTTTTAGGCACTGCACACTGAGTGCAGAATGTCATCGTGTGTGTTGTTGAAGCCGGTTATTTCTGACTCACCTTATATTTGTGGGACTGTTCAGGGCGGACAGCCTCAGAGGGGACTGAACTTGCTGTGCCACACTCTACCCATTTCGGTGTGTTGCATGTATTGTTACTTGTGATATCAAGTTGAATACGTAAGACATAGTTACTGGTCACTTTGAGTTATCACAAGCCCAAAACTCGTTTCTTAAGATAATATAGCATTTGGGTGACTCGGGACACTGAATATGGCTAAGAATAGGTTTAATCAGTGGTGGGCCGTCAGGGCCTGCAAGGCCTTCTCTGCTGGCCTAAACAGAATCACAAAGTTATAGCTATTTTATAATCTAATATTTTTTCTTAAATACACTACATGTATTATAATTTATAAAAATGTTTTCCCTATTATCTTATTTTCTCATTGCACAGCTACTGTCTTCCTCAGTTGCTCTGCTTCCAGAGCAGCTTGTTTTAAGTAGAGCTTTTATCCAATCAGATCTCACCTCTGTGTCTCTAGGTAAGAAGAGAGGCCCGAGGCCTGCAGACTCACAAGTGAATCCCTTTGCAGTTTAAGTGAATGGGGACGATATTGTTGATTGTCATAGTGTTCAACCAATCAGATCTTTAGTTTGACATGTTGGCCGTATTCGTTGACGTGCCAGAGCTGCTAGCTGGCCTACAATGACGTGATTGGTCAGTGGGCTAGCGTCACATGTTGGGCGGGGAAAATCCCGATATCTGCTGCCTCTGCCGAGCGGACATTTTCACCCCTCAAACGCATTAAAACGTATTCAAGAAATACAACTGGGGAGTCGCGACTGTCTTCACTGGCGTCCATTAATTCGAGGAGGATTATTTACTGGAACTAAAACGCACGGATGTACTGAACAACCGTGAGATTAAACTCTTTATTAACAAAGAAAGGAGTATGGACTTTGTCTTTAAATAGTGAACAGCAGCTCTGGTAAGTCAAATGCGTTTGTGTTTACATCTGCAGTAGCTTTAATATGCTTGTTTGTATATTATTATTTGTACAACTTGTTTTTATGAAGATGGATTTTTGTTTGGTTTTATATGTGATAGGAACCATTGTTGCGTCCAATGTTGCTCTGGGGACATATATAGCCGGTGCCAGTGTCGACTTTCTCGCTAAATCTGGCGACTTTCCAAACCCTTCATGGCGACTTTTTTTGTCAAAAGCTACTAGCGACAAATCTAATAGCAAAATAATGCAAGTACAATCAAGAAACAATCAAATATCCTAAATAAATAAAAGATAAATAAAGTAAAACCACACAACCAAAAGCGTAAATAAATATGGACTCTCGGGCTCTGCTCACAAAAAATGTGCAATGTCTGACATTTGTCTGTAAACAAACAATGGGCAATATCAAGGTCAGCAAAAAATATCAGTCATGGCCATATATTGTACAATTAGTCGTTAATGTAAAAATGATTGTCATATCCATATATTGTACAATAAGTTAATGTAAAAACTACAGAGGTTGTTTCCATATAACATACAATAAGTATGTAACGTAAAAATAACCTAGGTTCTGTCCATATAACGTACGATAAGTCAATACATAAAAATTGGTCGTGTCCATATATTGAAAAAAATCTAAATGACGTAACAGTGATCGAGGCCGAGTCTATCTACTGTACAATTGTATGTTTTTTGTGTTAGTCCATTTGTTATTTAATTATTACTTTAACAGCTCAGGGATGTTCACGGTGCAACCTGTTTGTGCACTTTCTGTAGATAATAATAATAATAATAATAATGCATTTTATTTATATAGCGCTTTAAAAGGCACTCAAAGACACTTTACATGTTAGAAACAATAGAAGCATTTATAAGAACAAAATCTACAACATAACAGTAAGAAAAATAAATAAAATAAACATGAAAAGAAAGAGAGAAAACATACATGACTGACTTTAGAGGTTAAAAGCAGATCAAGAGCAGTTCTGTTTTTGAATAAAGGGTTGGAAATTAATGCTTTTGTTTTTTTATCCAATTAATCGATTAATCGGAAAAATAATCACCCGATTTATCGATTATTAAAATAATCGTTAGTTGCAGCCCTAGATAAGTCGACAACGTTAAAATTACCAAAGTAGTGTTCATCTGTCGTATAAGTCAATAACGTAAAAATTATGGAGGTAACACGAAGAATAAAAAGTAGTTGGCTGAACAAGTTAATTTCCTTTTAACAAGCCTCCACATCTTTATTTAGAAAAATTGTTCAAGAGATATTGGCACAAGATGGAAACAAAGCAGTAAATCCAGAAAAGGAAACAGAGGTGCTCTTTGACAAGGTGACACAAGGCAGATATGTTTCCTCCTGGTGACGTAGAGGGAGGCTGTAAATCTGTTAGTTCGCTCTCCAGCTGCTTCCTTTTCTGTCTCCTTGTACAGTGTAGCTGCTTGGTCAGCATGGTCACAATTCCTTTCATACCAGCTTTTCCTGTTCCAACGGCGAATGGGAAGGAAGGGAATGAAGATTGTTTCTTTTCGTACAGGACTTTCGGCACACCAGCCAGACAACATGTCCTCCAGACAGACAGACACAAATGGATTAAAGTGTTTTTTTATTTATATAAGTTGTTTTATGGGTGTTTGTGTTTACATAGCATTTGATACTTGACAACTTTGGCTCCCTTTCTTTCTCGAAAAACATGTTGTTTCTTAAAGTAAGAAAAATGTAGGGATGCGCTGATCTGATATATCAATACCAATCCTCATTAAATTCAGCTTCTTTGCTCAATGGCATTATACAATATACTGTTTTGTTTTGGTTGCATTGGTACCAATACTATAATTATAGTATCGGCAAAGCCCCAACAGTGGATCAGTGGAGATGGCGTTAAAGCAGTTGGCAGCAATCTGCGTTACGTCCGCAGCGTGTTAGCAAAATGTGGCGCAAACAACGGAGCACCACAAGCGCTCGTACACTCCACAGATGACCTTCAAACTACATGTCCTCTAGTTGACTGTGTGCCACACAGGGTTTTCTTTCAGACCACAGACCAGTTCTAGGTGATCTCCCACATGAGTTGAAATCACCTGTTTGCGTGTGCGGTTTACAGTTTTCAGCTCTTTGCTTTATACATTGAAAGTCAACAGAAGGTACTGCAAGTTTTTTCCTTATCTTCTGTGTTGTTCAACCTTACCTCTGTTGACTCAGAACATGCCGAGTTTCTCAACTTGACGGATTTTCTGACTGTTTCACGTCAAGTGTGGAAATCTGGGAATGCGAAAAATGGGCAGACCGACTGCATGTTGAGGGAGGGAAATGAGCACTGTGGTGAGGACAGAAGACATGTACTTTACGGAATCCTGACGACAATAACGCAAGGACCACCAGGAGTTCCTCTTTTTTCTCTTTTTTTTTTTTTTGGCGGAGGGACAAAACACTGCAAACATGTTGGCTGTCAAGCACTCTGTTATCTCACATCTCCGCTGCCTTTTAAAAGGCCGAACCACACTGAAAGCACACCCTGTTTTCTACACGTCTCTCTCGCCTGTAGTTGTGTCTCAGTGTGTCACTGGTATGCGGGGGCAAACCAGTGTTGGATGTTTCACTGTTGAGTCACGCTCTGTCTCTCACTCTGCTACCAAGTTCTTCTGAGCTCCATGGCCTTCTTCTTGCGGATCTACTTGAGTGTCAATGCTGCGACGCATGACGCGATTTGGTTTGCGTCGCTGCACGTTACATCTGACTGTGTCTGCCTACATGTGGCAGCACGTTCATCCCTTAATCCCCCGTTTTAACCGAAACAGGCTTCTCATTGATGGGGACATTTCAGGGCGTATGTTATCAGCTCTGGGGTCTGGCACAGACGGTCGTGAGCGGGATTCTAAAAAGAGCAGTGTTTAGCATTTAGGACGGTGTATTAGTGCTGGGCAAGTTAACGTGTTATTTTCACGTTAACGCATTCATTCATTAACGCCGACAATTATTTTATCGCACGCTAACGCATTTTAAAAATGTATTATTGTTATTTGTTTTTTTGAAAGACAAGAGACAATACATATACATAACAAGAGGATGACAAGAACAGTGGGATAAAAGCCAGCAAACATCCTATAGTCAGGGTGTGTGTGTGTATGTCCTTGAGCCTTTTGAGATGGGAAAAAAAGAAATAATAATAATTTAAAAAAAAACAGGTAAGTATTTTTAATTTATTATAATTGTAACGGACTGTCTCATGTTTATCGTTTTGTATTGGAGATATGATGTCCCTTCAGGGTTGTCGTAGAGAAAAGGCGACTTCCGCTTCTGGTCGAGGGGGGGGGGCAGAAATAAAGAGAAGCTGCACCAGCTGTTGTCCCTGGAGACTACTGTACATCGCTGCGGTAAAGTCAGCAGACACTCAGACCTCCGTGGTCAACTCAGCAGACACTTGCATGTTAGTGCATCTATATGCTGACATTCACGGTAAACGCATTTAAACTGCACAGATCGGGAGCGAGTGAAGGACTTTGAAAGTTAGCGGAAACATTAACGTGAGACAACATCCGGTTTCTTCAGACGAACATCCGGTTTTCAGAATAAGATGCTAACAAAGTATGAATTATATTCACATTAAGTATAAAACATGTTAAAATATTTAATCGCGATTAAAAATATTTAATCGCGATTAAATATTTTAATGGTTTTCGTATGTATTGAGGTAATAATGTTTGAAAGAGCTATTTCAAATCATTGCACAAATTAAACATAAATACGGAGAACCCAGTTAAGAATCAGATAACAAAAGGCTGGTGATATAAGTAGTTTAATGGGTAATTGGGAGAAATGACTGGGTTTTCTTGTCTAATCTTGATGTGCAGGGCATTCCAAAGTCTGGGAACATTATTTGCAAAGGCCCAGTTTCCTTTTGTGTTCAGTCAGGGGGTTGTTACCCTGAGACAGGCCTCCAGCTTCCAAGGCCACGTAAAATGTGAGATACAGTTGACCCTTATCTAAGTCCTGCCCTGGAAAGCAGACGGGCCAATCAAAGCGTAGCAAACACTCCACAGACTCTCATGCAATTGTTTCAGATGTTCATGTTCAGGCTTATTTTCTGGATTTTTAATGATTGTAACAGTGAATTACAGACGTACCCGACTTTACAGGAACAGTGTTGTTCCTTAATTTTATTGTCTTCTGACTCGATTGCCAGGTGATGTGGTGGCTCACTTTCACACTAAGATCTGTAGTTTTAAGCTTCTACCTTTTTATCTTTTTAACCTGTTATCACTGCAGACTCAGTTTGATGTCGTGGATATGTACTTCAAACACATGTTGACCCTTCTCTCCTCAATCGCTTTTTTTGTTTTTCTAAAAATAAGATAATATTTCTTCAGGGAGTGTAGTTAGTGACAGTGTGGGCTCCATGGTAGCTCTGACAGCTTGACGGAGTCGCAGCATGGGGCCGGGCTTAGCAAAGGGTCAATTTGGAACAACAACACAGCAGTTTATAAGTGAAAAGGAAACGTTTACACTAGGGCTGTAACTAAAGATTATTTTAATAATCGATGAATCGGATAAAAAAAAAAATAAGAAAAGCATTCATTTCCAACCCTTTATTCAAAAACAGAACTGATCTTCAGAAAGTGCACAAACAGGTTGCTCCTTGAACATCCCTGAGCTGTTAAAGTAATAATAAAAAAATGGACTAACACAAAAAACATACACGTGTGCACACATTTAAAGGGACCTGAGCTGTCAGAACAATGAATAATTTCTAAAAAATAAAGAAAAATACAAATCAGAAAACTTAACAGGATTTGTTTGAACGTCAGAACTTTACACTACACTCAACAGATGCACACACTCACAAACTCTCACACTCACAGACCCACAAACTCTCACAGACACCCACACAAGTTCACTTGACGCTTATTCATTAAATTACCATCATTGTAGTAAGTGCAAGTTAAGTTCATTTATACACCACATTTAAACAGAGCTTAATGACCAAGCGCTATAAAATAACTTTAAAATGAAATTAAAAAGTACAGCACACAAATATATTTGTCAACAATAACTGACATGGGACAAAGCACAGAATATATATATATATATATATATATATATATATATATATATATATATATATATATATATATATATATATATACATATATATATATATACATATATATATATATATATATATATATATATATATATATATATATATATATATATATATATATATACATGACAACAGATTGAAAAATGAATGGGCCAAAAAAGGCGAGTGAATAAAAATGTGTCTTTAGTCTTGCAAACTATACCACCCCTGCTTTACTACTGTTATTAACGAGCTAACGCTAACTTGTCATGCTTGTCAAGCTGGTTAACGAGTAAACACCAGCACCAGAAGAGCTACTGGAGGGACGTTGGGTTCCTCACTTCAAAACGGAACTAAAGTAGGATTCTGTAGTGATTTACCCTGAACATCCTTCCTCCTCATCAAGGACTCCAACATGTTTACGTTGTTGAATCAGGAAATAAATACTGTAGCCGTCTGTGTTCACCCAGAGCTCTACGATACCTCATATCAATAGAGACCAGATGTGTATAAATGTGTGTGTGTGTGTGTAAACCATATGGTACAAACAATGAATAGACGCTGCTGTATGTGGAGCTGCTACAATGTTGGCATAGCCTAGCACCGACCCATCTGAGCTCCATTGAGAAGACAAGTCGGCATCATTACGTAGTGAATACACTTCGATAAAATCCACAGAGCTCCTCTGGACTATGTTATGAACCAGACATGACGGCGTTTAGTTTCCCGGGATATCTGTGACTTCCACAACACGTACTAAGCATGAAATAACAGGTTCTTTTTTTGCTCCGCTCTTTTTTTATTTTTATTCTCAAACATCTCCGCGACTTATTGAGTGGCGTAATAATCGCGTGACACAACGAATCGATTATGAAATTCGATAATCGATAATGAAAACTATTTTAATAATCGATTATCGATTTAATCGATTCGTTGTTGCAGCCCTAGTTTACACCAAATTTCAGTGGTAGAAAAAGAAAATAGAGTAGTGATGTGCAGCAAGTAAATGTTCCTGTGAAGAGCCAAGCAAGTGTTACATGGAGCTTGGACATTGGCTTGTGGCTGCAGCGGGAATAGAGATAATTGCAGTAGTCATGAGATGAAAGCATGGATAATCTGCAGATGTCACTGTCAGGTTCAAAGTGTTTCTGAGTTGGAGAGAGACATGATTGGACCACTTACTCCACACGCTTCTCAAATCCGAATCAAGAACAACTCTCGCAGAGCTTCTTGTTTACAGGTCAGATTGGGCTGTCTGATTTGAGTTTGAGAGAAAGACATTATTGGAATAAACTGAACAGTTTTTTTCAAGCTTGCCCTGGTGCAATGGCAATGAAGATGATATAAAGCCCCAATCTCCACACTCAAGGACTTTTGGGAGCATGCAGACATTTTTGAGCCCTTTATGAACCCTTTCCATCAGTCCGCATTTCTGCAGACTTTGCCCAAGGGAATTAACCACATTTCAGATTTCAGTTACCAGTGGAAGCATGGATATGTAAAAAAAGGTAAACATTGAAGCTGTTTTTGACAAAAACAAGTAAATAACTCTAATCTTGTGAGGAAAGAGCCTGGAAGACATTCAAATCAGGGAGTAAAAAGTAAAAATAAATGCCCACAATTGTACAGAATATTTTTTGACGTAGCAAAAGAGCTATCCCATTCATATTTACACCATTTCAAGCCCTTAGTCTTCCACACTCAACCATAACAGGTCAGTAAGTCCAGTAAGTCCCTGGAGGTTCAGGGTTTAATTAAGGCAGGGGTGTCAAACATGCAGGCCGGATTCGGCCCGCCACGTCATTTTATGTGAGAAAATGTCTGCTCGACAGAGGCAGTAGATTTTGGGATTGTCACCGCCCCACACGTCAGGCTAGCCCACTGACAAATCACGTACTTGAGGCCAGCTAGAAGGCTCTGGCACGTCAAAGAATACACCCAACATGTCAAACTAAAGATCTGATTGGTTGACAATCAACAATATCGTCCCCATTTACTTTAATCTGCACTGGCTGCAGGTGAGACTCTGCAGGCCTCGGGCCTCTCTTCTAATAGAGACGCAGAGGTGAGATCTGATTGGATAAAAGCTCTACGTAAAACAAGCTGCACTGGAAGCAGAGCAACTGAGGAAGACAGTAGCTGTGCAATGAGAAAATAAGATAATTTAAGAGAAATTATTAAATTATAAAATAATATTTTTATATATATATATATATATATATATATATATATATATATATATATATATATATATATATATATATATATATATATATATATATATATATATATATATATATATATATATATATATATATATATATATATATATATATATATATAGCTTTGTGATTCTCTTTAGGCCAGCAGAGAAAAAAAACAACAAATTACAATATCTCACCATGTTCGTGCTGTTGAAAGATTTCTATCTGAGACTACTTTGTTAAGGAGAAATGTTGGCACTGTTAGCAGCTATCTTTAATCATGGTGATAATTACGTGGCCTCACAGGACTGCTGGGACATCTGATGAGTCATCCTACAGGGATGCCACTAATCGTGTGTGTGTGAGTGTGACAATTGCGTTTGCAACAGTAATTGTCTGGCGTATCGCTGCATCTACTGTAAACACTCTTTCTATCAGTATAAAGGCCGCTGTGGTTGAGTGGCAGCTAAAGCCCGACCGGTCACATGTGAGAGAGACTTTGTCTGGAGCACTGGCTCCCACGCTTTTATGAAAATAATCCCTGAAAAATACACACCCCTGCTCCCTGGCAACCGAATTTATCAAAGGTAAACACACACGATGTACAACACTGAAAGGAACAGTACACCCATTCTTAGTCAGTCAAAACTCGTAAAGCTTGAAGTGTGTTTAAGATTTAATTTGAAGTGAACACGCCAAACTTGTCCTATGGCAACTGTTCCTACTGCATCAAACCTATGCTGCCTACAGATATAAATACAACTTTTGTTGTATATGCTTATGTTTGTGATTAAAGGATGTTTAGTACATTAAATGACAGGAAATCGTGAGGAAAAAAAATTCAACCACCTGTCCAAAACTGAAAGATTGCTTACAGTCATATAATACAGAGACATTCTCGCATTCCCTAAAAGAAAATAAACAAAACCCTAACTAGTTATTATAGAACCAGTTAGGTTGTGGTGCCTGCTTAGGGGTATGTTAAACTGAGCATGTCATTCATTTGTCTGCATATTGTGGTTGGCTAAGGATTTTACAGTAGAGATCTTTCAACACCATTAATACAGAATTTGATCTGCCGATTTTGAGTACCGATCCGATACCAGATCTGGTTAAACCCCTTTGTAGAACATGAACAAATACAGAGACGTATTGACAAATTGCTGACGTTTTGCTAGCTCTGCCTGACTTTACACTCCCCGCTAGCACCTGCCCGATCGGTACTGTGCATGTGCGCATGTCAGGATGTACGATTCGGGTAGCGAGTGACATGCGTTGTCCATATGATAAGGTAATATCTGATCGGTGCGTAGACTGGGTTCACTGCCGACATCCGATTCTGGTATTGGAAAAACTCTATTTTACAGTATGGTTTACAAAATGGGCCATGGCAGTGTGTACTGTAAGGGTAGTGTGTTTAGAAAACAGCAGTAGCATGATTTGTTAAAAAAAGGGATTGTTGAGTAAGAACGTGACAGATGACATCTTTATATAACATCAGGTTTTCAGCATGTACCCTTTGGTGATTATTACGGCTTATACCAAAGTAGTAGTCGTCACCCATTAGTTTGTGGACTGCCGTTTTAAAGCCTAGAGTTTTGTTAGTTTGTTATTTACCGTGCTTCATGGTCTATTTGATGGACCATAATTTAATAAAATGAACATCGTGCTGTATTGAAGAAGACTTGAAACTAGAGCTTGACACTATAAACTCATGTTTACAACATGTACTGATGGAATAAATCAAGAGAGAAGTAGTCATTTTCTCATAGACTTCTATATAATCTGACTTCTTTTTGCAACCAGAGGAGTCGCCCCCTGCTGGTCAGTAGAGAGAATGCAAGTTTTAAGATACTTCTGCATTGGCATTTGTTAGGTTCAAGGAACCGCTAGACTGGGGAAACCGCATGTGATCCAGCCTCTTACACAAAGTCAGCCGGTTTCAATTATGAACAAAATTACTTAATACTTCTGATGCCAATACAATTACAGTGTAACACATTAATTACAGTATCTATAGATATATATTGTCTGCGCAGAGATCATCTCACCCATCATCCCATGCCTGGAACCACAGCTGTTCCCACCTTGAGACGAGAGCAAAGAGACTGATTCTCTTCCCTGCAGTTCTGTTCCCAGTTTGAAAACTCCTCCCCTTTTGTCCATTCTAGTTCCTATTGGCTAACTTGAGCTGGCTCCTCCTCTCTCAGCCATCTTAGGACCCCTGGCTCGGGTGATGCTCCTTCTGCGTCCGCTGAAATTGCCTGTCTATAAATCTGACTCTCCCTTGGCTATTCTTCACAGTTTAATACATTCAATGACTGTTTTTTATGGGTTAACACTTCTATGATACACATTGGATTCTATATAAAGATAAGGATTTGCAACTTTTGGCAAAGGCTTCACAAGTTTCACAAGCATAGATTTAAGGTGCTACAGTTGTCTTAAGATACACTTCTAACTACAAATTCTAAAACACTTCTACAATTATGAATCTTCTAATTATGTATTCCAAAACACTTCTAATTATGATTTCTTAATTATGAATTATTAAACACTTCTATTATAATTTCTTAAAACACAGTTCTAAACCCAAATTTCCTACACATTCACTCGTCAGAACCGGAGGTTGCCTCCTGATTTATACTTAAAAATATAGTATGTTATCAGAGCTTTGTGATATGTGATTTATCAGCTCATCCTTGAGGTCCAGTGTGAACGATTTAGACTTATCTGGCCGGGGCGTTGCCGATTGCAACGAACAGAATACTTTACTGCAATTTCACAAGTGTATCGGAGCACTACGGTGGCCTTCAGGGAATGCAAAAATGTGAAAAGGCCCCTCTAGAGTCAGTGTTTAGTTTGTCCGTTCTGGGCTACTGTAGAAACATGACAACATGGCGGACTCCTCGAAGAGGACCCTCTCCCTTTGTAGGTACTAAGGACTCATTGTAAGCTAACGAAAAAACAACTCGCAGTCTCAGGTGATTTATACACTACTGAAATCACAGTTATAGATGTTACACTCGATTTCTGCTAATATTTCCCCCTAAATCCAACACACTGGTCCTTTTAACGCCGAGGCGTTGTACAAAAAACATGTGGGTCCAGAGAAAGATAGAAAAGAGACGGAGGTCATGTCTCCTTTGTCTGCTAACAAACCTACTCTGACAGCTCTGAAATCACAAAGGCTGCCGCTGGTTCACACACTGGCAGGAGGATATGCTGAGAGAAGTGTTTGGACTTTTTTCTTTTTGTATTACACCTACGAGACTCATCAAATCATAGTGGTGTGGCGTGGTGAGAAAGTTTATAGATGTACTCGGTTTCACTGAAACTCTGCTTGAAAAAGCACTGCGCTCCTGCAGGGAGTGAGGCTCCGTGACCACACGTGGCGTTTATCACCTTGACATAGTTCCAAAAATACAAAGTCGGTGCGTTTTAGCATGTTGGGTCACGGGGTGTCAGCAGGTCAGGTCTGCAGTAACACTCCCGTATGTGTGGAGGACACCTGACTGCACAGTTTCCTTCCTCCTGTGATTATAAAAGTGTGACACTGGTGAAGCCATCTGTGGGCAGGCTGCGCTTACACATCCGGCGCTCGGTAGCAAATGGTTCAACACCACAGCTGTGAAGTCAGATGTGATCATGAGGACGAGATGACATTAGGTCAGAAAACCACTCTCACAGTGGGTCACAGAGCCACCAGGGCAACTAGGAGTGTTAAAGCACCGTAATAATATAAGATTTTGAGCATCACCATGGAGTCGGATCCTCCGGTACTTTGCTCACAGTCAGTGGAGATCCATTGAAATGTGTTTTATTTAGTTATATCGTCCACACTAGGCTGCGTTACTGATTTCCTGTGCTTTCCAGGATCCCGATTTAAAAAGAGTAAAAAATTACAGAAAGGTGGTGCGTTAACACCGATGAATGATCGCAAAAAGACAATGCGAGGTCGAAACGTACCTCTTGGGTTAGATATGTCACGTGGTGAAACAATATGCAACCATATTGTTCTTCACTACTATAAGAAAGTGTGTGATTCCATTGCAGTCTGCAGATACATCCAAAATATTCCAATCTGAGGCGCACAAAAAAAACGTTTGACCTGCTTTTTCCCCCCCTCCAATTATTTCTGTGTCAATGTTCTCTTCATTTGATCCTGCTTTAGACTGCCGTTTGGGTAAAACCCATGTCCTAGACCTGCTTTTAAACCATGTTTTAATATTGTATGTAAATTATTGGCCCTGTGGTCACATTGTTTTTATGTTTAATTCTGCCCTGTCAAGCACTTTGTGACCTTTGTCTGTAAAAAGCGCTTCATGAATACATTTTACTTACTTACTTACCTACTATAAAAATACACTGCATCAAATTCGTCCAAGGGGCACACATGAGGGGGTATATTTTCCATCTTTTTAGGTCCCTGGCGTAAAAAAGATTGAGAACCTCTGCTGTGTCTGCACCAGGGATGGGTATCGTCAGGATTTTATCGATACTAGTACTATTATCGATACTGCTTATCGGTTTGGTTAGAACTGGGTATTGGGGAGCAACCCTAGTCTGCACTGGAAGTGATACCCGTGTTGGTAAACAGCTCTGTGCTTCTGTTTATTTCAGAAGACATTTGCATCAAGTTCAACTTTTCTTAACTTTCTCCTGTGGTGTCGCTGCGCCAGGTCCCATTCACAATAATAGCAGCCTGTCAGTGTCTGGAACTGGAGATTTCAGGGCCCCTTGGAGTGGCCCCGGTCCCCACTTTTCCCTATTGGTAATATGGCACTGATACTATATATTATATGTATACGATAAAGGCCTTCTGCTTTATGAGTTGTACTCTTGCCTCTGGTCTCCTGATGCAACCTTTGGTAGAGAAATTCCAGTGGGTCCTCTTTTACTGTGAATTTCTCCCTAATATCAGTGTAAAACTGTGGCACAAATAATCCCTCCCTCTGTTATTTTGACTCACCAACCCTGTTGTTCATCTCTGACGTTTGAAGTACCACAGCTGACTTTTTTTTTTTCTTCTATTTTGGCTGCATAGGAAATACTGTTTATTTTTTTAGGCACCCATAAAATCAATATGTGTTGATGGCTGAGATCTTAACCGTGACCTGCATTGTGGTGGTGGAGCAGCAGCAGCAGCAGCAGCAGCAGCAGCAGCAGCGTTGCGGCCATGCCTGTAGTCGCACTGGCTTGTTGTGATAAGGCCCCGGCATGCTGCCACTCTGCGTGAGCAGCTGGCAGAAGTGAGCGGGGCCGCCGCATCAATACAGGCCTGTCTCTAATATAAGCCTGCTTCATATAATGCTGGTACCCTCTTCAGTTGAGCTAAATAAAGTCCTTGTACACTATCCGCGGTCCGGATTCGGACCCAGACACCGCTCTATCCGGACCCTGGACCTAAAACCAATAGATAATTGAGTGCTTCTATTTTAACCGGCGCAGCTTTTCCAGCCTTTACGGCACTCGTTCAGAGGTCCAGGAAACGCACCGATCAATTACATGTGTTGTAAATCATATCACGTGATGCTACTAAGCCAATCAAATGTGTGTATTCTGACAAGTTTTCCGACTCAAGTGAGATTTACACACACGGGGGAGAGACGAGGAAAGAGAACGAAGAGTAGTAGAATTACGTGAGTCAGAGAAGTTATTTCACATGATGTTCTCCAAAAGAGAAATATAAACAGAGACCAGAGTCTTTAACCAGGAATGGACAGACACTTATCGGTTAATTCTTCCCACGGACAGTTTAAAACCAGTATGTTTCATATGTTCAAAGACCGTGAGGATTATTAAAAGTGGATTTGTGAAGCGTCGCTACGAGACAAAGAACAACTCTTTTGAGCAAACGTACCCACTCGCATCTGAAATGAAGTCACAGAAAACGATCAGAATCCTAATGCATTAATTCACTTTCCAACAATGATGTTAACGGAGGGAGAGAGGGCAGAAAAAAGTGGTTTAATAACCACAGATGAAGTCCCTGCACACACATTTCTCTTATTTAGAAGATGAGACTTTCAAAAGCTTTTTGTTATGTAATTTATTCTTTAATCCAGCCCTTATTTTACTTGAAACAAGAGAATGTTTATTTATTATTAGAATATGTATTATTTGTAATTCGTAATCAATTTGATATCTGACAATAAATATTTAATATTATTCAATTGAACTTTCTTTATTTCATTTGAGTCAGTTGTTGACGACATACAGACGTTAATACAACTGTTGGCTACTTAGATATATATGGGACTAAATCATAGCGATAGCCATTACTGTGATGTTCTGGACCTTTGTATAAGGAAAGTCTCTCTAACTGGACCTCGCTGAATTTAAATTGAATACACCTGATTTAGGGGGGGATCTACTGGCAGAAATGTAACATCAGATTATTAAGTATGGGGCCTCATAACAGAAACATCCTAAGTCTGAAATCCTCACTTACTGTATCTCTACCCAGAGCTTTATTTCCGTCCCACGGACTATTTGACTTGCTTCACTCTTTGTGGTCCAATAACGTTGCAACATTCAGTTGAAAGGTCGGCAAAACAGAAGATGACAGATGGAGCAGTAAAGCCACTGTGAGGGATGTATGCTGCTGGAAATCCACTTTGTCTTTGTTTTGACTTTATTTAGTGCGCACGTTTTGGTTGCCCGGTAACGGCAAGAGTGGCAGGAGCACAACCCCACAAGCCCATTGGATAAAACCACGGAAGAGGCACCGCCCGCGTTTTCCACGCGCTTTCAGGCCTCCGATGTTCCTCCTCCACTTCCTCCTCTTCAGGTCGTGTCTCTTCAGGCTATCTTAAGCTCCTGTCCATCAGCACAGGCGATGGACACTGCCATCTTAAGTGGCCTCGGCATGTTATCGTGACACTATTGAGCCTGCTTTGCTTCCACACGCAGATGCCAACACGCATCATTGCAGTTACACTGGTACATTCAGTTAGACACACACACACGCACAGTTCAGAAGGTCTGGCCTTTGGTCTGTGTCCATGTGTGGTAATGGTAATTAAGTTGGTTCTGGGGTCATGCCTTTCAATTTGGAACAGTTGAGACTAGTGGTGTCACGGATCGATCCGTGATCCGTTCGGATCAGCCTTCACGGTTCGGATCACTCGTGAACCGCGGCTCAATAGAGTATTTTTTTTTTTTTTTTTTACAGTGTAATCATCATAGTGTGTAATAAAGTTCTACTGCTGCTGTTCCTTTTCAAGTAACAAGTCCCCGAATATCAATGCAGAGTGTCAGTGAACAGATATAAAGCAGGAGTGTGTTCACGTGAACGGAGCAGCTTAGAAGCATTTAACGTTGAAGTCATGGCGAGCGGAGGAACGTCAGAAGCCGCGGCGTCATTTAAGTCGCAAGTTTGGGAGCATTTTGTCTTCCCTGCAACGTATAATGACGGATGAGGGTGGTGGACGAAACCGTTACGGTATGTAGGCGTTATTTAAAGAGAGACACGACAACGGCAAAACATCGGCATGTCCACACATATGAAGAGACACCATCCCGTCTGTCAGCGACGGGGACACTCCGGTGTAGAAAACAAAGGATTTCTAAATCTGGTTAAAATGCTTGAGCCACGCTACGAAATCCACTCACACACCCACTTCAGTGTGAAGCTGTTCCAGACCTCTATGAGAAGGAAAAGACTGGAGAGACCGCTTTCACCACGGCGGAGTGATTCTTAGTCCGGTGCTGTAGACACGCCCCCTCTGTGAGCGTCACACACACACACACACCTGGTTCAGGTGCTGACAGAAGCATCAGAGTGAAGCTGGACAGGCCCAATAATATTCCAGTCACCACAGAAAGGTCGACCCTCTCCCCAGACAATGGAGATATTCTCATCTTTTTGAAAATAATGTCACAGTAATGTAACATTATTGTGTATTTGAATGGCATAACCTGACAGGAAGTAAACACAGACCCAAGTTGTTGCCCAGCAGTTCAGTTCAGTGTAAACAGTGGAAGCTAGCTCACTGGCTGTTTCTTTCTTTCAGTATTGATGAAAGGACGAGGATATCAGAATTGAATGTTTTATTTTTATTTATTTATTTCATTTTGTTTCAAATTGGACATCTTCAATATTTTTGTTTTCATGTAAGACTATAGGCCAAGGTTCTTTGCTTTAAATGTTCTTGAAGTTCTTTAATTAATAAATGGAAAGCAAAGTTATATTTGTCTCCTCCCCTTTTCTTTGTTGATCCGAAAAATGATCCGTGATCCGTGACTCCTGAACCGTGATCCGAACCGAACCGTGAGGTTTGTGATCCGTGACACCCCTACAAAACACCTAATAATAATAATAACAATGAATTTATATCGCTTTAAATTAACTGGAATGTCTATAGTACTACCATAAATAATAATATCGCACATTGCGCGGTTCATTCATTATAGTCCCAACAGCCTTACTCCTCTTGCTTTTGTATCGCTTCTCCCATTTTTCTCACTTTCTAAGTGTGGCTGAAAGGTCAGGAAATCACAAAAGTGTTTTAGCACAGGACAGAATCTGGTTACAAAAAGAAGTCTGATTGTATAGAAGTCTATGAGAAAAGGACTCTACTTCTCATTACCTCAATAAACATGAGTTTATGGTCTCAATCTCTAGTTTCAAGTCTTCTTCAATACAGCATGATGTTCATTTAGTAAATTATAGTCAATTTAGACCATAAAGCAGGGTATGCTTTAGGGCGGGGCTACTGTGATTGACAGGTCGCTGCCGTTAACAGAGACGTATACAGCGCCTCTACTTCACTCTCCCGCATTCCAAATATGGTATCTCCAGTTTATTGGTTGCGAAAAAACAACAGCAATGGCCCCGATCCAATATGGCGACAGCGAACTCACCGAACTCAAGGCTTCATAACGTCGGTACACAAACCAATGGGTGACGTCACGATGTCGACTTTTTATATACAGTCTGTTTGCGGCGTGTCTCATGAAATCCACCTCTCCTCTCAGCATCTGACAGCTCTCGTTTGAAACCTCTCCTTCCTATATTTAGACCAGATTGGATTTATACATTTTTATAAAAAGGCACGATGAAACATCACTGCTAGCTCTGAATATAGAGGCAGAAGCGATGAAGCCGTTTGTGCCGTGTACACTCTGTCCGTGAAAAAGTCATAGCATGTCAGTCGCATCAAGTTCATCCTCATCAAAACTATTCCGTGGACCTTCATGACCCGTATGGAGGACTTACTCATTTATTCTTTTTTTATTTTCTTGCACATGTCACTCGTCAGTATGTGAAGGGGGGCCTCTGTCGGCTGTGGCTGCTTTGTTTACCAGCCTCTGTGAGTTATTCTATGTTTACTTACTATAAGTGGGCTTTGGAAGCCGATTGATCCCAAATTAACCCCTGCTGAGGGATGAGGGGCTGGGTGGGCTACATAGCAGGATTAGCTCTGCAGCCAGACTGACAGAAGGACAAGAGGATCTGACGCTGTAAACCTAAGTCATCTTAATGCCTCCTTTGGCAACTAAACCTGTTTTCATGCTAAATAAGTTTCTGTCCACAAGCTGCATTTCAAAGCCAAAATAAGTCACCAGTCTTCCGAAGGCTAAATCTTCTGATTTCCTGAGGATCTCTCGTTCAAAGCTAATGTAAGGCAGCCCTGAGAAATCTCAATGATAACCGTTGAACACATCTCATGATTCGTGGAAGCTATAAGGTGAGATGTTGACTACTACATACACTGGTCACTTTAGTAGTGTCACTTATACAATGGAATGCTCAGTGCTGTTATTATTGTTGGCACTGTGGGACGGTCTGTTCAGTCAGTCCACCACTTTGTTCCAGACTGAAATATTCATGGACCCCCGTATGATAAGGGGGCACAATATATCGTTTCAGCGTCGACATTATGGCAAACGCTCGATAGACACATCGCAGGACGTGTCGTATCGACAGATTAACTCGAACACGTCACGCTACAACTTTTTTGCTGCTTAATACTTGACTTATTTCTTTACAGGGCTTGCATAAAGACAATATAGTAAATCATGAATATGAATTTACAGATAATAACAACCCCTCTTCGGCACCGTGGTGGCTGGTTTATGGCTTTTTTGCAGTTACACTCGTCTTTTTTGATTCTTCAGGTCATTTTGCGGAGACTCGCGCTACGGCGCCAAGTGCTCGTACAACCAAAGCTTGACACTACAAAGTTCCGTGTTGGGCAACAGTGATACACAGGCTCATAATCCAAAAAGAGTAATCTGTGATCGACCTGGAAGCACCCCGATCAACTGGTTGTGCACCATTGTTGTACAATAGTTCATTAGTGTGTTCCTGGGGAAAAAAGGTGGGGCCAGCCTGATAATAAGTCCACACTGTAAGTTCAATGGAAGGTATTTGTACTCTCCGCTCCCGTCAGCTGACAGACTCTTTTGTGGAGCAGTTTATATGCAGAGTCCTATGGAGTTTGGATGTTGTGACACAGGGAACAATACAATGGCTTCCTCCACTGTAGAGCACTATAACTCTGCTGTCTGGAGATTCTTCACTTGCGACAGAGAATCAATTAATTTCATAGATCTAACCTTGGTCCAACACGTTGCTGGTTATCGTTTTTTTATTTTGTGGGTGCAGGTGGGTGTCGTGCATCACAGCTCACAGTTCATAAACACCCCAAAAAACGGAAGTTCCTGGGTACGTCATGGCTGTTATAACATGCAAAGTAACTGGTTCTTTCACTGTGTTCAACTCGATTCACGGCTTTTTAACTACACCACGTAGACTCAGGTCTAACAAGCATCTGTCTGTCCGCCTGTGTGTTGGACTGCCTTTATCAGATGCCCGTGTGTGTGTGTGTGTGTGTGTGTGTGTGTGTACAAGCGGGAGGAAGGCTTGTTGTCTCCTGTCGAGTGTGTGTGAGGAGAACTTCTAAGGGTCCTCTGTTTCCCTCTGACTTCCTGTTTCCTGCCCATGAATGGGCCGACCACATCAGTGCATATGTAGAGGAGTTGGGTGGTGACCCCCCCCCCCCGGCTCGTCCTACCGACACGTCTGTAATTAGAACCGGTGACTTCATGCACACGATGAGTTGCTGCGTCTCATCCCTCGTCTTGAAGCTGGACTCAGCATCTTTAGTTCACACTCCTCTGCCAATCACTCCAGGACCACTGGACTGTTTTCTAACTAAAGCTGAGCTTTTCATATGACTCCTGTCGCAGTGCAGCTGTTGTAGTCATATTACAAATAACAGTAGCTACTGCGAATGACAAACTGTATGAAGAAAAACAGGTTTTATATCCCTGCAGAGACATGTTGACATGTGACCATCTTGCTGGGACACTTAAACAGAACAGTTGCATTGTTCATGTCCAAATGTCGGCTGGGAGGAGGGCCTGTTTGGGATCATCAAGGATAGAAAGAAACAAAGTGATCTTTATTACAAAACTCAAATTCAAAATATTACTCATGAAATACGATATTCTAATCTTATACATATACCATAGTCATTAAAACATTAAGAGGAAACTAGAAAAAGCATTTCCTGCTGAAAATGCGTTGGAATGCTGAAAACTGAAATTAATTGCAAAAACATTGCTGAAAATAGATATCCAATTCAAAAACAATTGCAAAAAGCTGAATAATTCAAAAAGTTTAAAGATTACAAATATGAAGTTATATCACCCCTCTCCTGAAAGAGCTGAACATTTTGATATTCGAACTGTTTCTGTAGCTTAAAAGAATTCCATCGGTAGTGATATTTGTTGTAGTAGTACTAGACGTTGTAGTTGTAGTAGAAGTATTATCAATGTCATCGTGACATCATCCAACTGTTTCCTCAGCTTGAGCAGCACTCTCCATGACAAGCAACGGTATCGCCACCTTGCTGGAAACAATATAATAATGCCACAAATCGCTATGATCCAACAATGTGTATTGTCATACACATTGCCCAAATCTGTGGCCCGGACCGTGCCGTTTGTATTACAATAGCGCGCTGAAATCAGGTGTATTCTATATGGCATAACTGATGGATGATAGTCGTTCATATGCAAAGCTGAGGAGGATGAAGGTAAATGCTTGACGATCTACAGGACATTCATGACATTCAATCCATGTAGAAGGGAGATGAACAGGGCCCATCAGGTTTTCTATTTAATGCCAACGCAGAACAATCACAGATTTAAGCAAGCTGGTATGTGAGGGCTCACTGTGGACTAATAATGGATTATCTAATGTCTCTGTATACTGAATATATAAAGTCATGTTCCTATAGGGCCTGCATTATATTAGTGGATTACTACAGAACGATACTATCAGCATTATATGAACAAAGGTTATTTGTACATTAAGGTCTAATTCAAGATCACAAAGC
Organism: Lycodopsis pacificus; assembly: GCA_028022725.1. Lineage (NCBI taxonomy): Eukaryota > Metazoa > Chordata > Actinopteri > Perciformes > Zoarcidae > Lycodopsis > Lycodopsis pacificus. The sequence goes on from CM051698.1 coordinate 4,596,651, forward strand.
TTGTGTATAATCATGTCTATTGGTCACTTTCTGTTACAGATTTACACATTGACACATAAAGTGGCCAGAATAATAATTGAACAGCTTTAGCTGCTGGTAAAACTAACAAACAGGTATAAAACACTCTGACTGTAATGTTACCACAGCAAACATATTGTTGTCAGGATAGTTTGATGAAAAAGACTAGTTTTACATTAGAAATAACCTGTTAATTAGCTTAGTGGTTTATTGTCAGTTTAATAGAGAGATGAAGTCACGCCCTTTACAGTGTCCTGTGGGACTTTACTTTATAACTCGACAGTTCGATCCTTGGCTGGGACGTGTCATGTGTCGAAGTGTCCCTGAGCAATACACTGAACCCCTAACAGCTCCCCGGGCGCCTGTCATAGTCAGCCCACTGCTCCCTATATACAGGGATGGGTCAAATGCAGAGACAAATTTCCCCCTTACCGGGATCAATATAGTATAATAAATAAATAAATAAGAACGACTATGTATAGCAGCTAACGGCGAGAGATAAATGTTTATTTCATCCAGTTTGAATTGTGCTATGAATTACACATATGTTTGTGAATTTAATATTTATTTTGCAAGTCAAGAAAGTCTCAGATTGTCAGACATTTGTTGTATCGTTTAGCTTTGTGTGAAACCGATCAGTGAACTAATCTCTGGTCTAGCATCATGCACGTCAGCTGCACGGCCGTTACCTTGGCTTGCTAGCTAGCTCGCTAGGTAACTTAGCTATATCCATCCACACATGTACCTTATCATACATGATGTGTTTTATTCTGCTACTGTTCTTATCAGCCGGGAAGTAGAGAACAGGCAAGGCCTGTTGTTCATGCAAGTACAGTCTTTTTTAAGTATTAGACTTCAACAGTTTGACAACAAATTATTCCTTTCTTGACTTACGAATTAATATTTTAAATTGACAAACATATGTGTAATTCATTCAGAAAATTCCGTAATCACGGACGCTGACAACGCATGTAATATATGACTTCATTCTTCACTCGTCTTTTTAATTCTTCACAGTTCATTTAGTTTTTTCGCCCTCTGGCGTTTCTGAGAATAATGCGTGCACAGCACATGGAGTATAATTGGCTCCGTTCATGCTACGAGCTCGCACTACAACACGAAGCGAGACTATGAACAGTTTATAGTCCCGTAGTAAACCGGAAGCAGCCGTATGACGAACGTTAGCAGCTATGCTAACAACAATACAGTTTCTTCGGTTCACCGGGAAAATGTTTACTCTTCTTGCTTATTTTGAACCCTGTTTGAGTTAGAAACCACTTGTAATGCCATTGTAAAATGTGGAAGTTCATTTTTAAAGTTGAGTATAGAAGCACACTGTGCTACTTACCGGTCAATGACTCAGATAACAATGTGGGAGGCCTGGTTTGTTCCGTAGTGAAGTTAAGATGAGGCGTTTAAGGGTACTCGGAAATTCATGCACTCTAAGCTGCGCAATACACACCCATTATAAAGTCAGAAAAGGGCTGAAAAATCATAAAAGTTAAATTGCTGCAGTTCAAAAAGTTTAAAAGATATCAAAAAGCTGTATGTTCCGGCAATAGTTCAGGGTTTTCTCAACATTTGAAAGTTGAAATGGTGTCTGTAGCTGAAAGTATGAGGAAGTTGAAGGATTTGAAAGTTGAAGCAGTTTAAGAGGATTTGAAAATCTTCTCCATAGAAACCCATTCAAAAAAAAGTTGCTAAAAGCTTAATAATTCAAAAAGTTTAAAGGTTAGAAATATGAAGAGATATAGCACCCCTCTGCTGAAAGAGCTGAACATTTTGATAGTTGAACGGTTTCTGTAGCTTAAAATATGAAGGAGAAGAAGCGTTTCAAAAAAAGGGGGACGGAAGAAATAGTGGAATTGTTTATTGTTTATTGTTGGAATGCTTAACAGCATTCCAACAATAAACATGTTGACAGTAAGACAAAGATGCACAAAATATACAGAAAACACTGGAAAGAGAGACAGACATGGAGACAAAGACTGCATTACTATGGATGTTGACATTAAGGTAAATGCAGAGAAACACACATAAATGCCTTAACAAAAAAGTTTTACAGCTCATTGATTGTTTAAATTCAGGTTTGATACACAAACTACAACATCAGTCCGGTAATCTTTTGATTTCCCCTAATCAGATTTAAAAAAAAGCCTAATTGCTAAATTTTTGTTTCCAAGAATCCGATTTTACTTATATAAAAGCCTGCCTTTAAGATTACTTTTTGTCCTTATTGCTGTCTTGTTGCAGTGCGTTGATCCTTCAGGCCCACTGTAGAAGAAGACTGTGTTAAAAAGTCAATACACTTGTCCCCTCTTTCGCGTATATGTACCCCCCCCCCCCGTATAATAAATGCTCACACCTCTATCCCCCCCCCCCTTGTCTTTTTTTTTTCTTCTAGAGTCCATTGCCATGAAACTGAATCCCCAACAAGCTCCACTCTATGTAAGTATCTGTCTTCATCCTAATGAGACAAATGCCGCAACATGATCTGCTACACAACTAATTAGTGGTAGACAAATAATTTGGTTGTGGTGTTTTTTTCGCAACTAAATGCTACCATTCACATGATCAGTATCGAATCGAGTCTAAAAAATGCTGGTGGTTTCACAGCATATCACGGTATTTTTTTTCTGCGTTACAGCATTAATTAATTAACGCCGAAAAGAACCGGCCGGCCAACCGGCCAGCGAGCGGTGGACAGCTGTTTGTGTGGCGTGTCTTCCGTTCCGTCACTTCCTGTTTCCTTCACCTACATTCCCCTGGGTCCTAAGCCCCTCCAAGTACAGCTTTTTATCACCCTGTATGTACCAACGTACATTTATAACTAGGGTTGGGTACCGAAACTCTGTGCCAATATAGCACCGGTTCCTATACGTCCGGTATCTACCGGACCGAAACGCAACGCAGATTTCGGTGCTTCCTTTCGGTGCCTGAGCCGATTGAAATACTTTTTTTACACTACTCTGATGACTCTGTCCTGGCAGCAGGACTCGGTCCTCCGCTCCTCACTCATAGTATTATTACAACGGGGTACTTAGCGCTGCCGCTCATAAGCACAACAACACAGGCACGCGGAAGCTTCTTCTTCTCCTCCTTTGAGACCAACTGGCGGTTGGCAAACGACGAATTGGCGCATTACCGCCACCAACTAGTAAAATAAAATAAGTCATAAGACGTGTCGTATTTTGCCAGAGAAGGAAAATATGCTCATATTTCTGCAACATAATTGCTGAAGTTTGAAGCTGTAGTGTGTGTGTACAGAGTGTGTGTGTGTGTTTTGTATTTATTTATATTTATTTAAGTATACTGTAAACTGTTAACAATTAACATATTGTTCATAGTTAAAAAGTTTGAAGCTGTAGTTTGAAGCCAAGTGTTTGGTATTTATTTATAGTATACTTTAAACAGTTAATATATTGTTCAATTTGAAGAAAAAAGTTCGGTTTAGGCACTGGTATCGGAAGAAACCCAAACGATACCCAACCCTATTAATAACAAATACCACACATATTACACGGTAACCAGCGTGGTACGTTGGTGCAAAGAGGGTGATAACAAGCTGTACAGGGAGGGGCTTAGGACCCAGGGGAATGTAGGTGAAGGAAACGGGAAGAGACGGAAAACACGCCACACAAACAGCTGTTCACCGCTCGTCACGATGCTGCAGACCAGTGATTCTCAACTGGTGGTTCGTCGCGGACCTGTTTTCAGTGGGTCGCGGCGGGCCTTTACTTTATGCAGCGGAGTTATTCACGCTCCTTTCCAGCATTTACCGCACTTGTTCAGCTGTGCAGGAAAAACACCGACCAATGCGTTGTAAATCACGTCACGTGATGCAGTTTAACCAATAAAATAAGGGTATTCTGATACGTTCCCTGACTCCAGTGACATGTACCCACACCGTGACACAGGGTTAGGGTTAGAAACGAGGAAAGACTTAACAGAGCAGACCTCTGATAATGTTAGATGTGACAGTCAAATATTTGTATGAGCCTTTCAAAGAATCAAACCGCTAAAAGGACCGCAGTCATTAACCTTTACACTAAAAACTCTACACTAAAAACATGCACGGGGTTATCCGGACCATTGAATCCGTTTGGGCTGTTTTCTTTTTACAAAGCAAGCATGATGGTCTGGAGAAATGGGGAATATGTAACGATTGCTTTAGCCCTGTCTGAATCAGTAGGGAACAGCTAAACGCTGTGGGGAGAGTTTGTAGATTGTCTGCCGCTGTTGTTCCCCTGCTAAGCTAGTTTAGCTTAGCCTCCCTGAAGACACGTGCGGCGCTTCAGCTGTTTTTTGTTCTTGTTCCGGGTTCAAAAGGTCACACATCCCGTTGTCTGTTACGTGAGCGCAGTCCATCAAAAACATTATATTTCCCACAATTTAAGCTTCTGCATTTTCCAAATGCATTAGTATTATTCAAATTCGGTTCATAAGCCTTGTACCGAACGGTTTAATACGAATATGTGTATTATTACACCAAATAATATCCGTAGCTGTGGCGCCATCATGAGGTTATTAGGAGCTGGCTCAAGTGCAGTAGGACAGCACAGAAGGCCCAGGTATAAAATGCAAGGCCCGCCACTGTATAAGGTGCTAAACAAACTGTTGGCGCATCTGACCGATCTAATCATATTAAATACATGCAAGTAATGAAAACAAAAATAACAGATACATTTGTACATTTTGTTTGAGATTATTTCAGATAATAGCGCCCCTTTTTATTTGTTTACGGCTGCTGAAAAGACTTCTGCAAAGGATACACCGGTGTTTCCTTTGCTTAGAGCTCCTTCCGCGAGCTTCCTCGATCCTCAGGATTTCTTAACAAATTAAACAACTCTTCTTATACTATATAGTTAGAAAAGGCTCCACTTGAGAACCAGCTCCCAACATTCAGTCCCGCTTCTTGTGTAACTTAAGCATGCCATGTACCAAATACATCAGTCATGTGTGCCCGTAAAGTGTCCTCATCTGGTCCCGGCAGAGCACCTGAGCGTAAAACACAAGTATGTTAGCTTAGCCTGAATGTTTCCATATTCACAAGCAGCCAAAGCATCTGTAACCGCTCACGTGGGAAAAGTGACCCGTCTGTCCGTCTAACAGAGTTTAACAACAGCAGTGGTGTGTGTGTGTGTGTGTGTGTGTGTGTGTGTGTGTGTGTGTGTGTGTGTGTGTGTGTGTGTGTGTGTGTGTGTGTGTGTGTGTGTGTGTGTGTGTGTGTGTGTGAGATCTGAAACATTCCTGTGTGCTATTGTTAGCCCGTGTTTGTATGGGTGAGGCTGTTAACAGGCTTTTAACTGCATGTTCAGCAGAAGTGTGTGTATTTGTGTGTTTCACAGCACACACACGAGAACAATATACAACACATATACACTCTACTCTCTGTTCAGTTTTGTATCTCTTTAATGCAAACCCTCCTACATGCCCATCGTCTGTAGCCAGCCAGCTCTTAGATGTAGCACAGATTAGTTCAGGTTTTCTGTTATGTGCACAGCAAGAGACAACAAAGCAGAGAAGCAGTCGTTGGCAGTGACAGTCATCGATCTCAGGCTCCCTCCAACAATGCTCATTAAATATATAAAAAAGAAGAAAAAAGAGTATCTAAAACATAAAATGCAAGTGAAAATTCAAATACAGAGAAAAAATATAGGAAATTAAATAATTATTTGTTCCGAGAAGAAAACTGAATTTCTTATTGTATGTGAATGTTAGTTAGTCCTGATGGGCAGGGACCTTGCAGGATAGCATGGCTGCCATCAGTGTATGTATGAGTGTGTGTGAATGGGTGAATGATGACATGTAGTGTGAAAGCGCTTTGAGTAGTCGGAAAGACTAGAAAAGAGATATACAAGTACAGACCATTCACCGTTTTACCTAGTTGCAGCACACACCTGTGAGAGTAAGCCGCATACACTTGTAACAGTGAGAGAACAGCGCCATCATCAGGCCAAACAGAAAAACATCCCCGTGAATACAAACTGTAACAGTCTTGCATACCTCGGGTGTTGGAGAAACAACGTTTTTTATACTTTCAGACATTTCGACAGCAGAACATGGTTAACCCTCTGAACCCAAAAACCCGCCGGCGGGATGGAAAAGCAATTGCCAAAACGACATAGTTTATCACAGCCAGAAGCTGTAAAAAACATTATCATCAGATTTTCGTCTTCCTGAAAGTCCTGACACACATCCTGTGTGACGAAAGGTTCCATCAGAAAACGCAACTGAAACTAAGCTTAAAAATCTCACCACAAATAAACCGTTTACACAAAAAAACATTAAATTCTGAATTGTAAAAGAAATTCTCAAAGAAATTCAACTTCTTTCTTTTTTATGATTTATGACATGTTATACTGCACAGAAGACATGTTTGAGTTATCTCTACTTCTAGCCATGGCTGTGCTGTTTCCATAGAGATGCAGGACTTGTATATTGCAGTGAAAATCAAGGCCACAGCTCGGAAAATATGACGGGCGCAAAACACTGCTTAGGATTCAGAGGGTTAAAGACAAACAGTTTGAAGAATATTGTTTGCTTAATGATCGGCAATTACACATTAGTGGTTTGTCCTGTGGATGCTCTGTGCAGATGGCACACGCCTTTGTTTGTTGATTAGTTATTTTCAAGCTTATACAGTATGTGTATCGATGACTCAATTACTTTGCACTGTTTGATGTGGTCCAATGTGTCTCTGAACATTTTCACTTGTTCTCCGTGTAGAAAGAGAATCTAGTAGTTGCCACATATTATCGCCATGACACACAGGAACAGTGTCCACCCTGTCATCACACAGCACCGAGCTACTGCAGGGAGAGTAGAACACACACGCTGACCTCAACGCAACGGCCAGCTCCTCGTGACGCTGACTCATACACATACACTACACGTACACACACACACAGCCCCGCCACAGATGACTTCATTTATTTCTTAGCGTTTAACCACATGTATAGTTTTTCACTTGGTGTAAATCATATTTTTTTTTTTTTCTATCTCACTTTCACTATTCCAAATGAACAAACCAACATGAACTTGGCTTGCAGTTGGCTTGTTGTCACGTTTCAGACAAACTTTTGTTGGCATTTTTTACATTTGCTTTGTGAACACAGTCTTAATATAATTAAGTTATTACACTCCATTATTACCGATGGGTCATGCTCGAACCTCATGAGATCCAGACTATGTTGCCATCCATGTACATTTTTGGTTTCCAAGCAGTAGCAAGTAGCACCTTTTTTGAGGTAGATGCCTTGAATCATGAGTCGCTGTCGGTGTGTTTTGAGCTTGCACATAAAAAAACGGCCTAGAGGAAAAAGGAGTGTTTGCTCTTTGAGGTGTAACAGCTGTCGTGTTGATAATGGTGAATAAATGATGACGTACATGAAGCATGTGACTTAAGCGTCAAGATGAAAACCTCCGATCTGTGTGGAGCCTAGACGAGAACATTATTCACATTAATACATTAAACAAACAAATGTAATATTTCCGTCATGTTATACCACGTGGTTTTTCCAAGCTTCGATTTAGCTCCGACTGGGGAATCGGCTCCACCTACCGTTTATCTCCAACCAATGAACTGATGTTGACAGAAAAAAGATAGATTGAATTGAGCCATATTTCCTGCACAGACGCTCTAGTTTGTGACCTGCGGTCAACATTTTGCTCGGTTCAGTGTCAAATAACTATTGGGTAGCTACCAAGTTTCAGTCCGACACAAGAAGTCACATAATTGAAAAAAAAGTGCATAATATGAATTAAACATGATCAGTCTGCATTAACAAGAAGAAGGTGTGTTTATGTAAACGCATTAAAGTTGATTTCATTGCCTCTCTGTCCTTTCAGGGCGAGTGTTTGTTGACCGTTCAGCTCGACGATGAAGACGTGTGTCGTGCCGAGGGAGAAGAGGACGAAGAGGAGGAGGCAGAGTTTTATCTTTTATTCTCAGGCTCCACCCAAAGACATCTGACCAGCACACTGCGAGTCGGCCACGTCGCACTGCATGCTGTGTGTCCAGGTACAACACACTCACATAATCTCTTGTATTTTTTCTCTCCTAAAATTAGGTCTTAAAAGCACCTAAAAGTTCATTATCCTACTCTATCCTGTAGTGTGACGTGTCTTTCTTCCAAAAATTTTAGCAACTGTTTTTATCCAAATATTTTATAAATTACCCTTTTCTTGCTAAGAACTCATAACATTATAACTTTATTCCCAACAGTGGCCCAAATACTCTTGTATTTTGGTCTGAAATAGTCGGGTTAGCTGCTCTTTAAAGCAGATACCAATACCAGCTCAAGTGTATCAGTACATTATGACTCTATATGTATTTGACCCGGCCCCGCATAAGCAGCAGAAAATGGATGGAGGGATATATGGAGGGATTGTTGAATGAATGATAGTTGGATAGAGTGATGGCGAAATGGATGGATTGAGAGATACATGTATGGATGGGGGATGTAGGAATTGATAATTTGATGAATAGAAGTATGGAGAGATTGATAGCTGGATGGATAGATATATGGAGTGAATCATGCCTCTCCACACGGTTATCTATGGCATTAACTCTTCGGGGGATATCACGCCTTAATACCTACTGCATCTCTCAAGATTCAGATCATCACCAGGCGTCTCCAACAACATCATATCTGTTAGTCATAGTCTGAACAGGAGTTTATAATGAGCTGATGGATTTCACTCAACATCTCACCCAGTATTACGTGAGGTAGGTGTGCTCTGGGTGTGGTCTGTTGTGGTTGTGACAGAGCATGTAGAAACCTCCAGATGGCAGGGCGAGCAGGATTATTAGCCTGGGTGTAGTTACTCTTATACAGGCGATTGTGGTACCAGCCCTCGGCAGATTAAAGGATTGGTTTGAAAAAATTGAAAACACACAAGATCAAGTCAAAAACCATTCAGGTTTGGAATAACGACTCTGTGGAAATGCTGAGGGGGCTTACTGACTTCCAGAGAAGTGAGGGTGAACCGAACACACTCAATGTCACCAGAGAGCCGAAACACCGGCTCAACCACAAAAAAAGCACTTATACAGGGAGACAAAAACAATGAACTGAAAAGGGAGCCGAAGCACAAAACCAAGCTGGCCAATCTTTGCTAGGGCTTGGAAGGAGACAGCCGTCATCCCTGTTCCCAAAATGCCCTATGATGGGAAACCAAATGCCGTCCTGTCTGAGTTTATAACATTGTGAATTTCAACAAGCTGTATTCACTGTATCCAGCAAGCCACACTTGCTGGCTTACTACAGCGGTATGAACCCAAATAAACAGACTTTGCTGTGATTTAATTGCAATAAAGATATAAGAAGGATGCTGAAATAACTACACTGGTGCAATTTGTAGAAAGTCTGAAATCATTGTTCACCAGGTCTGTCTCAAGAGGACACGCAAACATCTTTTAAAATGCTTGTCTTCTGAGTGGAGTTCTGATCGATCAGTGCTAGGCTATGGTAAAATTTAAGCTCCTCCATCAACATTCAAAATAACGCCACCCAAGCGATACGGCAGCAACGTTTTTGCTGTCTTGTACACACATTTAAACACATAGTAAGTTGGGTCTCTGTACAAATAAGAGTCACTATCGTAGAACTCTGGGTGCCCAAAGACGGCGACAATATTTGTTCCCTCCATTTCCGATTCAACAACGTCAGGGCGTCAGTGATGACGGGTGACTCTGACGCAGCTTCACAAATTTCTCCCTCAAGTTGCATAAGTGATGCGAATTTCGACCTTTCGTTTTGCGGCGGCAGTGCTCTTACTCAATACGGGACCAATTTCAGATATCGTTGTCCCGACTAGTCAGTTAGACATAAAAACAAAGGGTCCAAGCTGGAAAAATGCTGAAGTTGCCCTTCAAGAATTAAGCACTCTGATCACTGTCTGCTCCTTTAATGTTGTCCGTTTTGTCTTAAAGTTTGTGGATCTCGGTGGCGACTCAAATTGTGCTGATGTGTGAAGGCCCAAGACACACATACATAGAACTTTATTAATCCCAACGGAAATTCTTTAGAAGAATAAGAAAAAACTATAGTCATATGAACATGCATAAAAAAGAGAGGAATAAATGTTAAATGCATCAAAATATTGACAGCAGTGCAAAATAGAATTGCAATAAGACTAAGATCAATTTAGTTCAATAAATTAACTAAAATAGGAAAAGTAAATGCCAACAACATGGGAATAAAAACAAGAGTAAAAAGATAAAGTTTATCAGAAGTAATACTAACACCAGTGCCTAATAGAAAAGTAATATTGTGTATGACATCGGCATATACAGCAGGTAAACAGACAAATCACACAGCTCATTGTTTCTAAGTAGTGTGTGTGTGTGTGTGTGTGTGTGTGTGTGTGTGTGTGTGTGTGTGTGTGTGTGTGTGTGTGTGTGTGTGTGTGTGTGTGTGTGTGTGTGTGTGTGTACGCACACGCTTCACTTCTATGACAGAATAACATAGTGTTCCTCAGGCTTTATGAGCGCACTTGTGTTTATTCATCTGTGGCGATGATTGATATTTATTGAAAGTTACTTTTCATATTTATGGGATGTTTTAACATACAGATAAAACCAGAAGTAATTTCCCTGTGTTTTGTGTGTGTGTGTGTGTGTAGCCCATGATGTGTGTGAGCAGGTCTCGGTGACACTATGTTGGGCCCGGCCCGGTGGACCAGTCGGCACACACTCGCAGGAGACCTTCTGCTTCGTTCAGGTAACGGCACAGTTCTTTGACTGCATTAAACTGGACACTTCCTGTTCCAGGTCTGTCATTTGTATTTGTTTTTAGCATTGTTTGCAATATGTGTGCGTTTTGGGACAGAGCTGACGCAAGAATTAAAACGGAAATGATATGAAAAGTATTTTTTATTCCACCTGAGGTTGTCTTTGCTGGATGAAAATAATTCAGTTTCTTAGCCTGATTAACTTTAAGTTGAGTTGGTTTTGGCACTGATAAAAAAAAAAGTGTGCTACATTCAGTGGCCACTATATTCGGTACCCCCTACACTGCTTGTCAATGCATCTATATATGTGATCATCCAATGGTGTAAAAGGAACTTAATGTATAAAAGCGCACAAGACGTGCTGAAAAAAAAATTCACTGAAACATCAGAATGTGATCTACGCGACTCGGTTTGTGGAATGATTGATGTCTGTTCGAGTGTCTTGCAAACAGCTGATCTCCTGATTTTCACCCCAATGGTCTCAAGAGTTGCGAAAAACCAAACCATCCAGTGAGTGGATGAAAACACGTAGAACCCATAGACTAAGAATGACAATAAGTGGACTTGTCGTTGTGACGTCACCCATTGTTTTGTGGACTGCCGTTTTGAAGCTTTGAGTTCGGCATTTCGGCCGTCGCCATCTTGGATTTTTGCAACCACAGAACGGAGGTGACCATATTTGGACTGCAGAGGAGTGACGTAGAGACACTGTATACGGCTCTGGTATCGGCCTGTCAATCACAAGGTAGCCCCGCCTAAAAGCATACCCTGCTTTATGGTGCTGTATTGAAGAAGACTCGAAACTAGAGATTAAGACCATAAACTCCTGTTTACAATATTTACTGAGGTAATAAATCAAGTGAGAAGTACCGGTAGTCATCTTCTCATAGACTTCTATACAACCAGAGGAGTCGCCCCCTGATGGACATTAGAAAGAATGCAAGTTTAAGGCACTTCAGCAAAAGTAAATTGGATGGAATACAGCAGCAGAAGGCCCCAGCGGGTTCCACTACTGCAGCTAAGAACAGGAAGCTGAGGCTCCAGCAAGTACAGGACCAAGACCGGCCGGTAGAAGATGGGAAAATGTCATCTGGTGAAACTAATCTAGATTTCTGCGGCCACGTAAAGATGGTAGGGTCAGAATTTTGCGTAAACAAAATGAATCCATGGATCCATCCTGTCTTGTGTCAGCAAATCATGCTGTCTGCTGTCGTAATGGTATGTGACACTATCATGCCAACATGGAGCAGAATCTCTCAGGAATGTTTCCAGCACCTTGTTGAAACCACAACGCCAAGAATTCGGGCTGCTCCGGGGGAAAAATTACAGGGATGGGGATCTTACCCTGCATGAGAATGGTTTACCTAATAAAATGCCGAGTATTTATGTTGACTTTTATACAAGAAATGACAGAAGACAAAGATATGTTTCATTAGAAGCAGATGAGATGTCTGTAATAAATAAATTATTTTGGCTGATATATCAGATTTTTTTTATTTATTATTAAACATAGATAATGGCCTTGTCCTCGAGTAAAAATGTGTGACGTCTATTCTGTATTGATGAATATGGAATATTATGTGCCTCATTCAATTTCTAGTTGACCTCAAGCACATCAACATTTCTTTGCCGCGAGTACATAAAAATCCAATTTTTCTCTTTTCCAATAATTGGTAATAATATTTTTACATTTACATCGTGTTCAAGAATGGCACGCAATGAAAAGTAGATGAAACTATTTTTAAATGGTTTGAGTCCCTCAAAATAATGATGGCAGTATCGTGTGTTGTGTGTAGGACTTGGCTCTCGACATGGCCCACTTCCTGCTCGACAACATTGCCCCACAGGAAGCATTGCTATTGGACGTTGAGCAGGTAAGTTGGGAAAGACCTTGAGGGCTCTGAAATGTTGACTCACTTCCATATATATGTATATTTTTTTTAGCAGAGGTCTACACACGAACAGTTAAGTTTTTCATGCTGATTTATTGATTACCATAAACATTTGTTTTGGTATTGTTCATATTGGATTTAAATTAAATCAAAATGTCCGACCAGCCTTTATTTTGTTTGTGTGTCAGATTCCGTTGAAAGAGTGTGAGCGGTTGGATCAGAGCCTGGCCCTGGCCCTGAAACACATCACCCTGTCCCACCAGAGGACCGGACCGGGTGTTGACGGACAGATGGCTGTCACAGACGCACACAGTGGCACAGAGGGCTCCACACTGCCGGACCGCCGCACCGGTGAGTTAGACGGCCACGAACCAACAAAACCAAGTCAGCACTGTTAGTTAGCATTCGGGTTCATTTACATGCAGTGTATGTTTTATCACTTTAAGTTCAGCAGCCTAACCTGTCCGCTGTTGCCTGTTCGCTCAATCCGCATTTCCGCTCTTTGAAAGAGCCATGAAAGAGAGACTGCTTCCGCTCCATTGGCGAGCTAGACTAACTAGCTTCCACTCAGCAAGAGGAATAGAAACCTAATTGTCTCGCCTTAAACACTGAATGTCTCTCGGTCATGGAGCACTCCTCCCTGGATGCGTTGATCTTCTTCATTCATTACCATAAACTCTGCCATGCTGTGGTTAAGATAGTCTGAGAGGCACATTTAGTTCTAAGGGAAACAGTTGGTTCAAAAGACCTAACTTTCAGGGCTTTTAAGACCAAGATTAGGAGAAAACCTAAAATATCTATTGGAAGTAAAAAGAAAACCTGAAGTCTCACTTCAAGGAAAATTCACTTAACTCGGTGTTTTGCGCACCTGAAGTTGAGACATTGTTTCCACAAATATGTCCAAAAACAGTTTTATCCTCTTCTGAAAATAGATGCATATTTGTCTTTTATATGTTTTATATGTTCAAATCGACAGCTTAAATTCAGGGGAAAAAACTCACAAGATCATAAACATGGCATTCATGTGGGCATAGGAATTATTGGGTAAAACTGTTTATTTCCTCCCTACTGACATTAGAAAACTAATTTTTACTAAACAGATCAGCAGTCAAACTGATCTGTCGCTTTGAGTCGACAAATGTGATCACCACATCTACACCAATCATCCTTCCTTGGTCTGGACCGTGCAGCTGTTAGACGGAGGCTAAGTGGCTACACGTGAAGTCAAGTTTGCCGGGACTACTGGCTGCTGGATCCAAAACAGTGGCGGCATTAGGCTTCTATTTCCTGCTTGTAAGGTGCTGAAATGTCATCTCCCAGTCTGCAGCCATATCTAAAGTCAGGAAACTTATACTTATGACCATGTGATATTTCAGTTATTCTTTTTTTAATAAATTTGCAAACATTTCTACATTTCTGTTTTTTTCTGTCAAGATGGGGTGCTGAGTGTACATTAATGAGAAATAAAATTTACTTTTTTGATTTTAGCAAATGGCTGCTATGAAACAAAGAGTGAAAAATTTAAAGGGGTCTGAATACTTTCCGTACCCACTGTATATGCTGACATCAGTGGTGTATAGTAACGAAGTAGAAATACTTCGTTACTGTACTTAAGTCGTTTTTTTGGGTATCTGTACTTTACTTTACTACTTATATTTCTGTTGACTTTTACTTCACTACATTTTTCAAAGAAAACCGCTACTTTTACTTCACTACATTTTGCAAAGAAAACTGATACTTTTACTTCACTACATTTCCCCTGAAACCTTCGTTACTCGCTAGAAAATCAAATCTATCTTTTGAAACAAAATGAATCATGAGAGCAGCGTCGGGGACTGTGGTGGAACACAGACTGCAAGCAGCAGGTAATCAGTGGTCCTAGCAGCAAGTTAAATCGTTGGTTAATCACGTTAATGCACAATTGCAAACAAGTGCTCTCAAAGCCGCGGTGTTGTGATTCCCAGTGATGCCCAGGATGCTACATGCTACAATGTGACAACTGGCCAGCCAGCGTTTCTCCGATTGGAGTGAGACGAGGAGAAAATGTGATGTCGTGATCTTCGCAATAGAACATCTTTGATGTGTCGAGTCTCGGCCAATCAGCGTTCAGATGTGTACAGCGTCTTTATTTCCCTCCGTTAAAGTTTAAGTTCCGTTATGTTCCGTTACCTGTTAACGTTCGCGATTTAGAAGGAAAAAACGTAACGTGATGAAGCATGCAGCCCCCCCCCCCCCCCCCCGTGTTCCGGTTCAGTTCACGCAGTCACTCGTTAACGTTAAACCGGAACACCGGCGCATCTGGTTGCAGGTTGTTTGTTTTAACTCAAAGTAGAATGAGGCAACTTCGTGGTCAGAATAACTTTTATGACAACGAAACATGAGGCCCAGATACTGATGAGATGATGAGGCCAAAGAGCTTCAGGGAGAGGAGGCTGTCTGTAGCGCACCTTGACGCAGGGCTGAGCTGTGAGTGGAGCTGTGCCTGGATAAAGGTGGAGCTGGGCCTGGATAAAGGTGGAGGTCTAAACAGACGTGAGTACAGCTTCCTACTGTCAGTGTTTTAAATACATTGATAAGGCAGGGTATGCTAAATGCAGCCTCTGCTCCAAGGAGATGAACTACAGCAACTAGGGCTCACATGTCCTCTCATCACACTGTTCACACTGTTCACTGTGCTGACCACAGCCAGTGGACTAACAGTCCCAACAGTCCCACGTTGCTCCCAAGAACCCTGAAGTAATGAGAGAGGGTTAAGGTGCCTGTATCTTCATTTCAGCGGGTTAATTTAAATAATTGAACTGGATTGAATGCATATTAATTGCAAATATAAGATAGGCCACAATTCTAACAAATGTACAGTAACAGTAGAAGTTAATATTAAGCCATACAGTAACAGGGTTCAATGAAAACGAATCACTTTCTTTGTACAGGCGATGGTTCTCGCTACTCTTGCTATCTTCGTTTTTATTTGACCAAAACGTTTGAAAATGAGACCTCGGTCTCAATGGATTTTGTCTAAATAAAGGTTAATATTAATAATAGAGCAGAAATACTGATTAATGACTGAATAATATATTAGTTTTTTGCTTAAAGTAAATGTCTCATCACTTAATTTTCTTCTCAGAATACACCAGAATGCTACATTTTAAACCTCATATTTAAGATCAATTTTGATATTTCAGTCATTTTGTGGATGATCAGATGGAGTTATGATGGTAGCAGTCGCCCAATTGCAGATTCAGCTTGAGCAAAACCTTTGTCTATTGTGTTCAAATCAGGCCCATAGGAGTTTACAAGGCAGGTGTCCTTTCTCTAAACACTGACCTGATGCATCAAGTGGATATTTTTTGCTGAACATAATATTATGCATTGGCCTCTACATCCTCTAGTCGGAATGAGCATACTTATAAACGCACTGTTACAACCCCTTCATAGTGTCATATTGCTTTTCGGAGAATTATGATGATACGTTCATAGTAGATGCAAAAGTATACTCATGTACAATATATTATGTTGAACATTGTTGCTCCTGGATGGATCACAGCCAACCCAATTATTGTCAACACAGCTCCATGTCCGTGGTCATGGTGCCACAGCACTTAAAAGAATAAACTTCATAATTCTCAAAATTCTGACCCTTTGCTTTTTTATTAACAGCATTTACTTGTACTTTTACCTTCAATGAACAGGTTATGATCATTTAATGTTCAGGTTATGATGTACATTTAATATCAGAAAAGTACTTTTGTTCTTAAGTACAATAAATATCAGATACTTTAAGACTTTTACTCAAGTAGTATTCTAAAAGGTGACTTTTTACTTTTACTGGAGTAGTTTTCCAGTAAGGTATCTTTACTTTTGCTCAAGTATGGCTTTTGAGTACTTTATACACCACTGCTTTTGACGTTTTTGAAGCAGAAAAATTGAATATCCCCGCATTTTTTCTCCGGAAAAGGTTCAATGGACTTCCTGTCTAGCAACAGAGACACACCTTTCCTTCGGAGGGGGTCATTTCACCCCACAGGGGAAGGCGTAACCTGCTCTCTCCCCCAGAGCCTGCAAGTCACTATTTTCGGAGACTTGATGATTTTGACTGGATAACAGTGCTGTCACTCATTTTCAAGTGATTAGCTCAATTCTAGTGGAGCTAACGAATACAGAGAGGTATGTACCATGGAGGTCGGCCAATGGGAGCCAGAGTTATTGTTCGGCGTAAGTATAAAACCGAGGAGCAAGCTGCCAGCTGCTTTACGCACAGCTGATTACGCTCAGCTGATTACAGCTGGAGCTTGGTTTCGGCTGCCTTTTTTAGTATCGTTTGAGTTACTTTTCACCGTTCGTTCATTTTTAGGATTACCGGTAATTAGTAAGATGTCGAAACAGAAGACTTACAAATATAATATAAAATAATATAATAGAAAAAAATATATATTTTTTTTTTTTTCCAAAAAATGCCAGAAATTGCTGCATTTGGATGTATTTAACACCATTAGTAATTTATAAGTGAAATATGTAGTTTAGTACATGAGGAAATTCAAATGGCACACATGGTGCCCAAATGCACATTTTGGAAATCTCGCCTAAACTTTCTGTACTAACACTTCTCTCATTTTGTTCTGCTTCACTTTATCAAAGTAAAACTTTGCAGAGAGACTGTTCACATATATGTGCTATGATTTGGGAGATGTTTTAGGCTGGGGGCTGCATCATTTCAATGAAATAATAACAATGAAGGGGCTTTTTTTTTCAGGCGAACCTGAAACTTTTCAATTTGAGCTGTGTGCCATGTTCATTTACTCTTAACCAGTAACTTATACACTGATATTTACACATCTGAACAAATCTCGCAGAGGCCTAAAAATAGGGCTAGGTCATAAAAGGTTAAAGGGAAAATATACATATGATATAACAATGATATAATATAAGAAATATGATCGCTACTGTGTAAAGGGAATACTGCTGTTAAAAAACACCTTGTTTGTTTTAATAAGTGTTTGCAAACCAAATGTTATTGCCCTTTTGTTCATATAGCAGTACTTTTAAAATAAAAGTGCGCAATACACTAGTTTTGAATTCATTATTGAACTTTGTCATAACAATGCGATTAATCACAAAAAATCCATGTGATTAATCGCGATTAAATATTTTAATCGTTGCCCAGCACTAATATATATATATATATCTATATCTATATCTATATATCAGCTGCAGCATTTTGCATCGCGCAATCAACGGACTGAGAACAACTGAACACTTTATGGAATGTTGATCGGTCAGATTTTGATGCAACACACAAGACTGGTACTTTTTTGTCACTAATAGGTTTTTAGATAATACAATTAAAATACCATAAAAATAATTTATTCAGAACCCCTCAAAATGTGGTAAAATACATTTGTTTTTAGGCTGGTAAAATATCAACAGTAAAAGCTGATAACGGGACACTTTGGGCTTTGAATGCTGGGATTTATTTGTGAAAATAGTGTTGAGCATATAAGAAAATATCACAGAATTTCAATTAAACTTTCTCCAAAACCTGGAGCCATGACTGGCTGATACCCAAGTTTTGAATAAAGACTAATATCTGTCAGTGTAAACCTGCTGTCACATCTCTCTCTCCGCCAGGAGGTGTCCGCCTCGCTCCGCTCCGTCTCATCAGTTGAGTCCACCCCCTCAGTGTTTTTTTTCTTCCTTCCTCTCCAGCCGCGTCTCAGTGCCAGCAGCTCTCCAGCCTGCTGCACTTGGCAGCCAGCCACGGTCTGAGGACGGTGGCGGCGTTCCTCCTGCAGCAACCGGGAGCCAGGGAGGCGCTGAGGAGGCCCAACGCTCAGGGCCTGACTGCAGCGCGACAGGCGGAGAGCAGAGGGCATCGGCAGCTGGCAGAGCTCTTCACGCAGTGAGTACTTTTACACTACAAGCTAACAAACGGAGCTGTTGAGTTAACGTTTGTTTCGACAAAATGTTATTTGAATGCGAGGATGGCATTCGTTTTATTGTGGAAAAGAAAACCTGTCACTGAGCTCAAGGGAAAAGTGTAAAAAAAAAAAATATCAAGACAATAAAAACATCTAAAGTGCATGACTATAGCTGTTGTGGATCTTGATTAAACGTCCTGATGGAGGGACCAAATGGTCATTTTGGAACCAAACCATGTACCCGGAACTGTCTGCTGTGTAGCATAGACTGTATATAAGAAGTGGACGTGGTCAGTGACATCACCCGTTGGTTTGTGGACTGCAGTTATGAAGCCTCAAGTTCAGCAATTTTGCCGTCACCATGTTTTTTTGTTTTGCTACCAATTAACGAAAGTTTCCATATTTGGAATGCGGAAGAGACGCTGTATATGGTAGCGGCAGCAACCTGTCAATCACAGTAAGCCCATCCTAAAGAAAGAAAGAAGAAACATTCCTTTATTAGTCCACAGTGGGGAAATTATTCTCTGCATGTGACTCATCCCTGTGTGTATATATAGGGAGCAGTGGGCTGCCAATGACAGGCGCCCGGGGAGCAGTTAGGGGTTCAGTGTCTTGCTCAGGGACACTTCGACACAGGACACGGTGCCATCACTCAAAAATGAGTGATGGCCTATTCGTGCCACTGCTATGCATAAAGATACCTGTTATCGTGTATACAATACTGAACTATTAAAATAATGGTCAGATTCATGTTTGGGGAAAGTGGGGGAAAAAAATGAAGAATTGTCTAATCAACCAAAAATTTCAGGACCCCCCTGCAGTACCACCTAGGGATGGATGAACGCAATAATATAAACACCTGTACTACATAATGCACTCAGTTTGGCAGCCTTGATGATGTTTGGGTATTGTTTTGATCGACCCCACCCTATCAAAAGTTAAGTAATTAAAAAGTTATACATTTCTGATTGGGTGGGCAGACTACAGCCCACCTCCAAATTCTCCCACCGCTAACCCCCTTTTCTTGACGCAGAGAGCTCTGTAGAGGACCCGTCCACTGCACAGAGTGTCTATAGGAGCATTAGACATAGTTTTTCTTGGAAGAATAGTTAGTGGATGCTGTGCTTCAAGTAGAAGCTCATAGTTTCACCTACATTACGTTCCAGTCACGTACTTTATCCAAAGCGACAGACAACAATTGCTGTGCGATGAATCTTTTTTTTTTTTAAGACTATAAGCAAGCCCAGTCCTGCTTTTTCCTCTGGCGATGCTGCTGCTAGGACATCAGAGGCTCCACCTACTGCCCCCTTCTTCTCCACACTGTCACAAGACCTAAGTCCCTTATCATGACTCTCACCATGTTGCATTTAATTTGGGGATCTTGGCTCATTAGAAATCAATAACAAATACCTAGATGTGGTTGGATGTACAGATGGACGGACAGCTGGTTGCTGTTGGATGTACCTAAAAAAAATAAATAAATAAATAAAAAAATAAAAAAAGGGAAAAACAAGTTTTAAATCGATCCATCTGCCCTTCATTGACTCAAATCAGCAGAATGACAACCGCCAGATATTTGTGCCTTCTGGCCAGGGAATCAAACTTGCCAACCTTTGGGCTACTATTTTTCTTCTCTAAACTCTTTACCACCTACCACCCAAGTTGCAAGACTGTAATTCTCTACATTGATTTTCATCAAATCTTGGCTCAAATTTGTTTTCATATTTTCTGAGTATTAACAGAAACCTTATATAATGCTGCAAGAAATGCATCCTGTGCGCCACAATTTTGTTTTGCTGTGTCAGGGCACTTGCTCTGGTCTGCCATAGGGTAAGCTGCACTGTCGTCAAAAAAAGAAGTGTGTAACATCTATTGCACCAGATTTGGACAGAGTTGTAAAGTAGTTAAGTCTGTCAACAGTAGGGTTAGCCTCTTAATACTTAACTATATTTAACTCATGTTTGTTTCACGCTGGCTTCACCAGTTGACAGCTGGTGGAGATAATGCGGCAAAAAACTTTTTTAAAGCATTATGTTTTCGGGTTGTCAGGAATGTCT
This sequence comes from Lycodopsis pacificus, assembly GCA_028022725.1. Taxonomy (NCBI): domain Eukaryota; kingdom Metazoa; phylum Chordata; class Actinopteri; order Perciformes; family Zoarcidae; genus Lycodopsis; species Lycodopsis pacificus. The sequence goes on from CM051698.1 coordinate 4,617,270, forward strand.
ATACATTTTTGTACAAATATTAAGGATCACGGATGAACTGATTAGAGTTTGGTGGTCAAAGGTCACTGTGATCTGTGTGTGTGTGGGGGGGGGGGTGCTCATGTAGTAGCGGAGATGGTGACTCACTTCCTCGTACACTGAAGAAAGTACAGCCTCGCCCCTCCTTTTTTACATTTGTTGTCTCACACTGATGACATCACAGTAATTGAGTCAGCCCGTCCATTCTCTGGGGAGGGTAAAGGGGAAAAGGGGGGGGCAGATGGACAGATGAATAGAGGGAGGAGAGTCGGAGAACAATGGTGTTCTACAGTACACAGCTGCTGGTTACTGAGGGAGACATAAACACAGAAGGCGAGGGGAGGCGTGTTGGTTCTGAGTCATGTCTACATGACTATGTCCCAATCCCAGTCGGCACACTCACAGACTTTGAGGTGCGCTCACGTCAAAGTCTGTGAGGGTTTAGTTCTGTCCCACTGTCAAATCATCGTGTGTCTCTAGCATATCTTTTTAGCCCTTCATGAACACTTACGTCCACATTTCTACAGACTTTGCCAAAGGGAATTACCCACAAGTCATAGCAATGTGCCGTTAAACACGGGGTTACAAGTTGAAGCATGGAGACGTAAGGAAAGAAAAGGTAAACAGAGGATAGCACATGGGTGTTCATCCTTAAATATTAAGTTTGCACTGAAACATTAAGGATTGAAGATGGAACCTAAAAACACATGCAAGCATAGATTATATTACACATTTATTCATCGAAAATAAAATGATGTTATTAAAGCTGTTTTGACAAAAAAATGAGTAAATCAAGTATTTGACAAATACCTCTCATCTTGTGTGGCAAGTCCTGGAAGCCCCTGCAGCCTCTCACACATAACCATTTAACAAGTAACGTCAGTTAAGTCCCTGAGGGTTCAGGTTTTAAGGCTTTAGATGAGAAACCTCAACCCTCTGCAGAGAATTTTCATGGCACATGTACCTAGAGATGGGTATTGTTCGGATTTTATTAATACAACTACTCTTATCGATACTCCTAATAATTGCTATAAAAGACATTTAAAAATAAAAGAGAAGGACAACAGGAGTAGAATTAATTTCTATTTTAAATATAACGAGATGTTTGTAGTCACTATACAAAGTAATTTATATCTTACCGGAAACTAATCTGAAATGTTAATAAGATAAATTATGGCACAGCTGATAGAAGGGAGGGGCTTCTTTCTCTCAGTCGGCAGATCAATTTACAATAATTATAAGATACGCGGCAAACTAAGCTAAACAGGTAGATTATATATAGACAGCTTTTGTCTTAGCTTGTTTAACTAATTGCCGAGCTAGCGCTCCGTGGTTGTGTAAACACGCCGTGAGTGGATGAGAGACTGCGGATGGAGCAGATTTGAAATATCTATTTTCTACATGTTCGCGTCATGTTTATGCTTGTTGAACAGATGTATTGATGAATTGTCTGCTGTTTAGTCGCAAAGGTTTTTGTGCTCTCACAGTAACGAGCGTCTCTCTCGCAGTTATCTTCACTTCACCGGCTCCACCGCGACCTCTCTTCTCTGGCTCGATTGCGACACAGAGAACAGGGGTTAGAGGCCGCGGCGTGGTAGTGCATTAAACCGAAACGTTAATAAGCACCGCTAAAAGAACCGATAATTTAGGAGCTTATTAATACTTCAGTCTTTAATAATTTAGCACCGGTGCCCGTTTGATTCCCAGGTTTCTGTACCCGGCCCTACATGTACCCCAGTCTTACCGCTCTCATCTAATTCGACGACTCGCTGGTGAACAAAGTGGAGCATTTAGTAGCTGGAGAGCCAAACATTTCCCTCAGGGGTTGGTGGAGACCAAAAACAGAGCTAAAAGGAGAGTTAAAACTCAAAACTTCAAAACCTCCACTGGCTTCCCATACAGCAAAGAATACAGTACAAAATTTGCCTCATCACATACAAAGCCCTCCACAACCCTAAGCCCCTTCATAACTTTCGCACCTCCTGCACCAACACGCTCCCACCCGCAACCTCAGATCCACCGCCGCCAACCTCATTACCCCTGATACTCTGTCCACATATCGGACCCTGGGGGTACAGGGCCTTCTCCATTGCTGCCCCTCCCCCAGCAGCTCAGATATTCTCTCGCCATTTTCAAAACTGCAATTAAAACTCACCTATTTAAATCTGCTTTTAACCTGTGATGCTAGTTATGAATGTTTTTGTTTAGCTTGTTACTGTTATAAGGCCATCTCTCTGCCTTGTTTATATTGTCATTGCTTTTATTGTTTCTGTTTTCACCATTTGCCTTTGAGTACCCTTTTAAAGCGCTATACAAATAAAATGTATTATTATTATTGATATCGCACTTTCATCAGGTGGACGCAAACACCACTCCAAACCAAATGATCCCGTTGCTGCTAAATGCTCTACTATAGTCACTGGCTGGTCTCTAACTGTGTCCGTCTGCAGTTGGCTGCCGAGCAGGAAGAGAACACTCGGTTTATTGGAGCTATGTCTCTCGAAACCACGCCATGAGAGCAGTGAACCAAAACAGTAAATACTGAAGCTGAAATCTGCGGCAACGTTAATCAGTTAAGGACTAAGTTGGCAGACATGACAATCCAATGCTCTCACTATGAAGAAAAGCTAGTTTTCAAGCAAAACGCTGTCGGGGAATCTCTGTGCGTTTGTGTCACTGTGGTTGGTGTCTTAACAGTTACTGTGTGTGTGTGTGTGTGTGCGTGTGCGTGCGTGCGCGTGTGTGCGTGCGTGCGCGCGCGCGCCGGTTAAACAGTCACTGCATCAAACACCCACTCAGCATGTTGTCTCCTGCGCAGCTCCTCCGTGGAGGCTCGGGCCGGACTGGGAGGTGTTCCCAGAACAATGAGCGTCAGAGCAACTGACTGGCAGCTCATCTGATCCTTGCTTAGGGTGGTGGGTGGATCTGGGGAGGGCGTGGTTAAAAAAAGTCTGCATGAGTGAAGTGATGTCATCCACCACACAGGGCTGTGTGCAGCAAATCGGCTGAGTGTTTTGCGCTTGTCAGATTACAACGTTTAGTTTAGCATTTGTTTGACCTTGCTGGACTTTTTAGATGTTGACTTTATTTATTTTTTATATATTAATTTTGGCAGCTACTCCTTATTTTGTTAATTTGAATCATTTGTCCGTACTTTGACTCGGGTAAGAAGAGATAAGAATATCGGAGATAAATTACTTGTTTATGTATGATTTGAAAGAGTTCAAATGTGTGTCACAAAAAGAAAAACAACTATTAAAGCAGTTTGTGTTGTAAATGTTTCTCAGACAAACGATTCTTGTGTCAATGCAGGTACGAGACTTTCCCAAGTGTCCATGCAGAACCAAAGGAGCAGCCGCACTTTTACCCTGGGGGCCGTGTGTTCCAGCACCACGCAAACCTCGGTACCTACAACCTAACATTCCCGGCCCTCCGTCAGAGGAGGGGTGGGGGGGCAGAAATACAGGGGGAGGTGGAGGAGCTGAGGAGGCGTATCCACCTGCACAGGGAGGAAAAGGTGAGCCGGCAGCGAGTTCACACATTTTTCTGGAGTTCACACACACCTGTGCATAGGATTGTTGGAGTCCGATTCTCAGTTCAATCATATTATCTAAAGTGAAATTGATTCTTAGTTGTTTCGATATTCATTTCATTTTGGTTACATTTTTTCAAGCTAATTTGTGGTTCAGCTGTACTCCAGTTGTGCGTGTACACAGTTTTTAATACAAGACTTATTTTGGGTAAATTCACAGTTTTCACCTCACAATACAAAGCTTTATCATGTGTATCACCTTTATTTTAATACGCGACACCAGAGGTTACCAGGAGGTGTATATTTATAGTTTATAAATTTACATTTATGTTCAGATCACCATCACAACACTAGACGAATGCATCATATGTGACTTGTCCTATATTCCCTAGGGGTGTAAGAAAATATTGATACACTTGAGGAACGCGATATGTTTGGAGATACTGAGATTCTATTCTCAAAAAAGATTGTATCAATTTTGTATTAATAATTTACATTTAAAGATTTGTGTCTTCATTTTGTGTTGTTTAAACCCCCGACCGCTAGATTACAGTGTTAATTTATCTTCAGTGATTTTGACTGTTCCACGCACAAAACGTAAACTGAAACGGGAAGTAGCGCGTCGGCGAAGTGCTAACGTTAGCATTAGCAAACCTAGCTAACCAGTAACGTTACCACCCATGGCTGAATCCCATAGAGATAGACTGGCTACAGTGTTTGTGTGAGAGCTAATGTTTGTCAAGAGCCATGTCGTTTACAAAATGTACCATTGCAAAAATTGAAGACTCTGGGAGCACAACAGATCTGAGAGCACACTTAGCAAGACACCAGCTAATGGAACAGCAAGAGCTAACGTTTAACGACCAATCTCAACTTGTGCAACCAAAATAACTCCGCCTATACTTCATTTAATTTGCAAATATATGCGCCTTCTCAGGGTCTTAGAGAATTAAGGCTTCCGTAATACGGTGAATACAATGGAGCCTGACTTTACAATGAGCTTTTGAGACAGGCGATAAGAAAACCACAGAAAGTGTACAAAGTATCATTGGAGTAAGTTAAGAAATTAAGAAATAGAAAAATTATTACCATAGTTTTAAACATTTTTGTTATGTAAGAAAAGACACAAAATGAACTCTGTTAGTGGAGTACTTGATTACTATAAACAAATTATATTTACAGCATTTGTATAGAAATGATTCTGTCCCAAGCTTTCCGATCCATGTAAGCGATTGATCTCTGTATTTGAAGTTTACACAGTACATTACTGTAATTTGAAAACCGTTTTGAAACAGTTTTTGAATTTTGAACCTGTTGTTAATATTAAGTAAATAGCGAAGCTGTCCCTTTCATTACTTTATATTCATAATCATAAATAGTGTCAATTAGATGGTAATCTTGCATTCGAAATTCAGACAAAGAACACAAATTGGCTAATAATCATCTGCCCATAGTGATCAATTTGACCCGGAAAGACGTGATCACTGTATTTTTTTATTTAAATTATATTTTGTTGTGTTAACTTGTTAGAGAAGCAGTTTGTGTACTGACATTTCCCATCATTCCTCTTGCAGAGAAACTCTGACTTTGCTGGCACCATCGCACAGACGTGTGACCCGGTCAGCCCTGCCTGTGGGCCGCAGCCCTGCTCAAACGGTCTGTCTGCGGTAACCATAGAGACTTGTATCACGACAACAGAGGAACGGGGACGTCCTCCGTCGCTGGAGGAGACGTCACAGGGGGAGGACTCTGCTGTTGTCACTCACACATCCTGTACCAGTGGAACTCTTTGTCAGAGGCAGGAAGCTGGTGGAGAGCAGAAGGTCACACCAGCTGCCAACTCTCCTGCTGGCCGCAGCAGGAAAAACAGAAAGAGGACTCCAAAAACCGCAAGACATGCAACAGAATCTCCAGGAAATAACAGAAGCACCCCAGAGGCCAGTAGAGGGAGCGCACGGAGACCTGCGAAGGCTACAGGAAGTAGTACAGAGACAGATGGGACTATTTCACCCGGGGGACCTGCGATGGCATCTGTGATTGGCGAAGACGAGGGAGCCACAAAAACTCACAACAGAGCAGGGGAAACTCCATTACCCATAAAGCCAGTGTCTGCACCAGGTGGTGAAAGGAAGTGCGCTGGCAGGAAGGCGGCGGCCTTGCCCGCCACCACCATCGTAGAAAAACAGGAAGAAGAGAAGTGGGAAGTTGACCTGCTGATATGTGAGCGAGTTTCAGAGACAGAAGCAGTGACACAGATAGAGCAGGGAGACACTGAGAGTCTCCCAGCAGAAGAAGTTCCAGTGAATGTTGTTCTGGAATCTGCTGCAGAGAGGACAGGTAAGTCCAACGAGTGGGTTATTTTGAGATTCACTCAATGAATGGTGTTAGTTTAAATGGCAGAGCAGAGAGGCTCTTTAACCTAAATAGTACAAATCAACTGGTGATTTGGGAAGCAGATTGACTGGGCAGACAGAAGTACAGGAACACTGAGTTGGTGTTTTTTGATTGTGTCACTGTTGATTGTAGCATATCGGAGTAACTGTTCTAACATGTGAATCTGTAGTAAATTAGAAATACTTTTTATAACTAAAACTAATCGTTTTATTGTGTCATCTTCAGACACAATCAAAACATTTTGTCAGTTGTGAAAAATCACTGACAATAATCTCTATAAACAGATTCTACATTCATATGAATCTGTAGTCAACCAGACCGTTTGCAGTCAGAGTAGTGTTGACTAATCACGTTCAAGCTCATGCTTTGGTTGAAACAGTCCGTGCAGAGAAAGAAAGACGGGAATCAAAATCCAACCTTGGAACTCACTGGCCATCTTCTGAAGATGATTTAGCTTATTATTGGTTTAAAATTTGCTTTCAAACCGGCTACTTGTGAAACAATCTGGTCGTACACATCGTCCAACTCCAGTTTTTGCATCTCAAGCTGCTAATCGGACTGTAAACAATGAGCAGCTCACGGAAAAGGAAGTCCCGGATAGCCACTGGCTACACTGGATCACAAGAAATATAGCCCCTCCCCCTCAAGGCTCATCAACGTCAGCATGATGTCCGATAGATTCCGAGATTGCTTCTACGATAGCTTGAAGAAATGTCAACAAATATTAGCATGGGCTTAAGAGTAACATATGCAAAAAAAAATGCAACAGGTTTGTTATTGACCCAAAGACAGCTCCCCTAAAGTGAAGCCAAAACATCAAAGAAACATGTTGCTGTAATAAAGGCCATAAACTCCGCCCCTTCCATTTTAGATGATGGGACATGGGCCAAACAAAAAAAAAAGATGTTTTTTGTCATGATATATAGCTCTTTTGAAACTGATGCAGTGTTCAATTTTGTTATAAATTTGGTTTTAGTCATTTGCTATATAAAAAAAAGTGAGGGGGGTGATATCATGATTGACTCCATAGAGTTGGACCTTAGAGTTGGACCTTTGACAAGAGACATAACTTTCAATAACTGATTCTCTGTTTTAAATGTAAAGATCTGTGTTATCGTTTTAGATATCCATCATGGTTTATAGTTTACAATTGTGTTCACACAGTTAATCTGTACAATAAGGGTTTACAAGCTGTCCGATCGTCTGACTGCGTGTGACCCATTTTGCTTCGATAGAAAGGATGACCAAAACTTTACAAATACGAGACCAGATGTACCCTTTAAAGAAAATAACAAGTTTCTTATTCAGTCCTTGATCTAATCCTGTCTCCTTTCAGCAACCATGGGTCAAGAACAATCCCAGGATCACCAGGAAAGCCAGTCAGACCCGGACAAGCCAGGCCAATCTGACACCATGGACAGTGGTACTCAATCTGGCAGCAGGACCAGCCCCAAGTCCCCGGACACGGAAAGGAAAACCCGGAGAGTGCTTTGGCGGGACGGAAGCTGGATTGGAAACAGAATGGGATCACCCCCACATGGAGCAGAAACTGTAGCAAAAGCTGTCTGGTATCAGGATGAAAAGCTGGACCAGGGTGCCGATGAAGACTCGAACAGGTTGGACGCAAAGTCCCAGTCAGTTTGGTTTGACACGGCAGATCAGATAAAATGTCAACAGCTGGAGCAGGTAATGAAAGAGCAGAAAGAATGTTATTTGAACTCAGCACAGGCTTCTGGTCTTAGTTCTCCACAGCTGTTAGAACAGCCTCTTAGTTCTCATCAACTGTCTTCAGCTCTTAGTCAGCCACATGCTGCTGGAACGCAGCCAGCGCTGTCACATGGGCCGGGTGCACAAAGACGGGAAGTACACGGATCACAGCAAGAGGAGGAAGTAGGGCCAGATTGGAAGGAGGGAGGAGTGGGGGGAGACGGAGCGGAGGTCAGTAACAGAGAGACGACTCACAGCAGAAAGAGTTCTGAAACGGCAGACATCGAAGACGGAGTGGAGGGAGAGGGGCACGGGAGCGGAGACAAAGGAGCAAAGGGCAAAAAAAAGAGGAGGAAAAAGAGGGGGAGGAGAGGAGGTGCAGAGGCCAAGCTCAGCTCCAGCTCCAGCATCGAATCTCAGAGTCAGATAGAGATAAAGACGCAGAGAGAAGAATTGTCGGACCTGAGCACTCAGTCAGAAGCCAAGGATACGACAGGAGGGACGGACATAGAGTCTCCAACCAACGACGCCATGCATCTGCCCAGCCAGACCGGGGACGCTCATGGACCCGACATCACAAACTCGGATCGTAGTGAATCAACTCCAGAGTTCAGTCTGACAGAGTGTGGGGGAACAGATCTCACTGGAGTTACGGCCTCACAAACTCTAGAAACAAAGGAATTATCAGAGGATGACAGTAAGAACCCGGATTCTATTGTCACTGCTTCAGACCTTCAAATGGACATCAGAGAGGCAGATATGGAGGGAATTACAACTGTGCATCCAGTAGAAAAGGAAATGCCTGATCCGACAGAGCTGGATTTAAAGGGGCTTGGCGGTCCGGTCCCACAAATAGTGGATAATGTGGAGTCAAAGGAATTGTCAGTAAATAAGGATTCAATGGTTAATCCTGTACCATCCGTGGACTGGGCTGATTTGGTGGAATCTAACTGCCCAAAGGAACTTCCTGTCCAACTTTCAGATCCTACAGAATTCACAGAGGACTTGTATCTTGCGGAATTTCCTATACAAAACACACAACACGAACAATCCACAGAGTCAAACAAACCATGGCAACCTGTGGAACCCACGGGAAGATCCCAAGGACTTATGGAATCGGTGCGTCCTGCAGAAGCCAGGGGTCTGTCATTTGAAGGCATAGCGGATGCCTTACCACTTCAAATGCGGGAAGGAAGCGCTGACACAACTGCGGGGGGATATTTAGAGCATTGTTTGGCCCCTTGGTTGCCGAGAGATCGGCAGCACGGTGAGGAAAAGAGGAGTGAGTCTTGTGTGGGTGAAGAGGAAGCGGCCGAGGAAAGGAGTAGGACTGTGGAAAATGATAGTGGGATGGTGCGTGGCGAGGAGTTGTCTTCTATAGACCCAGAGCAGGACCACAATAAAGGTGTGGTTGCCACAGCGCTAGCAGTCGTTACGGTAGCAATAGCATCAGCCATGGCTAGCATAGAGCTGAGTCAACAGTTGGTAGACAATCAGTCAGAGAGCCAAGAGCCATTAAACCAGACCCCAGACGATTTACTCAACACTTTTCAGTCCGCACAACTGATGGACAAAGGAAACTGTCAACTGCTACCAGCTGAGACAGAAAACCACCCAATAGAGCATTCACGCATCGAACCTACTGATCTGTTTGCCTCTGAAGAACAAGCTACTGTTAAAATATCAGAGGAGTCTGATTCTGCAGTGTGGCAGTGTAACGCTGAGACAGAAAAGCTACCAGCAGCACAGCAAACTAGCAACCAGCAGGCTAACCTTGACCCGTCACCTATTGCAGAAACTCCTAGTTTACCACAACTCTACGAAGAGGAAATCCAAACAGAAACTACACGAAACAAAGTCTTTACATGTCCACTACCTAAAGAAGAAGACAGCCTGCCGCACGTTAATGAAAAACCTTTGCCAGAAGCAGATGAAACAATTTCAACCGCTGTAGACAGCCAGGGTCACGTTCAGGTAGAAATCCAGCAGCAACTCCCCAGTCCTATTGCAGACCCAGGGCAACATCCAGAGACTTCTGGCACATTCTCCACCGGTTCTGAGGAGAAACCTGGACAAGGGGTATATAGAGGCCCCCAAGATCAGTCTATATGTAAGGAAGAAAGTGGGATGCAACACAGACTCTATGGAGATGATAGTCCCCCTTTGGAATCCATAACTGCTGATGGTGAGGTTGGAAGGCAGGATAGTCCACACAGCTTTAAAGCGTTCGAAGACATGTCAGACTCTGACCGAGAGTGTGAGAGAGATCCACAGCCGGAGCGTTGGATAGAAACACCATGTCAAGGGGAGATTCCAACCTCGCCGCTAACTTGCGGCTCAACACTTCCCATCGCCCCCTGTGACTCGACGGCCCCCCTGAATGCGGAGACGGGCCAATACCAGTCAGTAGCGGACATGAAGCTCGGCCCTGTTGTCCCACTTGATGCTGGCAGTAGCACCCTCCAGAGCAAAGGTCAAGAGCCTGACGCTACGTATAATGAGGATGGTGTGTTTGAAGGGCTGGAGAAAGACTCTATGGATACAGTGGACGGGTGGAAGGAGAGACAAAAGAATAAGATGAAAAGTGAAGCGGAAGCAAGGAAAGAGCTGGTCACAGTGGACGTCACATCCCAGACAGGTAAATAACTCCTTATAGTGTGTCTTTCTGTTTGTGTCTAAATCACAGTGCAACCGTGTCGGTTAGTACAGCCATTACATTTTTAATTTCCTGCCCTGTCAGGATCAGATATGTGGGAAGCATAATCACATACGTGTTTGTGCATGAAAATAATCAGCACTTTGCTTGTTATTAAGGTCCTGCTGGGCAGCTTCATTATAACCACTAAGTAATTAAGTAAACCTCGCTGACTATTAGCATCTTACAACAGTGGTGTATAAAATATTCAGTGCTTTTATTTTGAAATAATTTGAACATTTAAAAATATTTATTGTACGCCGGTGGTAATAATGGCAGTCTGCTGGTTGGTCACGTCTGCACTATAGCTGCTTAGGCTAAGACATACTGAGAAGTTTTACTCAGCTGCTTGTCTTTCACTCAACAGTAACCAAGCTAGCTGCTAACCGTCTGTCTGAAAATGATGTGATCATCTTCATCGTGTATCTAGGGAAAGACTCACTTGCTCTTTTTGAACAAATGGACACCATCCATTCTTTCTTTTCTAATATTAAAACCATCTTTGGCTTTAGCGGAAATCACACGCATATCCTGGCATTCCTAATTTACGTTAGCATCTCAAGGTCCATGTAGGGAGATTTTACTTGTAGCATCACAGCTTCGTGGGATTTAATTGTGTCTAAAATGTAGTGACCCTTTTATTTCACTCTCCATTTTGAACAGTGGTGGATAGTTTTAGAATAGAAGGAAGCCAAGAGTCACAGCAGAATAATTTCAGTAACGGGGCAGGGACTGTGTGTGTGGGTGGGTGGGTGCAATGTTTGTATGGGGCACGGTATCCAGGCAACCTGATGATGTCATCAGGACTTAACAGTGGACAGTGAAACTAGAGGTGGGCTGAGAAATGGTTGTGCTGTATGTATGCGTGTCTGAATGTGTCACTGTGTGAACGGGTTGTTGCATACGAGTGTGTGCATTCTGCGCGTGCATGAAGTGTGTGTGCGCGTGCCGCTTGATATGACTTGGGCCAACTGTCTGTTTTATGTGAAATTAATAGGCAGTTTCTTTACTTTCTACTGTGTTCATGTTTTATGTTTGTGTATATTCTCGTACTTGCTACATAGTGAGGACCAAACGTTTTTAACCAGCATAGATAGGACATTTTTTAGACAGAGGACACTATGTCCGGTCCTCACTTTGTCAAAGGCAAGGGTTGAGTTCAAGGGTTCAGACTTGGTTTTAAGTTTCAGTTTAGAATTAGGTTTAGGTTGGGGTTAAGGGTTAGAGTTGGGCATTTATTTGTCAGGGTTAGTGGCAAGGGAATGCATAGAGGGTCCTCACAAAGATAGAAGTACAGGGATGTGTGTGTATGTAAGTGCGGGTCAGTTATTGCAGGACCGTGATGCAGAGCCACATCATCATCTTGTAATAGTTGTAACTCAGTGACTGACCCGCTGTGTGAGTTGGAAGCAGTCCACATTAGTCTGTCACATCCTCCTGTTTAGGTGCTGCAGTGGTTTTGTGCTTGAGTCTGTGTTCATAGCCACTAATGAATGATGGTAATTCTAACATCTGTCATTTTTACTGAGCTTGTTGTCCGATCCCTACCAGAGGCACACTATAGTATCCAGAATTGAGCTCTAACTCTAAATAGGAAAGGATGCTGTGCAGATCGAACATCCGTTTTTAAAAGAGGCACCTCGGCAATGCCGAATACTTCTTCTTGCTGAGATCTGGTAAACATCACTAAAAAGAAGTCTGACAGGTCAACAAATCGAGTAATCAGACAGATTGGATCTGTATAAGGTCCGTATAAGGCTAATAAACATGGACAGAAAAATGTAGCGCCATCATACCAAACTCTTCTGCTATGCTTATCTCCATGCTCTCAGGGAAGGTATTTTGTGGGTGCAGGTGAAGATGATAAAAGAGATGCCAACAGCCACCATCACATCATTGAAGAGAGAGTCCTGTAAAAATGATCTGCCTCATAGATAAGCCAAAATATCAACAGAATTAAGTAATACCCAAAAGCCGAAAATAGGTTGCCGTTAACAAAAATGAGCTAAAACAGGCATCCAGAGAGGCAGCTCTGGATGTATCTAATGTTCCAGCATGTTCCAGTTTGCATGGCTGCCTGGGTCAGGGAGAAGCTTACCATTTCCCCCCTTAATTATTCCAACCAGAAACATTACTGACTCACCATGACTGGAGGAAACTCCCTAACAGGATCTTCATCATCATTACCTGACTCACCTACGTTGTCCGCATTATTTATTTATTATTCTTGATAATACGCTGCTGGATGGCAGTTTTAAAGCAGCTCTGAGCGTTTGCCTAGTGTCACCTTCCATTTTATAGTTAAGTAATCCCTCTCATTTACCTCTTCTACCCTATTTATTTAATAGAAATACACAGGAGTAGAACAGACATCCCCAATCAAATCAACGTAGCAGGACCATCAAAGCGGCGGCCATTTTTATGTGTATCGTTGCCATTGCGACCATTGCAGCGGGCTAACTTCCGTATAAACTAAACCTACTTCATACCACAAAGGAAAAAAATGCAATACCTATTGACAAAGAGGCAAAATCAAAATAGCTAACAAATGGGTGTTTTTCCGGCAAACTTTACGTTCATGAAATCAACACCAACTCGATGATGAACTCATGTTTTCTGTCCGCAGCAGCTGAAGAAGAAGAGCGGCAACAGAGGAGGCGGGACTCAGATGGCACACACAATCTGCAGGTGAGTTTACACTGACTGTTAAAGAATGAATACAATGAAAATGTTCAAACGTCTGTTTGACCGGAGACAGTTACAGATGCTCATGAGCAGCATGAAACACTGTCTAATCATCTAATGGCGGTGGGCTGGTTTGTCCATACGAACACCTTTAATGTGACCAATAATGTCTTGACGTGTTTCCACAGCAGTCTGGGATAACATCACGTTACATGTCAGTGGCTGAGTTGTTGTTCACACCTGGCATCAACATGCATCTTGGGTTAACCCGCTGGAGGCAGCAGTAGTAACAACTTTTTGGTAGATTTCAAGTACATTTTTATGAACCTAAAAATATATGGTTATTGTCTACCGGTGGGGATGAGAGCAGGAGGGAGGGCGGGCGGGCGGGTGTCAGCTCTTTGCTGAGCACCAGAAATAAGCACGTACTTCCGCTACCGCAGAGAAAGTCAGTTTAGTAGGTAGTGCTTCAATGTGGGCAAGAACGGAACAGAAGAATGTGGCCATACAGTATGTGGTCTGGACCGCTTCTCAATGTGGTCTGAGTTCACATGTCCTTTCACTGAAATGCAGAGGGTACATCCCAAGTCTCTTATTTGTAATTTCCTCGCTCCTCGCTTAAACCGGAAGTTGTTCTGCTCTGCCATATTTACGGCCGTCCCAAAGCTCTCATTTCTGCTCAGAGGATCGAGGAGGGATCTCTGAGGAGCCATGAGCGCGAGGACGCACGAGAACAGCCTTCCAGGAAGTGTTTTAGCAGCCGACACGCCCCCTCATTGTTCATCAGTTATTTGATTGGATGCTGCAGCTGGATCCGACTGATCTGATTTTTCTAAATATCACTTTCATACCAGAGTGAAGACGGATCAGATTAAACTCGAGTTTTATATTTGATTGATTCACCATCTGGTTAAAATATATGTTCATTGTAGGTCTTGAACAATGGACCACAAACAACTTTCGTAATTTATTAGAAAGATTTGTCTTTTCTTGATCTGTTATGTATACCTTTTATTAAGGATACAATTAAAGTCAGAGAGCTGGAGAGACGAAACACTTTTTACATCATTTACCATCATTTCATTCAGTCACGTGAGGCTGATCATTCCTGAGTGTCGGGTTTGATGAGTTATATCATCTTATTTTCCCCCGAAACATGGAGCCTAATAATATTAATTCCAGTGTTCAAGATAAACGATAATCATATTCTGGGTTATTTAATAATGACATCTCATCTGGTGAACTAACAGCACACAGCTCAAGGTCGTTCATGTTTGCTTCACTCGGTCGTTCAAACCAAAAGGCGATAGAAGTAGTTCTGTAAAAAATGAAAGGAGGGAAGCCTTGCCTACTTTCTCACCTACACACACCTGACCAATCACTTATTGTTGCATTGTCTATTTTGATGCGTTTGCAAAAAATTGCCAAATAGTTTGTAGTTTAAAAAAAAGGAAGCTTTTTGGCACCATGAAGACCGTTCACACAGCAGACAAGGCAGGTAACATGCCAAACAAGCCGTGGGAGCCGGCCCGAAGATAAGAGTCCACGTCCACTGATAAGTCTCCAGATAAAGAGCACGAGCTGAATGCCAGACTCACAGGTCCCATGATTCAGCCTGCAAACTCCTTCCTCCAAATGATATGAACGCGAGTTAGCTGCCCTTACAACCTCACTGCTCTCCAGGTCTTTCGAGGTTAGTTCAGACCAGGCCAAGTTCACCTCTAAAACCATATAACTCGTTTTTTCCAATGTTTCCTAATGACGCAGTAGTTGGTCTCATGGAGCAGCAGGTCACAGTAGGAGATATGGGAACCTTAAGGCCTGGGTTTTACTGTGTGGGGGGGGGTGTGTGTGTGTGGGGACAGCATTAACTCAGTCATGTCTTGTTTTGGTTGAGCTGCATAGTGTGAGGTCAGAGACAGAAAGGAGGGAGGAAGGAATATGGAGGGATGAATACACAGGAAAGTGCAGTGGGAGATGACAGAAGCAAAGTATGAGACTACTTTATCCTCAAATTCTTAAAAAGCACGTTAATTAAATGTCACAGAGCCAAGTTCTACATTAAGTTAAAGGACAAATGACATTTTCACAGCGTGAAATAAATTAAGTTATTGCACCATAACACACTGCTAACTTTACTGCAAGATCGTGTCAAATAATCAAATTATTTTGTACTTTTAAGGTGTAATTATTCTGTATCTAATAGTGGGACTTTGACTTAAGAGTAGCATTACTTTTTACTTATCACTTAACTTGCATATCTTACATATTACAACTTTAGTCATTTAAAATCATATCTGGTATGGGTTGTCTGGTTGAAAACAGTATAACTAGGGTTGATGGTTCCAAAAATTTAATTTGTAGTTTGTAAGATTTTTATGTATATATTTTAATGTAATGTATTTTGTTTAATTTAATTGTTAATTTGGTTAATTTAATGAATTTATTCATACATTTATTTTTTGTTTAATTTTATTTATTGTTTACTTATAGGTGAAGTTAACTCTTGTTGTAAACCTTTCACCGTATCATAAGCAGACATAATACTTCCATTCATGAGTCAAATGCACACAACGTGAAATGTGCCGCGCGGTGAGTTAGCTAGCTAGCAAGTGCTTCAACACTTCCTTTCTTAATTCCTTTAGCATAGGATACACTGGACCATCCTTTACCAAAGGAAAGAAGATAATGCCCCCCACAATTCCTTGCGGCGGCAACATTTAAAGTGACGCACCATTCGGCCGTCCATGAAAACAAACGACATACCTATCTCACACAGGTTTAACAATCATTTTTATACAGTCATAAACTAATGGGATTCATGTTGATGAATATGAATAGAGTGACAACCATTTTGTTTCATTTTATATATATTCATTTACTTTGAACATGTAACAAATAACAAAAGAAAACTAAATAAAATGAACAGTAAATATAACAAACTGTCAATGAACAAATTCACGTTAACAATTCTCAATAACAAGAAGCATCAATAAAAACTAAACAAGCTAGGCCTATGATACATTATTAAACTGTTGAAAAGCAAAATATAACCAAACAGTTGACTCTACATTATTGCACAAAGGAAATATTGATATTGAAGAGTTTCAGTGATATTGCAAATTAGTGAATTATCAGTTTCTACTGAAGCAGTGTTGATTGTTAAGTGTGACAGCAGCAGGAAGGAAGGAATTTATATAGCCTACACGCTGTAGCATAATAGATTTCATGGGGTCGCGTTACAGTTGTGCTTTTTGTAGTCCTTCAATGTAGTTTCTCCATAGCAGAACTATGTCAGCACCGCTGTTGCCTCATAATTACGTAGTTTAGTAAAAGTGCAGTCGGGATTCTCTGAGCTCTGGGGTTGTCTTTTCCTAACTCCTTATGAATTCTCCTTCACATCTTTTCCTGACCTCATTACATTTTCCTTACGTAGCCCAGGACTTTGGTGTGTGTGTGCGCGCGCGTGTGTGGTCAGAGGTGTGAGTATCGGTCCTTTGCTGCTCCCTTGTGGTCAGAGCAGGTATAACCACTTCCACATGTCTGTCTCTCGCTCTCGCTCTCTGCGGGTCACAGCTGGATGGTGTAAAGCAGTTACCATGGTTACAGCAGTATTTGTGTGCCGCTGATTGGTTACAGATGGAGCTGAACGTTTCCACTTGGTTGTAATTTGGTCGCTTGACTGCTTGCAGCACCCAAAGCATGATGGGAACTATAGTTTCAAAAAATAAGTAAGACACCAAATGAGTGCATATTTTGTCTTAGGCTAACAATGTCTCACCTTATACTTTTATTTTGTTAAAAAGATAAAATTATCCCAAACATACAATTATATGAGATATATATATATTAGTGCTGGGCAAGTTAACGCGTTATTATCACGTATTATTAATTAATTAACGCCGACAATTATTTTATCGCGCATTAACGCAGGTTTTTTTTTATTATTAAGCGGACATTTTTAACACAAGAACCGGCCGGCAGGCAGCAGCGAGTGGTGAACAGCTGTTTGTGTGGCGTCTCTTCCTGTTTCCTTCACCTACATTCCCCTGGGTCCTAAAGGTGCGTTCACACCGGACGCGTCAAGATTACATACAAAGTCTATGCACACACGCGATGAGACTGGCCCGCCGCGATTTTGCCAGTTGAAATTTTTCAACTTCTGCGAAATAAACCAAATGTTATTGCACTTTTGTTCCTATAGCAGTACCTTTAAAATAAAAGTGCGCAACACACTACTAAAAAATCATGCGATTCATCACAATTATCGCCCAGTTTAAATTTTTTTTTCTGAACTGTCTGCAGTTAATAGAAAAAAACAAAACTGTCCGTTGCTCACGTGTTAACCTCACATCTTTGTAACAATAATGTAAGCGGAAGACGAAATGGACTTGGATGAATAAGAGGGTTGAACTTTTGCTTTTTCAAGTTTATAATTGAAGCGTTTATGTAGTTACCAAAGCGCTGAAGGGCAGCAGCGGAGTCCAACGCTTCGTCTTCCTCTCCTTTGTTCTTTCTTTCTCTCAGTTCCAGCAGATAAAAAGTTGCCTCTCACTAAAAATGCGGAGGCACTTAGTGAGATAGGGCTCCAATTGTTCTGTGTGTGTGTGTGTGTGTGTGTGTGTGTGTGTGTGTGGAGCAGTGGAGAGGCAGCAAATGGATGAGAGGGAGTTTGTTTCATGAAGGGAAGGACAGAAAAGAGAGAGAGAGGGGAATGGAAAAAAAGGCAGAGCGAGTGGGATGGAAGGAGGGGCCACCGTTTTGAACAGATGTGGGCAGAGAGGGCTTATTTTCACGAACCAAACTGCTGCAAAAAGGAACACGGTGATACGTAGACTTCACTGGATTACACACCTCGAACTGGGGACACGCGGGACTTTTTCTTTTTGTTTTAACGTCACAATTAACACTTGACCCTTTCATCTGGGTTCAGTTCGGAATCTTCGGCGCCGGAGTTAAAGGTTGATTCGACCACATTTCGCTCATCTTCCGTGGCTTTAATTGGTCGTACAACCAACTGTTGTTGCTCAGTTGATTTGTGCCGTTTGTTTTTTCTCTCATGGTGTGAAGAAAATCAGCGGCCTGCAGCTTTGGAAACCAGTTGGATCTTTTTTTTCTTTTTTGTCCCTGGGAACTCCACCCTCAGCCGTTCTTATAAATACGCTATTTGTTTTATTCTTGACTGAGTTGCGTTCAAGAGAGAAAGGAGAGACAGCAGAGAGAGGGAGGTGGGAAATATT
Organism: Lycodopsis pacificus; assembly: GCA_028022725.1. Taxonomy (NCBI): domain Eukaryota; kingdom Metazoa; phylum Chordata; class Actinopteri; order Perciformes; family Zoarcidae; genus Lycodopsis; species Lycodopsis pacificus. The sequence goes on from CM051698.1 coordinate 4,635,541, forward strand.
TCGGGACTTATCCTGTGAAATGTTCACGTGTTAACACGTCGATCCTCGGCTGCAGGCGGCATGTACGAGAGACACAAGCGGAGGTACAGCTTCTGTGCCAAGGGAGAGAGGACAGTGGATGTGGTGCTAATTAAGGTATGTGTGTGTGTACATAAACAGGTATACTTGTCTGAGTATTTGAAAGTATCTTTTTCATTTTTTCCTTTCTGTGTTTTTGGATTAGATTTTTATTTTTTCCCACTTTCGACAAACGACAAAACGGTACAAATCAGGAAATACACATATGGTCAAATTAAACAACAAAGATTTTTCTTGGAATGTTGTCCCAGCATGAACACATACATCCTTGACAAAGACAAAAAAAGGTTAAAGACATTTCAGTGGGACATTTTGGGCCTTGGTGTTGTCAAAAACCTTCCGCCAAACAAACACACAAAAAAGGCTTCTCGCTCCTCATACGATTTTTTTATTCTCTCTGGGTTTTTTTCGGGATAAACATTTTCTGAGTTATGGAATTTACACTTTCCATCACGCTTTGGTGTGATGCAAACAGGAAGTGCAGCGTTGCCACGGAGACGGTGTGGTGCTACCGTGGCTCCTTGCTTCCCTCACTCATCGCGTCTCACCCTCTCAGATCCTCTCGGATTTCTCCCAGGGAGAGAAAAGTGAGGGAGAGACGTGAGAATGGAGATGTATTTCCAGACCGGAATTTAGGGTGCAATAAAAACCAGCCACAAATGTTCCATATAATATCTATTCATACTGTAGTTTGTTGGAGGCTGCAGGTACAGTGAGTCTGCACTTTTGAGACTTGTATTCCTCTTTCTACAGGTAGTCTGTCTAGCCATGTCCACAGCGCTGTAAAAGACGTGATAACCAAAATGATTGATGCTGTTAAGATTTGATTGAGATGATTCTGAGTGGAAACGTTTAAAGGTTTGAGATGAAGTGTTTATTTATCTCAAAGGGGAAAACAGATTGCTTATGTCATGTTTCTGAACACGGAAGCTAGGATACTGACATATTGTGTTGTAGCGTCAGCAGAAATATTCAATGTTCGATGGTCCTTAGTAGGAAGTCATATTTATTATGCCATAGCTGAAGGAATTTCAGATAAAAGTCATCTGGACAGAGATGACAGCAAAGACTGTATATAAGAAGTGGATGTAGTCATGGTAACGTGACCCATTGGTTTAGACTGTCGTTTTGAAGCCTTGAGTTTTGCGATTATGCCGTCGCCATCTTAGATTACAGCCGTCGCCATGTTGTTTTTTTCGCTGCCAATGATCTAAAGTTACCATATTTGGAATGCGGAGGAGTGATGTAGAGACGCCGTATACTTCTCTGGTAGAGGTATCGACCTGTCAATCACAGTAAGTCCGCCCCTAAAGCATAGTCCGCTTTATGGTCTATTTGACTCTAAATGGACCATTTATTAAATGAACATCATGATGTATTGAAGAAGACTTGAAACTAGAGATTGAGACCATAAACTCATGTTTACGATGTTTACTGAGGGAATAAATCAAGAGAGAAGTAGTCATTTCTCATAGACTTCTATACAATCAGAGGAGTCGCCCCCTGATGGTCAGTCGGTTCACTCTGCAGAACCGGACATTGCCGCCTGGATGATACACGGAGATATATACAGTAGGCCACACCAACTGCAGCAGCACAGAGTTGATGAGTGGTGTTCTCGTCCCACGTCGCTCACATCCTCTCTTCATCTGGATCATTTCACCAGGCTGTTTATTCCTGCTCTCCTTAACACCACGGCCCACATGTCATTTGAGTTCTCTCATGTCTGACTGTACGTTTGAGGGTTTCGGACAGCTTCTCATTGTACGTGTCACACTGAGGCACACCTATATACATCATGAGTGTGAAGGGGGAAAATCTCATGACTTGTAATTTTGGCTTTTATTTCTCTCAGATTTACTTGGCACATTTACTGTACGTTGAGTTATTGCTAACTCACTGTAATCATTCACCCTGTCTATACTTGCCATGAAGCGATCTCATCCTAACAAGACTACACTTGAAGAGACGGAACACTGTAAGCACAAAATCCACAGTCCTCATTCTGTGCAAAAAATACGTCCTTAAATTCATCTGAAGTTCATATGAGGCAGTTTGAGTTGGATACACAAAGAAGTCCAGTTGTTGTCTTCTTATCACCAAATGTTTAGTTTCCATGTCTAGTGTGTCCTGGCTGAGCGGCAGCAGAGGGAACCATCCGGGTCATCCTACATGTGCTTCTTTTAAGGACAAAACGTTGCCAATAAATCTACATACAACTACCAGAATACAGATACCCAAATGATTTCATCTCACTTAAATGAAACTTCAACTGAACTCTCAAATGCTATGCTATTCTTTTAAACTTCTTCACACTTTCCTTAAATCTTTAAAAAAACACTTAAAATATATATTGTACAGTATATATAACTCAATTATCCTAAAACAGCTGGTCACTGTAGTTTTTGTCACTCGTACAAGAGGAAGTGGTGCGTTTGTTAGGGACTGTTTTCAGCAGCGGATTAATCCACGTTCGGTGCTCTAGTGAGTATTTGAGGCAGCAGCACAGAGTCTGTGGGATTGAGTCAAAATAAACTGAAGTGTCAAGGAACGTGTCATCCATTGCAACTGTGTTACTCACTGATGTGTTTAACAACAATGGAGCTCTCTAGCACAGATATATTGGGCATGTGATTTATATCGTAAAAGGAACAACAAATAAAAGAGATTTGTCCTTTAATACAGTTAGAAGATGTACTCTGCTTAAAATATTTTCCATAATTTGATGTCAGTCCCTCAGAATCACAGAATGATGCCGTCATTCTAGACAATCATGAAGGCAAAAATCCATTGTGAAACACGCATATGCAGTCTGCTCTGTTCACTCATAAGTAAAACTCACAGCCGAATACCAGTCCAGGCGCGTTTTCTCAAGAGTGTTGAAGAGCATCTGTGGAAATGCTAAGACAAGCATCTGTGGCTAATAGTGGAAAAGTAAATGATTGCATAACGTCCTGGAATGCACTTAAGATCACTGTCCTTGTCTACATGTTTGTAGTTCTGTTAGCTTCCTTTTCACCTCGCTGGATTTGAAGCTCCCTGCCTAAAAAGATCACTGTGCTATAGACACGAGAGCTGTATGTGTCATCTCAAAGATCCACAGCCAGGAAACCTTCCTTATTTCAGATGTGTAACCGAATACATTATTGCAGTAATATTCCTGTTCAGTTCAGAATAAAGCTTGCATGTTTTTAGCTACGATCTGATGTTGACACTATGCTGCGAAGACAGGGGTGCAAGTTAGAGATCGTTGCTTCAGTGCAAGCTAATGTATCAAAGGAACTTTTTTTTAAAGCCATTAACTTTGTATGTAACCTGGGCCTAATCCCACCGCATGCACAACCTCCAGTTTGTAAAGAAAGTCATCCAATATGACCCAATGCAATTCTGACTTGTATTTTCACACTAATGTGCAATTTTATTGCAACTATTGAGTTCCACCATTAACATTAACACTAACACAGCTTGTAATTAGAATACGTTTTTTTTAAGGTGAGGTTCAAATACAAATCATATTTTGTTGTTTGATTAATTCAGCTACAGAATTGAATTATTTTATTTTCTTGTCAGCTTAGGTTATGTATGAGGATAATAAATGGCAGTTTTAAAAAATGATGCCAAAAATGAAGCAGATGAGACTAGTGTTGTGTCCTTCCGTGTCGAGGCTTCGAAGCGAGTGTCGAGTAATAAGGAAGATTTTTGTGAAGCGCGTATCGAGGCTTGTGTTGATGACGTACAGTATGTGGTGACGTTCGAAGCCTCGCGAGCCAGCCGTACCACGTGACTGATTCAGGAAATGGTTCTCGGGTTTGGCGTGCGATTAGAAATATAAGGGGCAGCGAAACGCAATGGATCCCCCTCACATCTTGTAGACTTTGGACTTTATTGTGCGTTTGTTTGCAATCTATTCGACCATCACAAAAATCATTCATTCATTTATTCAATTCAAAGCTTCACACACCAAAGCCATGGTGTCATTATAATCACTCTGCCTGTTTTACATTTATTGTCCACTTGATGGCACAGTAGAGCAAATGAAGCACCATGAAGCTTCGGCCCACGAGTGAACCAATTGGATGGAAAGCTTCAATGCTTCATGAAGCTTCATCTCGCCATCACTAGATGAGACCATTTCTAACAACAAACTAATCACAGGAGTTTTTACAATGTGACCAGCTTGGTGTCCAAAGAGACTGGAGTCTTCATATCAGGGATTATTGTTTTATGTCGTAATCAGTACAAGTTGTTTGACTGGCTGCCTTATTATAGCGGCATTTTGCAAGGAATTTCAAATGCATTACATTTATTGCAAATCTGAGTAAAGGTGGCTCCATTCTCTTTTTTATGCTTTTTTCATGCTGAATGACTTATTTTCAAGAAAGCTATGAGCACACCTTTGATAAACATTTAAAGTGGTGCTTGCATTAGTCTTTGGAGACGAGCTCAGTTTTACAGATCAGGGCTTTAAAGTTGAACATGATACATTGTCAAAACATTGTCAAAAAAAATCTTTTAAGATCATCTTGATGAGAAAATAAATACAGTATGATCTGTTGTTCAATTTTTTTGGAAGGAGATTCGGGAAAGTACAGGGGAAGACACATTTCTATTAATGAGGATTTAAATGAGATTGCACCAAGTCCTCTCGCAGTCATCCAGCATGTGCAGCGCGTTACTAGATTGATAAATGCCGCCCGTTGTCGCCTACGTGTTGGAGAGTCGCTCTTTTGTGCAGATTTGTCTTTTGTGCAGGATGTTGATAATAGACAGAGCAGGCAACATGAAGCCAAGACAACAGATCCATTGAGACAAGGGGACAAAGGACTCAATGGCTTCAGTGATTAAACAATGACACAACTAAATATGAAGTCATTCTGATGTCTCGGCCTACAGGAGTTGCAAAACAAACCAGTGGTGGGGACTTTAAAATCCATCGCAAAATTCACAAGCAACGAAAAAAATCAATTGCTGCGCCTGATATCGATGATGGAATGAATGAGCCACCTCACTTCTTTCTCCTTCTTTGTCCTGCTTGATAAAAGGCAACATTGAACTGCACTTTTCAGATATTTACATTATACGTAAATATTTATTTTCCAACTGAACAGCGCAGTGTCCATTTCTATGCTGATGAAACCATCTTACATGCCATTGACCTAAACTGTATTGAACCATATATTATTTATTGAGTTATACACGAGTGAGTTACACTGCTGTATCTTGTACATTAAATACATGCATACCTCTGGTGGTCAAACATTTTTTTCCAAATGACCCAGTGTAGATACCAATATATCTGTGATTAGATCAGACTGGCTCTCTGTGTGCTGGTTAAAAATCTCTGCTTAACTCACACTCAAAACTTCACACAAATGCAGGAGTCAAGAGGGTGAGGGGTTGAGGGCGATGCCGAAGGGACATTTTCGTTCACCAGATCACATCAGCTGCTACTGCGGATTATTGTTTCAGATATGGCTCGTCTGTCTTTTATTTCTGTGTACAATACAGAAACACAGAGGTCTCGTAGAGAACCCCCTCCTACGTTTTCTCTGACATTACACTGAAACTGGCTGTGTCTGGTTGCAGGGGTGGAAGGGGTCATTCGCTTGTGTCCTGCAAGTGTGCATTAGTGAACGATATGCTCGCACTATAGCTCACATGTGAGACAAACACAATGCTTGTGTGTGTGATGTCACATGTGAAGCCCCAACAGTCACATGTGAAGCCAGTGGGTGTGACGCTAGGATATTATAATATTTATGGTGCTCTGAGAACACAGAACCAGCAGATGGTTGTTTGGGCTTGTACCACAAGACAGAAATGGTGCTACAAAGACCTTAATACAATTTATCTGGAACTCCAAACAATTAAATGAGTTAATGTTCATCAGAAAAATGACTTTCTTTTCCTCCTCTACATTCTTTTTCTCTCTTAGATCCAGAGGGAGAGGGATGTTTTCTGTCCTGAACCCAACACAGTGGAAACATGTACAGGTAAAGTCTTAAAGGGCAGGTCCACTATTATTATCTTTTTCTTTTTATGTTTTTATATCATTCTGTAGCTTCCTTCTTTGTGTTCAAATTGGAACAGATTTTGGTCAAAATACTGTACGTATGCATCAGATGCAGCGGTAGACCAGCAACTGACTTTAAAAAAAATAGAAAAACTGTGATAATGGCTTTAGCTCCATGTTGGAAAAGTTTGTCTGAAGCCCAGGGTAAGGGGTTGTAAATATTGTAAATATAGCAAACACTTTCATCTTTTTTAGGTGGCTAAAATACGTTTTTCTGCTGACCCCGTCCACAGACACTTTACCTCGCCGTCAGACAGCCCTTTCCGACAGGGAACTGAAGCCTTTATATTGCTCTCGTCAAAGCCAGCCACAAGACTACATTGACAAAAACAGTAACTTTACCTTCGCAGAACGCGGGAGTATGCATACAACCCCACTTCAAAAAAATCCAAACAGACTCTTTCGGTTATCTCCAACATTAGCTCAGCTAACTTTTTTTTGCTGGTGTTCACATTATTCGTAATCGTATTGATTGCTTCACTGCTTTTTGCTAGCTGAGTGGAAAACGATTAAAACATTCTATGACTCCCACACATTATAAACATACTTGCAACCCGTTGCAATCGACTTGTAGCACTGTATATTTATTTATAATTGTAAGCCCTCATAAATATTTATATTGCTTCATAACGACAATCCTAACGCATTCTAAATCATGTTCCAATGACCTTTAAGGTCAAGTATCATAATTATTTATAATTGCTGGTCACTCACTGACATTTAGTCTTTGCAAGGATCCCAGTGCATTATAATTCCCACACTTGTAATGTAGATTATAATGCATTTATAAGTATGTTAAAAATCTATTATAGACACGGCATCATAGACAGGTTTTATGTAGTGTCTGGTCTGTTCAGCTGTAACCGTTGTAATGATGTCATTTTGAAGAAACCCTTTACAGACATTATGTTCAGCAGGCCTGCTCACTGTTTGAAATAGACGCACTCAGGCTGCTTCTCTGTGGTTTGGGTGATATGAGGTCAACTTCCTGTCTCTGTGGATTGCAACCAGCGCTGCAACAAGCCACTGTTTCTCAGACACGGCAACAAGTATTCTATTGCACAACAAGATCTTTCACCTCCTTACCTCCATCACTGACACAGCCAGGTGTTTTTTGTTCTTTTTTGTCTCCTCCCACTTTTCCCTCCCCTCTCTCGCTCTCGCTCTCTAGACGTCCATCCAGACAGAGGGTGTGTGTCAGTGTGTTTGTTGCACAGAGACAAAGACGGCCTGAAAGTCGGCGCCGAACCGGATGACGGTGTCTTTAAAAGGGTAAGAAACACATCCACGTGTTTGCTCCTGGGCAGGAGCTTGCATTCAGATCTCTGGTATACTCTACATAAACGCGGTGTCGGATGTTTTTATTTTAAGTCGGCACTGCAGCTGAAATTCATAATTTTACAGCACGTTGTCCATGCCAGGGCCCGAAATAACGGCGGCGCCTTAACGGCGGTTAAAAATGTTAAAATGTTAAAAAAAACGTGGAATGAGTGTTACGCAACAGACAGAAAAGACATTCCCCCTCCCCAGCTGGGCAGGAACCAGAGGAAAACCAGTTGACTGGCCATTCCACGCAACTGCACGGATAGCAACGGGGACGACATGCGGCACCAAAAGAGTTGTCGCTAATGACCTCATAGTCCTCACACTAGATCAGGGATCGATGAGCATTTTTATTCAACATTTTGACATTCGTGAAAGCTGTGAAACATTTGGGAGACTTTTCGCTCAGAGTGAAGCTCAGTGTGACTCACTTGTTCTGGATGAGGTCTTTTTCCACTGACTTTCCCCACAATCCTGCAACTCCAGAGACGACATGTGGCTGCTGTCTCCCCCCCGCCAGAACCTTGTCTTACAGGATCCTTTGAAATCTGACCCCAACACTCTTTAGTTGTAGAGGCAGGAATCTGTGTATGTGGAGTACTTGAGCCCGATGAATACCAAATGTCCTAACAGGGATAGACAGATCAAAAAGTGAAGATTTGCAACTTCCACACAAGACTAGTTTAGGATGAAGGCTTTTGTGTTTGGTGAAATTTGTTCATCGGTGTCCTTATAGAATCTATCACTGTTGCTGGATTGGTTAAATTAAGACATTTTCAGTGGTTGCGTAAAGATGGAACCCACACTGTCACTAACTGCACTCCCTGAAGAAGAAGCGATTGTAGAGAGAAGCAGACAGAAGAGTCTACAATATGCGTTTAAAGAACCTATCCTGGATATCAAACCGATTTAGCAGTGAATACAGGTTCAAAAGATATAGATAGAAGCTAAAGCATGCAGATCACAGTGTAAAAGTGAGCCACCACCATCACCTGGTGATCGAGACAGATGACTCATTAAAAAGCTAAAGCAGCATGTTTATACATTCCTCAGTAGCTTGCGTGGCATAGAACTGCTAACGCTGGTTAATGATGTGCTAACGTGCTCTGCTAATGTTAGCGCCACCGTTTTATACGTAGAAACTTCCAAAAACTTCTTACTAACCTCTCCGGGTAACGAGTATGAAAATGAAGAAAATCTGAAACGATCGCGTGAGAGTCTATGGAGCATTATATGTTGTTTTAAGGACTTCCTTAAAAATAAAGTTTTTTTCATCTTGAGGGGTTTATCCTAATAAATGTCTAAATCGTAAATGGACTTAACTTGTATCGTGCTTTTCTAGTCTTTCAGACCACTCAAAGCGCTTTCACACTACTTGTCGTCATTCACCCATTCACTCACTGATGGCAGGGGCTAAGTGCCCTGCCGATCAGATTCTATCACATTCATGCACCGCAGGCACAGCTACGGGAGAAATTTTGGGGTTAAGTGTCTTGCTCAAGGACACATCGACATGCGACTAGCGGAGTCGGGGATCGAACCGCCGATCCTCTGATTGAAGGACGACCCTGCTCTCCACTTAGCGAATGAAGTCTACATTTCATCTCTTGTGTCTGTCTTCTTTTCCTCCTAAGCCCAAAGACCCTCCCCCCTATGATGGACACAGGGACAGAGGGGTTCGAGTCTCTTGGTCCTCCACCGATGATGCATCAACACAGGGAGCCCTTAGTCCCACTGAGGGGGCTTTGTCGGTGGGCCCACCTGACCCTGTGACCCCTCGGAGCTCCAGACTGTCCTGGAAGTCCAAAACGGAGGACAGAGGTAAAGCACGCTGTTTGTTCTTTGTTTTTCAAAATGATTCCAAAAATGTATTTGTTTAATATCAATTTTTAAAATGTTTACAGATCGCTTTACAAACACTTAGTTTCACCGCTCTGCAGAATCACCAGCTCTTTTGCATTTTCTCCACATTTCTAACATTTTTTTTAAGTGATGCATTTGTATTTTTCCCAAATCTTGGTATATCAGTTCAAATGTGTAAAAAACGGAAAACAGTCAGCTTTGTACCCGGCTCGCCATAGTTTAATTAAATGAGATTAATTTGGCTCTTATATTATCTGAATAACTCAGTATTCATATTTCTATGCTTGTTACATTTGATTTCTGTAGTTTAATTAATTACTTGTAATTTTTACTTTGCATCTCTTTAATTAATCCTACATGTTCATATACTTTTTCCACACAAGTTCGGGCTCATATTTTCCTTCTATAATAACGAGAAAACGTCCCTGCAAGAAACACCAAATGATTTATTGGAAGCTGCTGATTTAGAATAACTATGACTATGAACCCCTGTTCACGTCTCCTCTATACTGTCTCTATCTAATAAAGCCATAGACAATAAAGTCTATCTTATCTTAGATGCCCCAAAAATAATCCTACAAAAAACTCACCTTTTTCATCAGAGTCACAGTAATATTTTTGTATTTCTGTTATGAATCCCAGGAGGAGGAGGAGAGACAGGAGGAGGAGGAGAAGAAGAGGAGAAAAAAGACCAGCTTCCAGAGAATCCCGTCCCCTCTGCCGTTATGCGAGGCCCCATCTGTTCCTTGTCTCTGTTCCGTCGTCACAGCTGGGAGCCGGGCAGGAACAACGCTGCCGCAGAGATCAACATTGCACAGCGCAGGTAATAAATCCGGCAAACGGCATTCTGAAAGGATTTCTGGGTTAGGATTGTTAAATACAGTCGTCATGGCACTCCACGTCCAAAGGATCTCATAGGACGAGTTAGACTATTTTGTCCCAGAGAGTAACCCCAGAGCGTCCCACCCACCCAAACTCTCAGGACCTCTGCGCAGCTGCTGCTATCTCCCAACATCTGTGTTCATCTCATCTTTCTACCTCTGTTCTCTATGTATGTATGTATGTATGTATGTGGAAACACACTCCACTCTTCGTTTGTCCACATTTATCGGCATTGTAAAAATATCTCGTGTGATACTTTATCCAACTGGTGTGGTGTTCCCAGGAACGTAGCACACACGACAACAGAACTGTTTCCAGGGGACACTACAAGGTAATGCACGAGGTTGGGACATACTTGTTGCCAGGGTTATTTGTAGTGGTATCACGGATCACGGATCGATCCGTGATCCGTTTGGATCAACCCTCATGATTCGGATCACTCATGAACCGCGGATCAATCAAGTATTTATTTTCCTTTTTTTTTACAGTGTAATCATCATAGTGTGTAATAAAGTTCTACTGCTGCTGTTCCTTTTCAAGTAACAAGTCCCCGAATATCAATGCAGAGTGTCAGTGAACAGATATAAAGCAGTAGTGTGTTCACGTGAACGGAGCAGCTTAGAAGCATTTAACGGTGAAGTCATGGCGAGCGGAGGAACGTCAGAAGCCGCGGCGTCATTTAAGTCGCAAGTTTGGGGACATTTTGTCTTCCCTGTAACGTATAATGACGGATGAGGGTGGTGGACAAAGCGTTACGGTATGTAGGCGTTATTTAAAGAGAGACACGACAACGGCAAAACATCGGCATGTCCACACACATGAAGAGCCACCATCCCGTCTGTCAGCGACGGGGACACTCCGGTGTAGAAAACAAAGGATTTCTAAATCTGGTTAAAATGCTTGAGCCACGCTACGAAATCCACTCACGCACCCACTTCAGTGTGAAGCTGTTCCAGACCTCTATGTGAAGGAAAAGACTGTAGAGACTGCTTTCACCACGGCGGAGTGATTGTTAGCCCGGCGCTGTAGACACGCCCCCTCTGTGAGCGTCACACACACACACCTGGTTCAGGTGCTGACAGAAGTATCAGAGTGAAGCTGGACAGGCCCAATAATATTCCAGTCACCACAGAAAGGTCGACCCTCTCCCCAGACAATGGAGATATTCTCATCTTTTTGAAAATAATGTCACAGTAATGTAACATTATTGTGTATTTGAATGGCATCACCTGACAGGAAGTAAACACAGACCCAAGTTGTTGCCCAGCAGTTCAGTTCAGTGTAAACAGTGGAAGCTAGCTCACTGGCTGTTTCTTTCTTTCAGTATTGATGAAAGGACGAGGATATCAGAATTGAGTATTCTTGAATGTTTTATTTATTTATTTCATTTTGTTTCAAATTGGACATCTTCAATATTTTTGTTTTCATGTAAGACTATAGCCCAAAGTTCTTTGCTTTAAGTGTTCTTGAAGTTCTTTAATTAATAAATGGAAAGCAAAGTTATATTTGTCTCCTCCCCTTTTCTTTGTTGATCTGAAAAATGATCCGAACCGTGACTCCTGAACCGTGATCCGAACCGAACTGTGAGGTTTGTGATCCGTGACACCCCTAGTTATTTGGTTTATGGAGTTAGTGAAGTCGGAAATCTGTCTGTCTATGGTGTTGGACAATGAACTAAAATGTAGTTAGGGGTTTATTTTCAAAATGTGGTTACATGATACCAGCATTCGTAGCAAAACCTGCGGAAAATAATGAGCCGAAATTCATAGATTACCTACAATATTTTTTCGTATGTCATCCACGTAATCATGAACGAGAACGTATTGGGACCGCTAAATCCCACAGCGGGCGTGTTGTCCAACAAAGGCCGCAGTTTGTTCCCCCTGTAAAAAAAGAAGTAAATGGTGATGTTTTTTTCACGTAACTTGCGTACTTCAGTTTTGGTACTTCCGTGGTTATTCTAACCCAAGCAACGATCGTTTCTTAACCTAACTAATTTGTTTTGTTGACTAAACCTAACCTGTTTCCTGTGAAGACAGAAGTTTTTTGGTTTTTTTTTTTCATATGCATCTGACGAGCGGAAATTGACACGTGTTGCTGGCTTTCGCAGGAAAACTCACAAAAAATGAGAAGTAACTACTCGTAGGATGTCATCTGAACCGTTTTATGAGGATACGTTGCACTTTGCCTGCATGGACACTCGTTTAATCACATCCAAAAATGTGTGGATGTACGTATTTTGGTGGGGGAAAACAGTTTTAGTGGCTTTAATATGAACGTATTGCATGTAAATGACTCCCTCACCTGTCTTTCCACTGACAGTCCACCTGTCCCTTCTTTCAGCTCGTTGAAGAGTCCGTCAGGAGAGGTGAAGAGAGCCAATTCCCCCCTCCACCGGAGAAGGTACACTTTCATCCGTCACACGCACGTCCACATTCTCCTTCTCTTCACAGCTGCACAGTGTGTGTTTTTACACCAAACTACTGGCCACAAAAGAATAGGGTTGGGTATTGTTTGGGTTTTTTCCGATACCGGTGCCTGAACAATATATTAACTGTTTAAAGTATACTATAAATAAATACAAAACACTTGGCTTCAAACTACAGCTTCAAACTTTTTAACTATGAACAATATGTTAATTGTTAACAGTTTACTTAAATAAATATAAAACACACACACACTCTGTACACACACTACAGCTTCAAACTTCAGCAATTATGTTGCAGAAATATGAGCATATTTTCCTTCTCTGTCAAAATACGACACGTCTCATGACTTATTTTATTTTACCAGTTGGTGGCGGTAATGTGCCAATTCGTCATTTGCCAACCGCCAGTACATCTCAAAGGAGGAGAAGAAGAAGCTTCCGCGTGCCTGTGTTGTTGTGCTTATGAGCGGCAGCGCTAAGTACCCCGTTGTAATAATACTATGAGTGAGGAGCGGAGGACCGAGTCCTGCTGCCAGGACGGAGTCATCAGAGTAGTGTAAAAAAAGTATTGCAATCGGCTCAGGCACCGAAAGGAAGCACCGAAATCTGCGTTGCGTTTCGGTCCAGTAGATACCGGACGTATAGGAACCGGTGCCATATTGGGTACTGAGTTTCGGTACCCAAACCTACAAAAGACACTATGTATGTGAGTCACTGTCCAGTGCCTTTCCACATGGGACAGCCAGTGAGTCAGCACTGGATTCAATGAGTTCTTCCAAGTCAGTCACTAATGACTGGAGCGCTTCAGACACACTGTGGAAACTCTGTCTCAAAGACAAGAATGTAGAAAATAAGTTTAGCATTCTTGTCTTTTATCACTGTAGTGCGGCGATTCTGTCGTCTTTCCTGACTGCTCACATGAAAGTTTACACACACACATTACACACACACAAACTCCCAGTACCTTGAATGGTATCCAATGCAGTTAGGGCTTTGGGAGCTGGAGTGGTTCTGAACACCTCAGTAGCCGGAGACAAACGTCTGCATCAAGTCGACTCGTAAGAGTAACAAGCTTCTATCACGATAGTAAGGCCAATACCGTCCAACTTTATGTACCAACTGGGACAGAAGAGTCTTAAAAATATGAGGAGGAAGATTTTTTTTGGTTGTCTTTTGCATCTCAAAAATAAAACCAAAATGTCGAGAACATGGAGAACCACGTTGGATAAACTGTCCCGATTGTGTCCATATGTTGTCCAAACCTCACTGAGATCCAAACTCAATGCAGTCCAGACCACTTTGGCATGCGGTCTGGCTGATCGGATCCCAAGCAAGATCCAATCTCGTAGCGTACAGACTGGACAGTTGATGCAAAGTCAAATAGAAAAGACTACCGCAACCACGGCCAAAGTTAAACTTATTGTCACCTCAAATGCTGATTAATGCCACATTAACTGAGACAGAGGCTTTGGCTTTGTACTGATCTTTTGTTCTATCTGCCGGTAACAAGAAATACATTTTATAATTGAAACAAGGCACAATAAAAGGTCACTTCAACAGTCACTCTGAGTTGAGATGCATTTCTGTCATCGTAACACCATAATCTCATTCTGGATTCATGCTTTCATTAAACATCTAATCCTCTCTCCTCTTTCTATTCCATGTTTTTTTGCGCATCTTCCATTATTCACCCTTCATCTTTCCGCTCGTCCAGCATGAGCTGGTGTCCATCCAACCTGCGTCGCCCCGATCAGGCGCAAATAGACAACAGAAGGTAATTAGCATAGGTCGATGATAACTTCCCCTCAGAGGCGTCAACATGTAAAAAAAGACATGCTGGTTACATGCTTGTGTTGTCTTCTCCCCCACACGCAGCTACAGCCTGGAGGGTCTGGCGGTAGAGAGGGGAGCGGTCCGGGCTCAGTGCCCCAGCGGTCAGGAGGAGATTACCGCGGGGAGGAGTTCGCACCTGGACAGCCAGGAGAGAGGCTCGCTGGTTTCCCTCACCGAGGAGGAGCAGGAGGGAGATGGAAGCAGCATGGATAGCCAGGTGTGTGTGTTGGTGTGAGTGTGTATGTCGTGTGAACCTGCAGACAGCAGCTCAAACATTCCATGTAAGCTTTCCTACATTCCTTAAAATACAATAGAATGCATGGAGAGAAAGCTAAATCTAGCTTTCTGCTCATGTTGGTTTTCAGAATAAATGAGGTGCGTACGCAATAATTTGCCAGATCAAGAATACAAATTATCCATATCTACAATAACTGGAAAACAATTTTCTGATCTGCTTTTGTTTACAATGGCGAGTAACAGGAAGTTTCAATCAAAGATTGTGATCTAATGTTATATTACATCAATATAATCAATATGGATATGATAATGTTGATAATGTTGATAATTGTTTTCCCATCCCATGTGTGTTTTCCCATCCCATGTGTGTATTTTTTAGACATCACATCCGGTACTGTCATTGACAAACAGCTGTCCCACCATGTTCCATCAGCAAGCCCTCACCAAATCCATCTCCATGGTTACCATCAGTCACCGTGATATAGATGGTGAGTTTCTGCTTCTCGACAATCTTTTTTTTTTTCCATCATCGTTTCCTTCATTCTGTCGCCCTCCTTTTAGTTTTGAAGATGTGCTCTTTAACCTTGTGCGGTAAGATTGTTCTTCTGCTTCCCTGTTCATCCCGCCGCATCCCATCAACGCCCCCCCGCCCTTTTAGCGAGTGGATTTCCTCAATCAAAGCGACGAATCCGCTTCTCCCTCAGCATCTCCCCGCTCCTCCCCAAAAGTAGACGCTTCTTTGCTATTGGCTCCTCCTCCAGCGATGAGGAGGAGGAGGAGAAGGGAGGGAGTAAGTATGATGAATGTAGACGTGTTCCCGTTTTTCCCCTGTTAGTGTGGTGTCCCGTAACACTGTCCAACAAAACCAACTAAAAACGTGTCCGCCTCATCCTGGAACTGCAGAAGCAGATGGATAGAAAAGACACTTCCGGGTTTCCTGGAAGCCACCAGCTTTTTACAGTCTGTCCATTTGACCCCCCCAAAAAAGTTACAACAGATGCCACCATGATTCTTTCTATGAGTATTGTAAACCTCTGAGTTTTGCCGTCTGATAACCTATAAACACGTCAATCTGTTACCCCCAATGGACTTCCTGGATCATTTTTCATGTGTCACTGGCACCTAAACAAAAACACCCACGCAGCCCCCGCGCTCTTTTGGATTTCAAATTAGCCTCAGAGGGTTTTACAATCTGTACACATGCGACATCCTCTGACCTTTGACCCTCGCATCGGAACAGGAAACACTCCCCAAAGAAACCTTTAACGGGGAGAAAAAAAGGAAGAAACCTCAGAGAGAGCAACAGAGGAGAATCCCTCTATCAGGATGGACAGAAGTGCAATAGATGTCATGTGTACAGAATGAACACAGCTTTTGTACGAGTCAAACCTGTGAACTTTTGGACATAAAAAGTCTTGCCCTTGGAAACAGTATTCTGACAAAACAAACTTAACTCAAGGTCCACTTACTATCTTTCAGCTGCATCTCATAGTTTTCATCAAGACTGAAACTCTCACTTAAATATACAAATGTACAATTTTAATATACAATACAGTATAAGATTAAGGCTTTAAAATGTACAGTATATGTAATATGAATGAAATAATAAGTGTACTCTTTGTCTACTTATCATAACAGGCCTGCTTTTAATGAGATTGTTGGAGGTACTTTTATATTTCTCTGCCTACTCTATGTAGCTGTACAAAAACCTATTCTTCTTTTTGTAATTGCTACATAGAAAGGTGGTCTTGTAGAAGTGACCTCCTGTTTGTTTTTTTATCACTGGTAATATACTTTCCCTCTTTGTCTCCCCCGGTCAACGTTGTGTTTACCTCTTTACTTCCGAATCATTCAGCACTTTATCTCCTCACTTGAACTGCCACTTTGCTGGACCAGATTTAGATAATATATTTGGCCGTGAACACTTTTGTCACAGGTATGAACATGTATTGCCATGCAGTGTTGTAGCAGCTGTGTCTGATCAGATGATGTCTGTCCTCTTTGCTTCTTGTAGGGACGAGCGCATTCTCCAGTAACTCCGGGTCACTGGAATACAGGTAAGAAGGGAACTGATGTAGCTAAAATTGTTTTACTGTGTTGTTGGGAACGGTCTTTTTACCTTCCAAATATTGATACAGGCTGTAATTTAATGAATGGTACCATAATTCAGATGAGATTTATTCACACCTCTGTACCGGGGTTGTCTCATTCTCATGAAAGCGAAATCTCTACACCTTCTGGCCAAATTCCTTCAAATTTGGCCCAAACTTACACTTAAACTCAAGAAAGAACAGATTTTGAAGGTCAAGGGTCAAGATCACTGTGACCTTATCTCCGTCATATCTTCATGAACATGAGATCTTCGGCGCGCCTAGCAAAAAGTATTAAATTTGACTAAAATGAGCAGACTTAGTCACTCCTCTTTGTTGTGTGTATTAAAGCGGATTGGCTTCAATCGTGTGTATGTTTGTCAGTATTTCGGAGGAGGAGCCGGGCCCTCTGCGGAGCGATACCGAGGCCAAAGGAGGACCTAAAATCAGCCGGACGTTCAGCTACATCCGCAGCAAGATGACCAAGAAAAGCAAGGTGAGAACACCTGAGACACGTTACAGCCATGTGCCCGCACACGCATGTTCATTCACACTAGAGCTGTGACGGTATTGATCTATTTTGTCATGATGGGACATCATGCAAGTGGTTGTTCTGTTAATCAACTGTATAGACTACAGTACTTTTTTTTTTTTTTTTTTTGACGCAACCCTATATCAGTTTGTCTCCACGGGCTTTAAAACCTGTCCAGCGTGGGACACGTCTATTCTCTAAGCCTTGATTCTGGTCAGGAAAACCCCCACAAACAATTCTGCAATATCACACTCATTATTAAGGCATGTGTTTGTTTCGGAGTACAGCTGAGACTATGCATGTGATAGAAAGCCATGTATTTGATTGTTGAGGTAGTCGTCACTGTGTTTGTCGTACCTTTTTGAGTGTTGAGAAGGTGTTCCAAAGGCCCATTATTTCAAAATCTGGAATAGTCCGAAAAATATCCCATTGGACGGATAAAAACCTGTCCGACAGTCCGTTACCCCGAAAACAAACGATAATACAAATACATGGTTAATTATTGTGCAGAATTATGTTGAGTTGGAACATTCATAAGACAAAACCGCAGTAACAAGACACAACCGATATCCTAATCATCAGTATGAGTGTGATTTATAAGATCGTTTTCACTCACAACAGAGTGGACTGTGTCTTCAGTGGTGCACTCGGCTCAGTAACATCATCAGCTTCTGATAATAGGAAGTTGAAACGGCTCTGTGGTTGTCTTATTTCCCTTCACATGGCTTCACATGTTGCTGCATTTCCTAGCCCTGTCATTGGTTGTTAATGGAGGACAGAGGTAAATAAAAATCTCTTACAAACAAGTTTATGTTGAAAAAAAAAAAAAGACACATTTTGCTACACAGAGACGGAGTGTTGTCATTCTGAATCAGTAACAAGTGTTTAGTCAATGACGCATATGTACAAAATTTGTATTCAATGATACGCAATCTCAATCTTACTTAAATAACTATATAAATATTGGTCTTTGATTCACTGGTATTAATTAATTCAGTCTGATGGGCAGAATGTTTTTCAAGTAACCGCTTCACTTTGCAAGGTTGGAACAACCTCATCTCACCAGACGCCGCCGTTTTCCGTTTCAGCAGCAGATGACCTCTTCAAATCATACTTCGAAATTAGATTTAGCAACTTTGAAATGCTCATGATTCTAGCCCAGAATCACCATATTGCATCACCATCTGGACTTTGAAGAGACTCTGCCGTGAATTAGGCCTCTTCAGAAGAAAACATACTGATTTGGATGAGGTGATAGCTGTGGTACATCAGGAGCTGCAAGGCAATGAATAGATGCAAGGATTTTGCCATGTCCCATCCTGTTGCAGATCCTCACTAACGTGTGCATGTGGCATTCCCTGCTTAACAGTGGCGTGGGTGGTGTGCCGAGGTTCATCCGACCTTGCAAAGAGATGCGTTTGTTTTTTTCCTGCAAATTTACCACTTTAATCTCAAAGAATATCTTAATTTTCAGAAAAAAACAAAGAAAATTTAGCCAGAATAGTGCATCAAAGGAAGGCAGGATAACACAATGAAGCCCTGAGGCTTGTTCTTACAAGCAGAGCCACCATTACGGATGCTACAGCAACATGTACAGTACAAATCCTCATCCAGTCACTGGGCATTAATGGCCCATTTGGGATTATTTTAAGTTTATTAGGCTGAATTCAGGTTAGTTTTATTTGAGCTGGTGCATGGTTATCATTATATATTCAGGAGCATATGATCCCCTAGCCAGCAAACTTAAATTGGAACTGAAACTGAATTTAAAACTGAAGTGAAACTAAATATTCAAAGAGAATATTTACCGAGCGAAAATGTCCACAACCACATTAAAACCTGTGTATATACATTTTTTTTTTGGTTTTGTCATCAGATACCAGCGTTCATTTTGGACATGTATGCTGAAATGGTTGCTTTGTGAAGATGACAATAATTTTGCAGAGGTCTGCAAGGCGAACAGTGAAAGAGGAACTTGGTGTTTGTGTGTGTGTGTGCGTGTGTGTATGTGTGTGTGGGCGCCGGTGCGCATAATTTAGATGCAAGTTCACTTCCTGATTTAAAAGCAGACAGGCGGGCAGCAGCAGCTTGTACACAATGGCTAACTCAAAAAGACGACAACAGGATGCTCAGACAGATAAAGAAATGTAGACGGGCAGGATTCCCATTGCGGATTAGAAGACAGACAGACAGACAGACAGTATAGGGAGAGAAAAGGAGACAGGAGGACAGTTACAGCCATGCTGAGTAAGAGGTTCAGTCTCTTTGTGAGGTGGAGAGGAGAAACCGTATTGGA
The DNA here is from genome assembly GCA_028022725.1 of Lycodopsis pacificus. Taxonomy (NCBI): domain Eukaryota; kingdom Metazoa; phylum Chordata; class Actinopteri; order Perciformes; family Zoarcidae; genus Lycodopsis; species Lycodopsis pacificus. The sequence goes on from CM051698.1 coordinate 4,655,176, forward strand.
TGAGGTAAGAAGAAGATGATTATGATGATGATGGTGTGTGTGTATACAAGACTTCGGGGACACATTTCAGACTTAAGACAAGCTAATTGGGGACGGCTTGTGGAATTGGGGACAAAAGCCATGGCCCCAATTTGAAACAAAGCAGATTTCTGTATCAGCGTTTAAGATTAAGGGTAGATAAGTAACGGGTATGGTAAGGGTCAGTTTCCAGGAAATGAATGAAATGTCCCCAAAAGTGATCTAAGTATAAAGGCGTGTGTGGGAGGGTGCCACAGTTGTGATGATGAAGATTAGGAATGTACAAATCAGGTGTTTTACAGTAGATAAATTGTTTTTGAGAAGTCTGCAGAGGCTGTGGCCAGAGGTTTGTCGATCACATGGCAACAGGGTGCAATAAGAAAAAAAGTACATGACTGGTCGACATTGACTGGAGCCCGATTCAGCACATTTAAAGATTTGGCAGTTGCCATCTTGGTTTTTGGCCAGCGCCATCTTGGTTTTTTTGCAACCAGAAGTGACTCGAGAGGGTGGAGCTAAGTAATTGTAAAATAAGACATATTCGGCAACCAAAAAAGTTAACTCGCATGGGCTGAATATACACTGTGAAAGGGTTCAAATTGTCGGACGACAACTCTCGGACCGGACAATTTTGTGGCGAGGGTATAAATCAAATGAGAACAGGTTAATTTTCTCATAGACTTCTATACTTTGACTTATTTTTGCAACAAGTGGGGTCACCCCCTGATGGGCGTTTAAAAAAATGCAGCAACATTAGAGACATTAGATTATGAACGTATCCAACCTAAAAACCCAGTTTGTTCATCCCGTCCAATGAAATGATTGGACAGGACAGTTGCAGTCCTGCGACAGCCACAGATACCAGATGTTTTCTTTCTTCTTTTTTTTGTCAGAGCATATGATTTATTGATTGCAGTTAAAGAAAATTTCAACAAATATAACAAATTTAGGTTTAAAAAAAAGGTGTAAAATGATCTACCCTAGCTTTAGATCTATATGATAATAATTAAATTACAGAAAGCACCATAAATTGAAATAATTTGAAAACCAAAAAAACAGATATTCTCAACAGGTTATGTTTTCAATAAACAATAGTAGTCCCTGAATATTTTCTGTAATTGATTTTCTATCTCATTTTATTGCTTCCAGGAGAAGGAGAAGAAAGGAGAGCGGGAGAGTAAAGAGAGAGAAAAGAAGAGTGCAAACGGTCACCTCTTCATCCCAGTCAGCCCCTCTCCGTCCACAGCCTGTCAGCACTGCACCAAACTCCTGCACAACAAGGAAACGTTCCTCTGCAACAGTAAGACTCACTCAAGTTTTCTTTTCTCCTCCGTCTCATCTTAACTTCGCCACTCTCTCCTTCCCTCCTCTTGTTCTCTCCCTCCTCCCCTCTTCTTCAAACATAAAACATAGGATATAACCAAACTTATTAAAAATTGATTTACTACTTCTTCTTCTTCCTCTTCCTATCCTTGTCCTTTAAACATAGATTGCGTGAAGGAAGCTCTTAAAGTTACTACAGGAAACTTTCATTCTGGTTTTGATTTTGGCGGCGCCTGTGGACAAAAGCTGTCGTGTTTCAGAGCACCAGATCCCGTTTAGAAAACCCTTTTAGTTTCTGAAGCAGCGGTCTGACAGTCCACCCCGCTCAGTCCTGGGTTCTGGTTCTCCCGTGCCTCCTTTCACTTCCACGGGCCGGGCAATACGGCCTGGACCTCCGGCACCGTGGTGGAGCTGCCGGACACATGCTCATATTTGGAGAGTTTCCGACTTGAGTGATGTTGAAGTCTGTGGTTTGAGTTTAGCGGCGTGAGTTACCGTGTAGAATGTCTCAATCTGTGTCTCGTTTGGGCGCAGGTTTGTTCCGTATCACTGATGTAGACATACATATGAAGAAACAGCTTAGCTCATAACTATGTTTCAATCGTCAAGCTCACCGTGTGACTGTAGATGAGAAGAGTGGGAACTAACAGGAAGTTGTAGGTTTGAAGAGGCAGATATGCACACAGCCACTCTTTTTATATAAATGAGGACTGCAGCTTTCACACAGTTTTTTGCTGACTTAGTGCTTCTTTTCTCTTATTTCAGAGTGTTTTTAGACTGAAGGGTGGAGATGTGTGTGCATCTCAGTTTGTTCCATGAGTGGTAGGATGAGAGGAGGGGCCTTCTGCTAACTTTCTCTACCAGTCTTACAGTCTGTTGCATCACTCGAGTGTCTGTGTGTGTGTTGCTATTGTCATAGTTACTAGAGCAGTGTTAGCGTAGAGGAAAACTGAGCAGAACTGTAGCTTGTCCTCACAGAGAGTGAATTGGACTTTACAGTCGTTTTGTCACTACAGAGCCAAGAGGAGGTGCAGACATCTAGTTTTTTCTCAAACCATTTGAATTACAATATGCTGAAAGGTTGTTGTTGAAGTTTGTTTGGCCCAATGATGCCAAAAATATTCTGCCTTCCCCTGTTTTTAAATGCGTGGACGTCATCCACGCATGTCCTCTTTTGTCTCTAAAGTGAAAAAAAAAGCTAGCAACTCAGCAAGACGGCCCTGAAAGTTATTAACAGTCCCTCTGAACGCGCCTACGCCTACGGACATCTGCTGCGACTTGACAGAGTCTTGAATTCGTGTTGACATGTTCTCTCGGAGGCAGGCTCTTTGTGTCTCCAGTTCAAGCACCAGCAGGTTCATGGAGAGAGTTTCTTTATCAAGGCCAAGTGTTTCAGGGGTTCTAGCGGGCATCTAGAGATCTTCCCAGCTTTTGTGAAACTTTGTGCGTTGAAGGATTTTGATTTGGAAAGGCTCATATCGCCACCAGAATAAAAACGTAACTGTAAGCTATTGTCCATAGCAGTTTCAATAGGTAAAACTTGGCGTTTAATGGACTGAATTGACAAATACATGGACAGACCTCTTTCACCTGATCATCACAACCCGTAAGTTGAAAAATGCTTGTTTCTAATGATCATGTGTTGTTTGCAGACTGTGGAGCCCATGTCCACAAGTGCTGCAGAGAGAACCTGTCCGTCTGTATAAAGAGCAAAACAAAGGTAGGTCTGATCCAGACTTCGTATTTACCTATCTAAAAGCATCTTTGAATTTACTTTTAATTTGACAATGGAGATAAAGATAACATGCAAAACTCTTGGTGGAAATCAGATTTAAAAAAAATACAGACTCCAGTTGGGACTTGCATAAGTAATCATCAGTGTCATGTTGTAGCAGGAAACAACTTTTGAATGCTGAAGTTTTTCACCTTTCTCCTAAAGATGTCCTCTGTTTGTTTCTAGCAGCAGTTGCTGGTGCCAGAAGCTGTTCCTGGGTCAGCTCTTAACATGAGGAGTAAATGTAAGAGCACATACAAACTAGCAAATTCTTGTTGAACGAGTTAATTATGTCACAATCAAGATGACATAGTCAAGATGCACAAACTGCATTGTGATGACTATAAAAACCTTTTAACATCATTTAAAACATTGTTGATCGTGATTTCACCTTAACCCGACTGCGCGCAGGTGGGTTTTAAGAGATTAAAAAAACAGATCGCTTCTAGTTTAATGTTACACTGCCACTTCCTGTCATTTATTGCTTTATCTGTTGTATTTAATGCCATGTGCAGTGACAAAAAGTCTCCATTTGAGAACAAAGATCTGTTGATAAACACATCACAGTCTCAGTCAGGCAGCAACCTCCGGTTCTGAAAAGTGAGGCCAATGCTGAGGTGTCTTACACGTGCATTCTCTCTACTGACCAGCACGGGGCGACTCCTCTGTTTGCAAAAAGAAGTCAGATTGTATAGAAGTCTATGAGAAAATGACTCTACTTCTCTCTTGATTTATTCCATCAGTAAACATTGTGAACATGAGTTTATGATCTCAATCTCTAGTTTCAAGTCTTCTTCAATACAGCATGATGTTCATTTAGTGCTTTAAAGGGCAGGGTGACGTCACGACGACTACGTCCCCTTCTTATGTACAGTCTGTGGTCTCAATGATAGTACTCAATTCTGAATCAATATTTCCTAATAAACTAGGCATGAAAGTCTACTGCTGGTATGGTAAGTCCTAAATGTGCACTTTGATGTTCCCATCTAGCTACATCTTCAGCATCATCTGTATCCTCCACGTCCTCATCGTCACGGGAACGCTGGTCTACAGCAACCACCCCTGACGACCAGCTCCCTGTGATTTTCCCAAGGAGACACCAGAGTCTCTTCAACCCACACAGCAACCTGGCCAAGAGCATCTCCACCAGCAACATAGCAGGGTGAGAAACCTTAACCACACACTTCCCTGTACCTCTGTCTTTGTGAGGACTTTCATTGACATAATGCATTTCCTAGCCCTTTACCATAACCATCACAATTAAATGCCTGACCCCAACACCTAACCTAATCTTATTCTAACCCGAGTCTGAACCCTCAAGCAGGCCTGAAAATGTAACTTTCCAAAATGTCCTCACACTTCAGGTCTAAAAAATAGGTCCTCATAAAGATAGATGTACAAGCACACACACACTCACGCAGCTCAGACTGAAAAAATGAAAGGCTCCTTATCAAAAATGTTATCATGGTAATTATATAAAAGGTTGTGTTATAACTGAAATGATCGTAAAGATTATTTAGGTGTACTTATAGCCATCCTGTTGACATTCATCTTGTGACTTCCTTTTTAATTCACTACTACAAATAATACATTTTCATACTCTAGCTGTAGTAAGCAGTGTGTTTTGTTCCTCGTCAGTTTTGAATATATTAGTTACTTCTGTATCCATCCCCCACTTTTGTTTGTTACTGTTGTATTTTATTGTCCTGGTCTATCTTTCTGTGATTCCTGTCTTAGTCTGAAGCAGCTGTTATATATGCTGTCGAACTAAAGATTGTGATTGTAATTTGTAGGCAGTGGACCTATTAGAAACTCAATCATCCTTTTGTTCCCTGTAGGTTAGATGAAGTTTCACTCAAAGGCCTGAAGTTTCTGTCCCAGTCCACCGATTCTCTCCATAAGGGGAGCAAGGTCAATGCCTCGACTGAGTCACTCACCGACGAAGGTATAGCATACTCACACACTGTGAATACACGTAGAACAACTGTGGTGTATTTTTGTGTGTCTGACACACATTGACTGTATATATAGATGGATGACGCATCTGCATTTTCTTCCACTGAACAAAAATGAAGCCAAAATGTCCTGGATAAAAGCACTGCCATCTTGTGCATTTGGAGCCAGACTGAGCAGGTGTGATCAGGGAGGTGGAGGTGGCATATCAAGGTCCCGCCCACACACCCACCCAACCAATCACAAGCCGAGCACGACCACAGCTTGTTAGCGTGAGAGCCACCTAGCTGCTGCATTATCACTGCGGTAGCTGTGTGGCTAGAAAGACACAACCGCTAACCATAATATCTTTATTTATGGTGAAATTGAAGCATCTTCTTTCACAAAGACTCATGATTCCTGTTTCAAGGTGTTTTGGCTTCACTTTTGGGGAGCTGTTCTTGTCGTCCATCTTTTATTTACAGGCTGATTAACAGAAGGTTGTGTCTATGATGTTGACTCAGATTCCTGCATGTGCCCTTCTAATCATTCTTGCATGTGCAAAGGTACGGAGATGATGGACAGCCAGCTGATGGGAGAGTTTGAGTGCGACACTAAAGATCTGGAAGCTGACTCTTGGAGCGGCACAATGGATAAGAAGTTCTTGAAAACGTTAAAGAAAGATGAAATCAAGAAACAAGACGTCATCTACGGTAAAAATGTGTTGCGAATAGTTTTGGAAGGAAGATAAAGTTCATGTTTAAATGAGTCTGTCTGGTCCACAAACGTGGAGATAAGAGTCCCTTCTCTCCACAGAGTTGTACCAGACAGAGTTCCACCATGTGAGGACGCTGAAGATCATGTCGGAAGTTTACTACAAAGGTCTTCAGAAGGAGCTGCAGCTCGACACTCACACTCTGGACAAGGTGACTGATGTTTCCCCTGTGGACATGCATACCAGCAATATTAATAAACAAATCATCCTTCAACTACACACTCTTAAGAGCTAGTCTGTTGATCGTTTTTCTGTAGATTTTCCCTGTTTTGGATGACATGTTGGACACGCACACACATTTCCTCACCCTGCTCCTGGAGAGAAAGAAAGCTTCATCAACTGAGGGACAAAACAACGACAGCTTCTTCATCTTCAGCATCGGGGATGTCCTGCTCAACCAGGTGAGCAAGAAGAAAAGAGAGTTATCACCAAATGCAACATTGTAAAGGCAGATCACCCTACAATATTTTATTTCATTTTATTAAACCTGTATTTATTCAGGATATTTGAATCTCTTTTTTTTTTAATGGGATCCTGGTCAAGATGGGAGCGTAAACGTTTCACTGCAAAAACAGCAAAAAGTTAAAAAACAACAAATTGCATCAACTAAATGATTTTTATTCAATGTCAGGACAAGCACATTTGGGTATCAAATACTGTATACAAATACAAATCCTGTTTTTGCATGTTAATAAAAATAATCTCGTTGAAAACACCAAGATGAGGGTCCAAAATTATTGTGATGCTTATCAACAAAAACGTTGCATTTGGTAGGAATTACAAACATAATTTGTCTGCTGTCTCGGGCGTCAGTAGAAAACACAGTTAATGAGGGGTTTAGTAACCTTAACATAAAAATGTACCTTTGTTAATATAGTCCTATAAAGTGGACAATCCAACGCTGTCATTCAAACTGCAATGATGTGTGAGGAAATACCAGTCAGAATCAAATCTTAACGCAGCATGATATACTGAATTTATCATTTCCAAAGATGTTCAATTTGCATGCAATTATGAAATATAAAAAAACACCCAATAATACGCCTCAGCTGTAGTCATTAGCTGAAAGACAGAAGTTTCTGAGGGTTAGGGTTACCTAACCCGTCATAGTGCAGTGATACTTTACAACTAAGTTACAACTAAAATGCAGTTGCAGCTATTAAATACAGTAAAATATCTGATTTATCTCATATAGGCCTAGTGGCAATCCTTGAGCCAAGTTAATTTAGTTAAGAAATGACTACGCTCATTATTATTTACAATTCCATTGAAATGTGATCCTACCATTTCCTTCAATTTGTACCTTAAAAGAAGTAGAAGAGAAATATAAAAAATCTAATGTTTTTAAATTCAGTTCTCAGGCTGCAGTGCTGATCGTATGAAGAAAGCTTACGGCAAGTTCTGCAGTCACCACAACGAAGCCGTCAACCTCTACAAAGACCTGCACGCCAAAGATAAACGCTTCCAGGCTTTCATCAAGGTCGGCATTCTCTCTTCTATACGTGTGTGTGTGGCAGTGCCACGGATTTGCCTGCATCGGATTTGATTGTGAAGTCGCCTCTTGTGTATCTTTGCATTCGTGCAGAGAACGATGAGCAGCAGCATTGTGCGGAGACTCAGCATCCCAGAATGCATTCTGTTGGTCACTCAGAGGATCACCAAATATCCCGTTCTCCTCCAGAGGATACTGCAGCACACTAAAGGTAAGGATGAAGTACTCGTCCTGTAACAAGTCCCTTAAAGGAACGGTGTACGGTACATGTTTAGTACGCTTTATGTGGTTCCTCTCTGCTCTGACAGACTCGGATGAAGACCACGGCTGTGTCTGTGAAGCTCTGCGCTCTGTGAAGGAGCTGATCACGGCTGTGGACAGCAAAGTCAACGAGCAGGAGAAGAAACAGAGGCTGAGGGAGGTGTACAGGTACATTAGGCAGACTAGAGACGACACACTGTATGCATCAGATCCTAGATCAGCAGTTTAGCTCACCCTGGCAGTTCAGACTATGGCGGTAAGATGCACAGAACTGATTAAAATACAGTTTCCTGTCAAATGTCCACTTGAACAAATAAAAAATAAGGTAACTAGAACAGTCTGCAACGACCGCTGCTGTAATGTTTGATTTAATGAATGCAAACTACAATTGTCGAACCCCCGCAAGCATATCGGACGCATTTTTCACTCTTGTTTTAATCTATGCAGACGTCTGCACCAGATCTGTACAGGTTTTGCTCGTGAGCTTAACTGCGTCCTTAAGCTTTTATTTTTTCGACAATGAACGTGCAAAAGTGAGGCTGATGCCCAATAAGAAGGCACTAAATAAATATCTTTATCTACAATTTGCACCTTTGGCGGAACAAATTGTGTTGTCTCTGGCTCTGTCAAGAAAGTATTCTTTCTTTCTTTCATTCAATCTTTTTATTTTTCAGTTTATATAGGTTACACGCTGTATGTTACCCTCAAAAAGAATAGTGTCTGAACAGAAACTGTCAGTCCATTAGCTTTGCTAGCTGTATTAGCCCCGTTAGCCATTTTATTTTTTAACCCTCTTAGCCAATCACACCGTAGAAGAAATAAGTGTCCGAAACTAAAGCCAGTGGCGGGCCGTGCATTTTATACCTGGGCCTTCTGTGCTGTCCTACTGAGCTACGGTTATTTGTTTCTAGGGGTGTAACAATACACATATTCGTATTAAACCGTTCGGTCCGAGGCTTACGAACCGAACAATACGTTTGAATAATACTAGTGCATTTGGAAAATGCAGAAGCTTAAATTGTGGGAAATATGTTTTCGGTGGACAGCGCTCACGTAACAGACAACGGGCTGTGACCTTTTGAACTCGGAAAAATAACAAAAAACAGCTGAGGCCCGCTTGTGTTCAGGGAGGCTAAACTAGCTTAGCGGGGAAACGACAGCAGTTAGCTGTTCCCTACTGATTCAAACAGAGAATCAAACGTCCGAAATAACCCTGTGATGACGGGATGCTTCGTCATTAACGGACAAGTCAGAATCAATGTAATTAACACAATGACAAGAACCTGTCACATATATTTATATGACAACGTAAAATGTCAAGCATGACAAATCAATCCTGCAACACTGCAGCGCTAGAGCACGAGCCATTCATATTATTCATAAAAATTACACAATAGACAAATGAACACAGTAGTAACGCTACTGCAGATGTAAAAGCAAAAGCAGTTCACTTAACACAGCTGCCTTCACTTAAAGACAAAGTCCATCCTCCTTTCTTTGTTAACAAAGTCAGTAACTCCCAAATCCATTTCTCCTCCTCCTTCAGCATTGAGTGTTAAAAAAAACAAAGCTAGGTAAAAAATAAAAATAATCTACACCAAGCAAAACGCTAAAAATGTCAATGTCATAAATTCTCTTATGTTTCAACCTCAACTCTTACTAAATACTAACATCTTCTAGCTAGCTTTCTGTTTGACAAAAGTCACGCTGGCCCACTGACCAATCACTGCGCACGTTAAGGCAAACGTACTTAGGAGGCTACCTTGATGCCACTGGCACGTTAAAGAATACACCCAACATGTCAAACTAAAGATCTGATTGGTTGAAGACTATGACAATCAACAATATCGTCCCCATTTACTTAAACTGCAAAGGCTCTCTAGAGGACATCGGGCCTCTCTCCTTACATAGAGACAGAGGGGCCGAATCTGATTGGATAAAAGCTCTCCTTAAAACAAGCTGTGCTGGAAGCAGCGCTGCAGGCTGGAAGCAGAGCAACTGAGGAAGACGGGAGCTGTGCAACGAGAAAATAAGCTAATGGGAAAAAAATGACAATACATGTAGTGTATTTGTGAAAAATGATAAAACAGCTATAACTTTGTGATTCTGTTTAGGCCAGCAGAGAATGCTTAGCTGGCCCTGACGGCCCACCACTGTCTAAAGCAGTTGTGCATCACTTGCCAGCCAGCTAATAGTAGTGAGGAGTCAGCAGTCAATGATGGTATAAAACTGTCAATGAAGTATGTTATCCATCAAATGTCAACTACGAGAGGTCCTTGAGCTAACAGTCATAAATGAGCAAATTTCTTTTAGATGGGTCCAGCAGTATGAGAGATTAGATGTGGACGGACAGAAACAGAGATGCACACATTTAAATACATGATCTCCTTGCTGAAGTAATGAACACAGGATAATAAACATACATTGAGCAGCACACTACTGTGTACAATAGTATCTGCTTCCCTAATTTCTCCTCTGGATGTGGACATTTACTTTTTTTTTAATTCACATTATAAGAACAAAAGTTTCCAGAGCTGGAACCAGTCAGTCCAATATGTGTTTTATCAATACATGTCTTTGCAACTCCAACGTTGTGTGGACGAGAGATAAGCGCTTGAAAAGGTTAAACATGGAATATGTTTCCTGTGATCTCCCAGTCGCACTGACAGCAAGTCCATCATGAGGATGAAGAGCGGCCAGATGTTTGCTAAAGAGGACCTGATCAGAGGAAGGAGGCTGCTGCACGATGGAGCGCTGCAGCTGAAGAACTCTGCTGGACGACTCAAAGGTACTCCGGTCTCTTGAAACACATGCACTCATTGCTTTGTTCTGCAGAGAGGAAAATGGAAAACGATGTAAACCAGTCGACTCAGACACCATACAGGATGTTGCAATCATCGTCTTTTGTGTTGCAGATGTCCAGGCCATGCTCCTGTCAGACGTGTTGATCTTTCTTCAGGAAAAAGACCAGAAATATGTGTTTGCCTCATTGGTAAGTATCTGCAGTGACAGTATCTGCTCATTTTTCCATATATATTTTTTACAAAGATTCAGTCTGATGTAGAACTCTTTTCCCTCAGGATCAGCGGTCTACGGTCATCTCTTTACAGAATCTGATAGTCAGAGAAGTGGCCAATGAGGAGCGAGGTCAGGCTTCTTCTCTGCTTCGCATACACGGCATTACATCCACGAATGAGCCCGTGATTGTGTTGATGTGACGACTGGGTTGGTGTAATGTCTCCTGCAGGTCTCTTTCTGATCACAGCTGGTACAGAGAGACCAGAGATGGTGGAGGTGTTGGCCAGCAGCAAGGAGGAGCGCAACACGTGGCGGGCTATCATACAGGACGCCATGCACTGCATGTGAGGATACAGCACGCTTTATGTTCTTACCATTACTGTACAAAACTACGTCAGTTCTATTCAGCACTTTAGTGTTCTATGTAAACTACAGGGGCATGCTTTAAACAATGTTCTCTCAGGATGAGGGCCCCTCAGTACGACGACGTGTTCATCACTGTAAATGTTCAGTGTGGAAAAAAGTGACCATCCCTAGTACGGAAGACCATTAGGGCCAGGCATAAGAGGAAAATAATGAGGGTTTTTTTGCAATAAAGTTGATGTGTAGAGATATGTTCAGAAATAATGCCAGGCATAAGACAAAGTAAATGAAAATTCTCGAAATGCAAACTATTTTTTTTCTCCCCATTTTTTCCCCCTTATGCCTGGCTCTAATACTCCTCCGTACTCTGGGATTGTGGGATAGCAGCATAAATTGTCTGTGATGTAAGAGAAGTGGAGAAGGTTTTTACCTTGTTCAAACCAAATGTGTCGGAGTAGTCGGATGATTCCAGTTGTCGATGGGTGAGATCATTATTGCAAGTCAATCCGAATTATACAGCCCAACATCACAAATCACGAAGTTGCCTCCAGGATTACCAAGACTAAACAACAAAGTGCTACTTTTAAGAACAAGTAGTGGGTTGTTGATTTACGCATGCTTGATTATTGGTTGAATACATCACCGTCACGTGTCAAAACACCCCGCCTCACCCACACAGGAGGTGTCATTTGTCTAACGTAATGTATTTTTTTCTGCCTCACTTTTATTTCCCATTTTGTTACTGAAAACTTATTATAACTCAGTATTTTAAAGTTAGTCAGTGAAATGTAATGGAAGCAAAAGGCTCGACCCAACACCAAAATAAAAAAAACACCAGTAGTGTTTGTGAAGAGTGAAGAAAAAGATTTTCTTAAAAAAAAGAAACAATGACCAAAATTACAAAACTAAGACCCTGTTAGGTTTTTTCATTAACACATGGACTGAGATGTTTTCATATGTGCGAAGAAAAACACCTAAAAGGGGAAGAGAAGCTTCAGAGTCCTGTGAAGTCTTAGGATGATGAGGCAGATTCTCCCAGCCACTTAGCTATGACAGCTATTGAATTTAAGCGTTCTTTAAATGGCAGTGTCTTTTCAAGAGCTCTTCAGTTTACTGGGTCCGAGAATAAAACTTGTTTGATAACTTTTGAGCTTCACACTGAGGGCGTGTTTGTGCGTTGACAGGGAGAAAGACGAGGACGAGGGAGTCCCCAGTGAGACGGAAGAGGACAGGAGGCAGCAGGAGAACAGAGCAAAGGAGATCCGAGGTGACCCCTCCCCCCACAGTATTATATTATATTGCTCGATGCCCTCGCGTTAATATCACTCATACGTTCTCTTGTGTTTCATTCCAGAGCTTCTACGAAGGAAAGACGAGCAGATCATCTCTTTATTGGAGGAGAAAGTCCACATTTTCAGGGACATGGGCGACTGTAGTCCCGCCCCTGACGATACGAATCCACCAGTCAGGGAGCGGATGTTGTTCATGGCCGCGCCCGACGACGTCACAAAGGGGGAGCCGATCATGAAGGACGCCCTGAAGGAAGGTGAGCAAGGCGAGCAAGGCTTCTGAGGTCACATTGCATTGTCTCGTGTCCCAGAGATGAAATGGTGTGTGTGTGTGTTTCTAGTGGAGACCCTGCACGGTTTAGTCAACAGTGGTGTTGGTGGAGCAGGCTGCAGCGTTCCAGTCAGCCTGACAGGGGGCAGCGTGGGACCGGTGTGTCTGCCCAGGAGAGCGGAGACATTCGGAGGCTTCGACAGTCATCAGATGAACAGCAGCAAGAGTAAGACACACACACCATACATCGTGTCTTTTGGTCAGCAGTTACTTAAATGCCGTTTCATGTCGGTGCTCCAGCTGACAGCAGGTGTACTACAGTCAGTTCTGAGTCAGCGCTGATGTACATTGTTTCAGGTTCCTTTTGAGGAATGATTTTTTTTATCTTGACAACATGACAGCTGGTTTATCTCACATGTTGGCTGCTGTGACAAAAAAAACCTGATGCACTTCTCAGCTCCTCTTTTCTTCTTTGTCCCCAGATGGAGAGAAGGAAGAGGGGGAGGAATCACTGGACCTCCGCAGGACTGAGTCAGACAGCGTGTTGAAGAAGGTGTGTGTGTGTGTGTGTGTGTGTGTGTGTGTGTGTGTGTGTGTGTGTGTGTGTGTGTGTGTGTGTGTGTGTGTGTGTGTGTGTGTGTGTGTGTGTGTTCGTTCGTTCGTCCATATTTGTCCACATGCATTATTTATGGAGGCACTTTGTTCCAAGATCTGTTTTGAAAAATGGATGTCGGTGTCACTGAGTACTCGATAAACAAAGCAGGAATGGATGAAAATGTTTCAGAGCCAGCGGTTAATTCCCGCAGTTCTCATCAGTGAGATGTCTGGTTAACTGTGAACACACTCACAGTGGGTTTAATTCGCTAATCAGTTTATTCTGATTGATTTCTTTATATAAGGAAACAAACAAATTCTCAAATTCATGCAATTTCAAGGCACTACAAATACAAACAATGGAGCCCCAAAGTGTTGCATTTCACTATGGAGATTCTCATATACTCCATTGTAAGCTAGGACTGGGACTTTTTATAGTTAAGTATTTTAAGTATGACAATAATTGATGAGGATCAAAGGCATCAATTTCATAGTTATAGTTGAGCCTCATTTAATGACTGCACTTTTAATATGCTCTGCATTTAGTTGAAAGTTGTGTTTACATTTTCGTCATCCATTGTGTGTTCACATGGTCTGAGAGAGTTCGAAATTTCAACGAACAAATCCAGCCAAGAAAATATTGATGAATCCTGTATTTGTGCGTAAAACGTTGTACAAACATTTTTACTGTTAAAATCAATATTGTTATCTGGAAGGACAAATTGATTTGTATTACCTATAAAATAAATAACTAATGATAAGTTAGTGGTGGTGAAACCTCAAGTTATGAACTTAAGTACAGTTTTGAGGTACTTTACTTGAGTGTTTCCTTTGTCTGCTACTGCTATACACTATATTTATTTAAAACCTTGAGTTACTTTGCAGATTTATATTTATAATGCAAATTATAATCAATAAATTAATTTATAATTAATTTGAATAAATTAATTATGAATACATTTTAAATAAGACAGTACATGTATATAAAAAATAAAGCCCACTTTTACCAGCTGCAACATTAAAGTCATGGACATATTAATGCATCAATAATTATGATTCAATAAAATAGGATATACATCATTCTCACATGGGATATTCTGCATCAAGTGTACTTTCGGTACTTAAACATTTTCAATTCAGGTCAATTCAATTGAAAATAAGAATAATTGTGTTGTTGTTAGCTTAGAGTAAGTAGTTTAAATCTCCATACGGAGTGCGTCCTCTTTACGGAGTTCGCCATGTTGCACCGCCATGTTTCTACAGTAGCCGTGAACGAACAAACCAAAGACTTGGCTGCTGCAGTTTTACTTCACGCTTGGCACACTTGAGAAGTTTCAGCTGGTTTAAATCTGCAAAGTCACCGCTAGTGTCATAGACTTCTATACAATCAGATTTCTTTTTGTAACAGGAGTTGCTGGAGACCCTGCTGGTCATTAGAGAGAATGCAAGCTTTAAGATACTTCCACATCGACTTAACTCTGCAGAACCGGAGATTGCCGCATGGGTGATCCCCGGACTTCAACTAGCTAATGTTAGCATGCTAACATGTTAAATAAAATGGTGACCATAGGAAACATTTTACCTGCTTAACAGCAGCATGTTAACAATATCACTGTGAGCGTGTCAGCATGCTGAAATTAGCCTTCAGCTAAAGGCCCCGCTGTGTCGAAATGCAGCTTCATAGAGCTGCTAGCATGGCTGTAGAAACAAGAAAAGAAAAAAGGGCCACAACAATGTCTTATAATATTCCATATGCTCCTCTGTGCAATATCTCACTGCTGCTCACAGTTCTTACACGTTCTCTGCTAGCATTATATTACAGTATGGCTGTGTGATATTAAATGTGCTGTAAACATTAATATGAATTGTGTGTGTGTGTGTGTGCCTCAGGGAGCCACTGCCAGCCTTCAGATGTTGCTGAAGAGAAACAATGAGGTAAGTGTGAGGGCTTCTTGTTTCAACCCTACTGGCTTGTTTCTTACACTCACTGCAGGGCAAAGTTGTAGCCAGAAACACAGAAACCATACCTCTACTAGGGGTGGGGGGAAAAATCGATACAGCATAGTATCGCGATATTTTGCATGGCGATATTGTATCGATACATGGACGCCAAGTATCGATATTTTATTATATAAACTATTAAAAAAACAATTTTATATATTTTTTTAGAAAAATCAAATCAATTGCTTTTCCAGTCCACTAGATGGTGCTGAGTTATTTTCTGGTGAGGTCAGCAAAGGTCCTGAGTCAGTGTGATTGGTAGGAAGTTGGTTAAAACAAAGACATCTGGCTTCACAACGGGGTTAAATCTGCCAACAGTAGCCGGCTCATGGGGAGAGTGCAGCGCATAACTGTCTCTCTGCCCTCGACGTCCACGCATCACAAGTTATACTGAGTTATATAACTCTAATATCCTACTTATATAAGTTATAGTTCACATACTGAGTCCACACGTTTGCATTTAGTTAAGTTGGACTATGTAGTAATACAAACAGTTCAGTTTGTCAGGTTCATGCAACATTTATGACATTGTTGGTCAGTCTGTCTGCTTGACAATCCTATTCTGCTGCAATAAAAATGATTGAAGTGAGATGAACAGACTGAAAACTTTATCTTATTAGATAAAACATGTTGACACAGTTTTCCTTTGGGGACATAATTTGAAGTTGAAAAAAGTAATAAATTGCTAAATATGTTATCGCAATACTCACAATACGCAGTATCGTGATAATATCGCAGTATCGTGATAATATCGTACCGTGACCCAAGTATCGTGATAATATCGTATCGCGGGACGTCTGGTGATTCCCACCCCTAACCTCTACACAGTAAATATGGCATAGGTTAGAGTTTCCACATTGACGAACCACTTGCCTTACTTCGTCAACAAAAGTCGAGAACTGTATTCATGGAATAAGCTAAAGCTGTCATTATCTTACTATCTAACTAGCTAGCTAGTTAGATAGTAAGATAAATATAATAACCAAACATAATGTGTCGTGCGTGTTGCTAGCCGCAATTCCCCTGAGAGCGAGATGCTCAGCGCTTGCATAAACTACAATTACTGGAAGATGAATTAAGTCAGAAAGATATGACACGATTTCCCTGTCACACAAGTGTTTACTGTTTGCATAAAATAGATTCAGAGAGTGACAGCATGTTTAAGTATATTGCAGCCATATCTCCAGCGGCAGGCAGTTACCATTTACCGTCCCCTCGTGATATCCCGGCACTCCGGCATAATATGCAAGTCTATTAGCAGGTTGCAGTATTTTCTTCCTTCATGTTATATAGCCTCCAGAGTAATATACAGTTTCTAAAAATGGCCCTTGTTCCCCTCTATAAAGGCTTGTTTCCACAAATTACGAAAGATAAACAAGCATATTTTCTTACTTACAGGAATCCTCAGTTAGCAAAGATATTACTCTTTGAACATTCTCCTGAAAAGTGTGATATTATTCCTTAGTTCCATGTCGGTCTACCATTGGCTTCTCTTCGATGATAGTCTGCCCTCACTGTCGTGACGTTTTCACTGTAAACGTCTGATTCATGTTTATGTTTATGTTTATTTGATATGGACATCACAGTAGCATTAGAATTGTAACATGCATTTATGCACAAAGCCCAGATGCACTGTGTTAAGTGTTTGTAGCGAAATGCTAATTTACAACACCTGTCCACAGGAGGCTTTTTTTTTTAAATAGAAAATAACATCTGAAATAACTGTGCTACAACTTTAAGCGCTGCTGCTGTTTTAGGACTTTGGTCTTCCCCTGTGTTTGATGTAAATGACCCAGCAAGCCTTGCCACACTATTGTTTTGAAAAGCTGTACATTAATATTACGTCACAATGAAAGTTGAACACATTTGCTGGCATCATTGTTTAGAGAAGACTCAAATTATCTTTTTTTGCCATCTATAAACTTGCTGGGTCTTAAAATAGCTCAATCTGTCATCACTGAAACCTCGATGTAATTTAACGCTGTGTGATTCCAGCAGGTGCAGCACAGTATGACGCATCTCCACGACCTGCTGATTTCACTCCAGGTACCAGCGACACACCTCTAGTAAAAAAGATACCACAAATGCACACAGAGGCCCTGTTTACATCTGACTTTCATTCTAACTCCTCTTCTCCTGCCTCCAGGCCGTGGTGGTCCAGCAAGACTCGTACATCGAGGACCAGCGGCAGACGCTAAGCGAGCGGCTCACCGCCAATTCCTCCAGACACTCATCCTCCTCCTCGCTCTCGTCGTCCTCCTCGTCCCGCCCCTCCTCCCTCATCGAGCAGGAGAAACACAGGAGTCTGGAGAGACAGCGGCAGGAGGCGGCCACCCTGCAGGTTCACTTTCACTGCCACTTCCTCTTCAGTCTTTCTTTCACATAATGATCATGGTGCCATTCGAGCCTCGTCCGCTCGATTTTAAAAAATTTAGTTTATCTATGGGAGTGTTTGTGTTCTTTTGTGGTTCGTTGCAGAAACAGCAGGCCGCACACCAGGAGGAAAAGAGGAGGCGAGAGAAGGCTTGGGAGTTGAAGGAGAAATGTCTGGCAGAGCGGGAGGAGAGGCTGAGGGTGGACGAGGAGCAGACCAGGAGGAGGCGTCGGGAGGCGACGGAGGAGTGGGAGACACTGCAGAGGAGGAAAGAAGAATACCAGGTGGAGCTGGAGAGGTTGAGGGAGGCACAGAGGAGGCTTGAGAGAGACAAGGAGGCTCTGAGGAGAGACACCGAGAGACTGGAGGCCATGAAGAGAGACGAGGTCAGAGTCCGGGAGGGGGGGGGTTGTCTCCATGCAGAGTCTGATGATGCAGAGATTTGAATGTAAACTGGATCAGAACAAGGGGACCATGTTAGTCCATTGCTGTAGTCGGAGCAGACATCCACCCACACGGGTCCCTCTGGTTCTCTGTGTGATTAGAGCGGCTCTCTGAGTTACACTGACACTGTTGACAATGAGACTAAAAACAATTGCTGCAACATATTTGTGTCTTTTTATTATTTTATCACCAGACTTTCAGAGGACAGCATTTTACTACTGGCTTCGTCACGTTTCATGTTTGCGATAAAAGTCACATAAATCTTAGATCACATTTGATTTGTATTGTGTTTTGTGAATTAGGTTTTTCAGATTTGGGTATTTAATTTGTTTAATTTTTACACATGAATATAACCATAGTTGTAACCATATAAAATCAAACACGAGTTTAGCGCTACAATTTGTCGCAAATTGATGGGGATACCCCACAAACACTCAATTGACCTTTCTCCAAGTCCCGCCCCCCGGAACGTAGACTGGCCAATCATAGTGTAGCATCACCCGACTGACAACTATCCGGCTCTGCTCCTATGACTCATGCAATTATGTTACGTTTCTATGTAAAAACCTATGGAGCTAATATTAGCGGAGTACGTCGTCAGCACATCATTAATCGCGTTAGCACTTCTATGCTATGCTAGCTATTGACGGTAGACTGAATTTCTACACATACTGCTTTGTGTTTTTAGTGAATAACCGAACCAACTTGAAAGGAACAGTGTTGTTCCTGAAATTCATTTCATTTTCATTCTGTTATTTATTTAACCTGTAATTGCTGCTAAATCAGTTTGACATCGTCGATTTATCCCTGAAACGCATATTGTAGACTGTTTTGTCTGCTTCTCTCTGAAATCGATTTTTTTTCCAGAAAATGATGCAGGGAGTGCAGTTGTATACATCCTTTATTTCACAAAAAAATAACAAGATAATCAAACGATTCCTAATATGACAAAAACAAATACATAAAATGAAATAATAAGACCTACAAAATCAGGAGGTCATACTTAAACAATCATGAAAATGGATCATTCTTCATAGGTTATAGAAAAGCATTAATATCAGTGAAAGCATGAAGTAATAAAAGTCATAAGACATTCTAGAGATGCACAACTGATCCTATAATAAGAAGACGGGTGGAAAGTTAGTGACAGTGTGGGCTCCATGGTAGCTCTGACAGCTGGACGGAGTAGTTCCCTTTAAGGCTGTTACTACTGGGTTATCTGTGTGTGTGTGTGTGTGACCATGTCTCTGGTGTCTCTATAATTTACAGTCGGAGCAGCTTCAGCGGTACCAGCGGACTCCCTCCACTACCTCAGAGGACTCCATAAGGTTCCACAGCTCCGGGTCTCTGGATCTTGACTCAAAAGAAGCAGCAGAACAGCAAAAAGTGGTAAAAATAATTGACAGGAGATCAAACCAGTGTTTACCTACAGTTTAGTCGGCTGGTCCACGAGTCTCGGAACAAGTAAAAAGAGCTGTCCTTTTTTTCTTGGTGTACCACAGGTGGAGCTCTCATCCTCCGCCCCGACCAAAGAGCCTTTCCTCCGTATCGGATCCAAGAGGATGGGGAAAAACTTCAATCCCTTCTCCTCGTCCTCCTCCAAGGCTCAGGGAGCCGAGAAGGAGTCCCAGCTGCCCAACAGACTGCTCCAGCTGGCCAAACCCAAGGAGAAGAAAGACAAGAGGAAGAAGAACGGCAAAGGAGAGCAGACACAGACAGGTGCAATGAACAAAGTCTATCCTGGTATTAGCCGGTCCTCTTGTTTCTTCACCTGGAATATATCTTAATATGAAGACAGAATCTCTTTGCTTCTTCTGTTTGGGAAATGAATGGGCCAGAAAAGAAATCATGCATCTAAATTGTTGTTTGAGTCAAATCTAGGATGTATAACATTTTTCATATGTGACAGCTTCCCTTAGAATTGCTTTAATTGTCTCTTATCTATTCTCACTTTCCCTTCATGCTACATACGGTTTACTTTTGAGAAATTTGCTTATTTGCCTTCCTGCTGAGAGCTGAGACCTTTTTTTTCTTCTTCTTGCGATTAATTCACATATTTTGTTTCAACTGTTGGTTTTGTCATGAATACTTCCATGCATAATGCAAATATTACGAGGTGAAAAAGTGTCAGAAAAAGAGAACAAGAATTTTTCGGAGCTTTTGAATAATCAACCAATCACGTTTTACCGAATGGGTTGAGTTGTGCATACAGTTATGAGGATTATAAATCAACAATCTGGAGGCTCTAAACAAAGATGGCAAACTTATTACTCCTTTCAACCTTGACAAAGGCAGCGCACGCCAGATCCACTCCTTCAGTCCTTACCTTCCACAATAAAAGCCCTAGATCATATCATATAATCACAAGTATTTCACATTTTTGTGTAATTCATTTTTCATTCCCATTGGTGTGTAAAGGCCTTGAGAGTCCGGCTGATACCATTTTAATGTAAGGTAGGGAAGAAAATATTGAGTATTGCATTATAATGTTTTGTGATACTGTATCATTTATCAAAAACACTTAACTGATTTATTATAGATAGTTTACATCTAAAGATTAGTGGCAGACAGCGGCTCAGTAAGCACAGAAAGCAGTGCTATGATGTCACAGGGATCTGTGATAAATGCAAATGCAGATCCCGCTGTTCTGATTGAAACCCTGTTTTTTTGTTCAGATTATATGCATATGACGGTGCGTTCTCTTCTACACTAAGTTTTCCTAATATTAGTTTTGAAAAATTGCAATATATCGCCCTGCTTACACTATCGCAATTGTATTGAATTGTAGCCCCTGTATCATGGTACATAATGTATTGCCAGATTCTTGCTAATACACGGCCCTAGTGTACAGTAAATATCACGCTACGGCCAATTCAATTTATTTTGGATTGCCCAAAATCACAAATTTTCCTCAGAGGGCTTTACAATCCGTACAACCAGGCCAGGAGATTGTTAGCCTAGCTCTGTCCAAAAGTAACAAAATCCACCTACCAGCTCCTCTAAAACTCACTAACACGTTTTATCTTATTATGTTAATTATGTGCCAGACTATTTCTAGGCCAGATTATGATTTGTGTCTTTGTGTCTCTTTCAGAAAGCAAAGCTGCAGTGATGTTGGATCCTCAGAACGACGGGGACATCTTCTTCTGCTGAGGACGGGGACGACTCACGTGTGAACCTGTAACCTGGCCAGTGCAGCAGACAGGACCCCCAAGTGTCCCCCTAACTCTCTATTTGGATATGAAATGCCCACATGGGGTCTTTTTCTGCAGACTACCTGGCCTCTGGACACTGTTCCCTGCCTAAGGGATGACAGTCCAACTAGCCTGCATGCGTCCCAGGCAAAAAAAAAACCTTTTATTCGACAAATACGCAAAGAATCCCCCACCCTTCCCACAACCTTCCATCAGTAAGAGATGCCAAGGAGGATCAAACAAGAAGAAAATGTATTCTTCAATTCTCCCAGCTGTCCGGAGAACACTCAAATCTCCTCGAGACTTCAAACTGTAGCTTCAACACAAACCAACGAGTGCCATTTCTTTCAACTAACTTTTTGCGCTTTGTGGTGCCAGTGACTCCTCCGGGAGCAGTTTACACAGTCCTGAGTCCCAAGCTGAGTTTTTAATCCAACGTATTTAATCTGTCCGCACGTTTGCCTCAACTCTGGCTTCGTCCGTCAACGGAGTAACAGACCGCCGCACCACGTGGTGTCAGCAGATAGCGACCTCCGAACGAGGTCACCGTGTGCAGAACAAAAGCCGCAGGCTTCCAGACGCAATCGATCGACTACACGTCGGCCACCAGAGAGAGACGGATGAGTCCGTGGAGACACAAGAGTGGGAATGATCACCAAAGACTTTTAGTGCCTTAAGTCTCCGATATAGTCTCTGTCTGACGGATGCAACCACAGTGCAACGAACACTCAAAGCAGGTGTTTCATAATGTCCTCGGAAAGTCACTGCCAATCTCTAGAAAATTCATCATTCAACAAATCATCTTTAATCGCCTTTTCCGGTGTGACAATCACAGCAGTGCGACTGTAACTGCAGCTCAACAGGATGAGGAATACAGAGATTTTCAACATGCACTTTATATATACACACACGAGAGAGTGATGCTTAATTTTAAGGGTCTGTCATTTCACCTTTAATAATTGAATCATGATTAGTCTCAGTAATTTGGTACTAAACAGGGGAAATGGGAACGTCCCTAATAGCTTAGCTCCATTTAAATCCAAGTAAATCTGCCTTTCATTACTGCAAACTTTATTTTCAGTATATGTTCAATTGTATTGTGAAAGTACAGTTTTGCACGTCCCTATAGTTTGACACCGTTCTTTGTGGTAAATTACTAGGAAACCATTTGGAAATGACAGAATTATAAAAGAAAGCATCGCCCCATGAGAGCAGCAGTACAGAATATTTTGACTTGTCCTGGATTTATATTGAGATGAGACCTTTTGTGAACTTCTTCGGTCAAAATGAACGACTCTGCGAGTTAAGAAACAGAACAAAACTAATTTGCAATCGTTTATGTTTTACACATTTAAAGGGCTTCACTCGTCGAATGTCACTATGACTGAGCTCGCTAGTTCACTCCCGACTTTGGAAACAATCCTCCCTCAAGATCCATTTAGCAGCTCTCCCGGAGCTTTCGACCACATCAGCAGATTGAATTTGCCACGATTCTGAGCACCTCTCACATCCATGTTGATGTAAATCAATTTTGATTATTTTACAAGTAATGTTGTATACATTTTCCCCTATGTCATAATTGTTGATATGAGAAAGAAAAATAATATCGCCACGCCCAACTTTATAGAAAGTCTTCAAAGAGAGACAATCATTGAGTTTACATTCAAATTTGTAAATAAGTCGTGTAAGAAAAATGAATCCTAAAGGGCTAACTGTCACATAAATCAGTACCAATCATTATAGAGCAATCACGAATCATTGTCAAATAGTGGCTGGAGACTTTATTGAGCTCAGTGTAACAGAGAAGCAGAGACGGGCCTTTTATTTCTAACCTTCCCTGGTCCTTTTAAGCACATCGGATCTGAGTGTTTTAGTAGGACACTACTTGTTTTCTGATTCCACTTCTATTTGTCATGTTAGTTTGTTGCCCTTCAAGACTTCTTCCGTCTGTTAGGTCTTTTATTTAGAAACAAATTTGAATCAATGGAAGCGAATTCTGCCAAAAAGAGAAGAGTATTGCTGCGCTCAGAGTACTGAGGGTGACTCTGTCGACCGATGGAAATACACATTACGTCCACATTACCTTTAACGCCTAGTATATTTACTGGACTTTTTCAATTTGTTTTTTTGCCGTTATTTCACATCCAGACATTATTTCAGAATTTACAGTACAAACCAAAAGCCAGGTTTAATCCAGAGCCAGAATTTCAAACAACCCTGAATTAATTGAATTGAAATGAGAGGATAAACAGCAAGGCCTTTTTTCTTTTTTTTTACACAAAACATATTTATTTATTTTATTGTAAAGACAATTCATATGTCCTTTGGATCAAGAGTGAAACGAGGATCCATCCATTATCCAAACCGCTTATCCTGTTCAGGGTCACGGGGCGCTGGAGCCGATCCCAGCTGACATTGGGCGAAGGCAGGGTTCACCCTGGACAAGTCGCCAGTTCATCGCAGGGCACATATAGAGACAGACAAACATTCACACCTACGAGCAATTTCGAGTCTCCAAATAACCTAAGCTGCATGTCTTTGGACTGTGGGAGGAAGCCGTAGAACCCGGAGGGAACCCACGCTGCAACGGGGAGAACGTGCAAACTCCACACAGAAGGACCACCCGGGATCGGGGATCGAACACCCGGGATCGGGATAACTATTTAAAAAAATATTTTTAAATTGAAACGAGGATAACTATTAAAAAATAGTTTCAGATACTTTAAATCTACTTATAATCCCTTTGAGTGTTTGCATTGCAGATGTACCCGTCATTTTAAATGCATCTGAAAAGGACAAATTCATCCAAAGCTCGGTATCCGTTAATACCTGACCTCTTCTTCAAAACCCTTCCACCTTAATCTGAATATTGCGCTCGTTATCCACCACGGCCCTGCCGGCGTTGATAGCGCACCGGCACGCGGCGGATGCCCCCGAAGCTTGTGTTCATCCCCTCTCCTTAATAATAATAATAACTCCCGGCTTTAGAATTCCACCGCATTGTCATTGATTTTTTCCTTGTGTTCTCTGCTGAGAAGCGCTTTAACGGCGGGGGGGGGGGTCCAGATTTCAGCCCTCGGTGTCTTTTCCCGCCGCGCTGCTGAGAGGAGCCCATTTCTAGCTGAAACGCTTCCATTTCTTAATGCACTTGCAGCTGTCTTACGCTCCTCTCACTGTTGTGTGTGTGTGATCACCAGCGGTGGTCAGTCTTCCGATTCAAGTGCAAAGAAAACACACTTGGGTTCCTTTGGAGACTCGAGAACAAAACAGTTTTTTTTCCCGCCGATTCACATCAAAAACCAGTTCCTTCAGCAGTAATATATTTTAAAATGACTCCAGTACCACACAGATTCAAACAAGTGCATTAGTGCCTTAAAGTGTTTTTGTGCTTCAGTATACAGATCTGCTGTGTAAATACGATGCCCTATGCGCAAATAATCTCTAGCTAACCTCTCCTCCTGCTTTGGCTCGCTAAACTAGCTTTCAAACTTTACCGCTGACGTCAGTTTGAAGACGAGAGAGCTAGTTAGCTAGCCAGCTGTGGCGCAGTTAAAAAAAAAAAACCTACCCACGACCATAAACACGGGTCAGTTTACATGTTACATGTTAAATCATGGAGCCGTTATCCACCGCTAACAGAACACTGTTTGTCCTTAGCTTTTAAGCTACATTTAGCAGCACCAGCCTCTTTTACATGGTGTGTTGGCTAGAAGCAGCATTTTGGATGGATTTTGTTTTTCCTTCCCTTTTCAGTGATAAAAATATCAACAATAAATGTAAAAATTGCTTTAATATATATATGTATTAATTGGCTAATTGGGATTCTAGTCGGACTGAATTACAAAGCCTTGCATGCATTAAGTAGATGAACTGTTATGAAATGGATCCAAAAAAAACAAAACTGCCAAATTTAAAGATAAATGTCTAAGATCGCAAACCTTCTTAATTTATTAAGTGTTGTTTAATGTGTTGGATCGGGATGCGCCGCAAGTATTTTTAAAAGTATGTATCTAATGACTATTAAAGTAGTATTTTGAAAATCCCACTGATGCACAGTATTTGGTGTAATGCTGCACTATAAATTCAGCTGCCTCAGCTGTCTGAAACTTTAGAAAGATTAACAAGCACATAGTCCAAATCTATTCGCCTTCTCAAAAAAAAAACCAAGGTGTCCTTTCTTTCTTTAGTCTTTATTCCAACACTGTTCTGCATTTCAAGCTAAAGGGAACAGAGGATTCGAGTGATGTTTTCTTAGTAAGCGTACATCACAGCAACACGTTCACATGGTGGCAGCCAGAGTCCTGCTGTAAAGAGGGAGATTCATTTAAATACTAATTTACACTTATCATCCAGCCCCCTCTCTGGTCCAGATAACCCCCCAGAGTGACATCCTTCAGTGGGTTTCACTTTCCTGAGTTTAGGGCTGTTCTCCATTGTTTTCCCATGTTCAACACCCAATCTGCAGTTTTTGGACGGCTGAAACATAATAAGCTAAAATCACAGAAACGATGTACGGTCATGAGTTTAGTGGTGGTCTGAGGCCCCGCTCTCTCCTCCTCCACATTACCATTCAGCGTGCACTAGAATTTTACTAAAACCGTTCACAAGGAATTTTACGCGCTCACATTAAACCTTACAGTTTTTGCACTGTGATCTTTTTGAAATGTATTTGTACTAAAAACAAAAAGGTACAATGTTTATTTTTCTCGTTTTATGTACAAAGAAAAAAGGGCAAAGCAACAAATTTTGTAAATATGTTTTATGTACAAATTTGAACTTCCAAAGTACTGATAACTGTGGATTTTGTTTAGTTTGATGATTCTTTTTTTTATTATAAATAATAAAGCTTTATTTATCTCTCTTCCCTGTTTTTCAAATGTACAGTCATTTTCTCTTGAAATAAATGAGTATGGAGTTTGTCATGCGACCCATGTTGTGTGGTTCTTTTGATGGAGGGGAGATCGACTTTAACGGTCAACACACCGACCAATTATATGCGTTGTAAATCACATCACGTGATGCTACTCAGCCAATCAAATGTGTGTATTCTGATAAGCGGTGCCACTCCAGTTAAACATACGCGGGAGAGACAAAGACAAATCCAAATGAATGATCATGGTATGTACCCCTGGATATGTCAAATATATATATAAACTGTTTGCTAAGAGGTTCACCAAACCAGCATAACTGTGATTATGTCAATTTTCAAAACTTGTTTCTGCTGGCCAAATAAAACTTAAAAATATCAGGTAGAGGTTTAACGAACAAACGGTAGTAGTTTTACTTGCACTAATAAATTAATGTTCTCTGACCTAAAGTGAGACATGCGTTCATCATTCTCATCCAAGAACCACGCAGAGTTGAAAAAGTGAGTTGTTTATTTTCACCAGTAAAAACATACAGCATCTACTTTTTTTTTTTTACCCCTCTCCAAGACCTTTCAGTTTTTCCATATTGTTTCAAAAACACTTTCACGTGGATGGAGAGTATTTCTGAGCTCTGTGCAGCCTACTCATGGCAGCGCTTTTCACTGTTAGACAGCGGACTCACAACACCGGCACATACCGCATCACAGACGATACAACGGATCAGCCACGTTTTAGACTTTAGAGTGCATCTCTGTGTCCTGCAGAAATCTCGTTCATCCATTTTTTCTCCATATTGTGACAGCTGGTGTTATCTCCAGCATGTAGAAAACATTCCACACCTGTGGGATAAAGACACCGCCGCTAACGAATGCATTGATAAATATCAAAAGTGCATAGGTGTTACAGAAAAATTAAATATATATAAATCAGTTCAGGGTTCAGCTTCTGAACGGCTCTTTGGCAGTGACGTTTCTGCAGGACACACTGTGCTCTTCGTCCTGTAAAAAACAAATAGAATGACGTATCGAAACAAGACTTTCCCTATGACCAACACGACACCAGCAGCCATGTTGCCTTTCACTGCCACGTGTTCCTTCAACACTAAAACATGCTGCTGGAAATACAAAGTAGTGCATGTGCAACTTGAGACATCCCAACTGTCCTTTTAGTTTAATCCACAGATCATGCTCCCACATGTTTCCTGTGCCTTTAAGGTATTTTTTGGAAGCAAATGCATGTACAGAAATTATAGGAAAACGTTTTAGAGCTTAGCAAAGTAAAAAAAACAAAAAGAATTCCTGTCATTTAAAAGGGTTTTTTTGGGCACACGTCCAGGCTTCAGCAGAGATATTTGGTCCTTTGTTGATACTACGGGTTTGAGTAGGTCTTTGCCAAGAACTTAACACAATCACCATCCAATAGTTTCTGTATCGAGACGGCTCGCAATTAAGTCCCGCCCACACCCGGAGGGAAAAACAATTCATCGCTCTCCATTGACTTTGTCACTTTAAATAAAAATGTGTGAGAGAGGTGATACATCATCTTTATTTTATAGAATTGGAATTATTTTGGCCGTCCTTTGTATACTGTTGATTGGTTGCCTGACATTAGTAATTTTACTGAAATGATTTCTGTTTCAAGTTAACTGCCTCACAAAACCGCCACTTTTTCTTCTCTTGTAGAAAAGTGTGCTAAAAAGAATCCTTTGACATGACAATCGAAAGGCAGTGCTCAAAAGTCCACAATAAAAAAAATAGCACCTGGGACCCAAAGATAAAATGTTTTGGACAGTAGAGACACTTACAGATGAAATGATTATGTTTATGCGTCGAGGTGGTTACCAACTTGTCAGACCTGTCTGAGCGATAGAGTGGCCGAGATCTAAACCCCGGTGAGACGAGCCTTATGGAATTCATAAAAGCTGCCGGAAAGCAATTCCGTCCTTTAATGCGGTTGCAAAAACGTTTAACCAATGGGTAACGGATGTATCGCAGCCTGCAGAAGGTATATGCGGCGTGTTAAAGTCAGATGGCGTGATTATATAAGAAGTGGACGAAGTCATTGTGACCACGGGTCATAAGATCCAATGCAAAACAAGTCATCTTATGGTAACGGTTAAATTCTTAATAAAGAACAAGCATTCATTCTTCAGTCACCCTTCAATGTTTTTAGTGTTTACATGTGTGGCAGGACAATCCCGACTTCCATTTACTGCATCCTTCAACTTATAATTCACCACTTTCATCAGTATTGAAGACATGTAGTTTTTTTTGGTGCATTTTTCTAGTGTTGAGTTTCCATTTTCCCGCGATGTAGTGTGTTGGCTGTTTTGCACTGCTGTCTGAATAGATAGTGAGAATGATTATACCCTTCATGGAGGACTCCATTTATCACACACTGAACAGTCTGCTATACAGAATTCCATGTACTCAGCTTTGAGAAAATTAATGGAAGTCAACACATCAAAGACTGCTCACTTTATGCGGCGCAATTAACTGTCCAAAAGTCAAAGCAGAGTATTTTTGGGTCAATAACGACCTAATTAACACACATTTGTGTTCATGTTTAGCGTTAACATGTTCACTTTACTAATTGTGTTAACTGTACATTATTTTTTTAATATTTCTGATGCAACTGCAGAGCATCCAATAAAAACCTACAAATAACAGTCATCCACCAGGTATATTTAATTTACACCTCCCAAATTTAAAAAATAATCCAATATTCTCTTGATGTGCACTGATAGTTACCCGATATGCTGATCCACCGGTAATTGTAAAAATACATTTCAAAAATAATCAGCCAGACTTTTCTTAATGATGGAGAGTTTAAATCCTCTTTGATGATGGGATCTAAAACTCTCAAACCCAGCCCGTTCAGTAACACTGTATTGGTGCACATGTGGTAGCAATACTAGTAAACACAGTCAGTGTGTGCAGTGCAACCTGAAATAAGGTTTACTGGGTGCAGGTTCACAGGAACCATTTCATTTGGGTTTCTTTGCATTTCTTTAAGGGAAACCGCTGAAGTATGTTAATGCTGTCATCAATTAAGAGTTTTTGTCTTTACACTGGAATGGTTTTAGTAGTGAATTTCATGACTACCGGTAATAAGACCACACACAGGTTTGTATGAGCGGTCGTCAAAAGCGTTCGGCCACCAGACAAGTGTCTGTTTGTGGAGTCACATTATCTAGGAAGCATCAGACGGAGAGTGATTCTCTCTTTGTGTGTTAAGACCTGTGCTGTGCCTGTTGGCTTGTTCACCACACCGCCCAGCACTGATCCAGAGTCTGTGAGGTGCAGATTTGTGTTTTTTGTAAGGATTGGTCCCGTGTGGAGCTCCAGCCTCGGCCGGCTGCCGACTGCAGGGGTTGGAATCTCGGAGGATCTTACTCCTCCAGTCAGAGTCCTTTCTCAGAGGGCAATCAACCTGAAAGAGCCGAAAGAGAAAGATCAGTGCCGTCCTCAATCAAAGAACATCTCGGTAATGAGTCTCTTTCTTCTGCAGCGACTGGTTCAGTGTTTTTGATGAAGAACGGATTTCCAATCACATCAATCCATGAGATTTTGTTTTTCCTTCATTGTCTGTAAAATATCTCAAATCGATTGGGTTTGAGAGAGGGCAGCTTAAAGGTTTCATTTTCACATCTGTTCAGAGTCGGTTTGCCGACATGTTTTTCGGTGTTTTACAGCAGGCTGATAGCATGCCGGCTGTCAATTTAAAAAAACGATGTGACATTAGCGGTCGCAAGACCAAAAATCACAATTATGAACCCCTCAGTTAATTTTGGATTTCCATGAAGCGCTATTAGCTGATTAACGACATGTGACGTTGTCTCACTCACAAAAAATCGATACAGCATAGTATCGCGATATTTTGCGTGGCGATATTATATCGATACACGGACGCCAAGTATCGATCTTTTATTATATAAACTATTTAAAAAAAAAAAAATCAAATCAATTGCTTTTTCTGTCCACTAGATGGTGCGGAGTTGTTTCCTGGTGAGGTCAGCAGAGGTGCCGGGTCTGCGTGCGTGAGTGGTAGGAAGTTGGTCGAAACAAAGATGGCGACATCAGAGAAAGAAGAGAGAAAAAGATGTCCTCTTTCTCTCTTCCTTCCAGAAGGCCGACACTTCAGCTATAAGTATCTATGGGATTTTCTCTCTCAGTAATATAATCCTGACATGTTCTGAGCCGGCTCTCCGACACAACGCTTAATCCCTACAATGATTTACACACACACACTGACGAATCGTAGAAATGTCTGACTAGTCTCAAAGACAGTTTTTCACATAGATTTAAACTCTGTGCGTGTGTGCATGTATGCATGTCTCGTTGCTTCTCACTGGGCTCAGCTCGCAGACTGGTCTCAGATCAGGGACTAATCTGCTGTCATGCATTAACATAAGAAAGAGCGCCACATTAAAACCGGTTTGCATTCTGCTAAATATTTTGACGCCCGACTAGAAAAAATTTAAATTAAAAAAAATAAAAAAATAAATAAAAGCAGCTTTGAGAGCAGGGAGCATGAGCAGTGAAAATATGAGCTGCTGAACTGGAGTGTGTGTGTGTGTGTGTGTGTGTGTGTGTGTGAGTGTGTGTGTGTGAGAGATGCAGTGGGGATGACGGGCAGCAGGGATACTTTAAAGCGATCATATTCACAACTGATCATAAGCCGGGGTGAACAGCTCTTGCCTGAAGAAGGGCTTCTTAATCTTAAATCACAGTCACAGACCAAAATGTAGTGCAAAATCGTTTCTTCTGTTATTTTTTTCTTACCATGGAACATTTGAAAGATCTTGAGTCATTCTAGTGGACAGTTATCAGCGCATGTTATGTTTCCTGTTGTGTTTTCATTAGCACTGCCCTCAGGATCCATGACACACCGGAGCTTTTGGTCTCCGACTCCAATTTATGCATTTAAAAGGTTGGAAATAAATTAATTCACCTCGAAAAAGTATGCCACTAAAGATGAAGGGGAAAAAACTAACTTGAACAAACACTTTCCCAAAAGGCCACGATAGGCTGTAAAACTGAAAAGCATCTATTATGCTATGAAATTAAAAATACCAAATACAGCTGAAGAAAAGTGCGGTGACCCAAAGTTGGTCGCCCTTGACAGTGACAGACTAATTCATAATTAGTTTGTCAAAATTCACATTCTGCCGCCTGCAGCCATGCTTGCAGCTCTCTGGGGCTTAAACCAGTGGTGTTTTGAGCTAAATGCTAGCATGAGCATGCTAACACACTTATGTTTTCCACATTCACTGTCTTAGCTTAGCATGTTAGCATTGCTAATTAGCACATCACAGTACAGCTGTGGTAGATGGGAACGTCATTGGATTTGGACCAAATACCAGCAAAACTGGTCAAAGTGACCACAATCCATCCTGGAAGGGACCATGACAAGAACTAAGAGGAGAGATCGTATTACTCCTGTATTAGCTTCTCTGCACTGGCTCCCTGTAAAATCTAGAATAGAATTTAAAATCCTTTTACTTACCTACAAAGCCCGACTTGGTCAGACTCCCATCATATCTTAAAGAGCTTATAGTACCATACTGCCCTACTAGAGAGCTGCGCTCCATTAATTCAGGGTTACTTGTGGTTCCTAGAGTCTTAAGAAGTAGGATGGGAGCCAGAGCCTTCAGTTATCAAGCGCCTCTTTTGTGGAACCAGCTTCCCGTTTCAGTCCGGGGGGCAGACACACTCGCCACATTTAAGAGCAGGCTTAAGACTTTCCTCTTTGATAGTGCTTATAGTTAGGGCTGGCTCTGGCTTGCCTTGGACCGGCCCTTAGACGAACTGGTATAGGCAAAAACTACAGGGGGACTTCCTTAGGATACACTGAGCACCTCTCTCCTCTTCTTCACCTCTGTCTGTATGCATCGATGTCCCATTAATGCTCATTACTAACTTTACTTCTTCCCCGGAGTATTTGTGCTTTCTCGCCTCACAGGTTCCCATTACCGCAGTTTTATCCGGACACTGGTTCTTCAACCAGCCATGACCCTGCTGACACCTACTACGATCTTCATTATTAACATTATTAATCCTATTACCGATACCATTTATGCACAGTACTGATTTTGTCTCTTCCCCGGAGTCCTTGTGCTTCCTCTCCTCACAGGTTTCCATGGAGCATGGTTTCATCTGGACCCTGGTCCTTCCTCCTACCATGGCCCTGCTGACTCCAACTGCTAATATCACTTTTATTATTACTCACATTACTATTTCATACTACCGATACCATTAATGCACATTATTGACCTGCTTCTTCACCAGAGTCTCTGTGCTTTCTCGCCTCACAGGTTCCTGTGTATCCGGGTTAAACCTGGACCAGGTCTTGCCTCCTGCCGTGGTTCTGTCACACATTGAATGTGCTGTAATTACATTGAATGTGTTGGAATTCACTATCCTGTTCTCCACATGACATCATTGCACTTCTGTCCATCCTGGGAGAGGGATCCCTCCTCTATTGCTCTCCCACAGGTTTCTTCCTCTTTCCTCCCCGTTAAAGGGGTTTTTGGGGAGTTTTTCCTGTTCCGATGTGAGGGTCCCGGGACAAGAGGATGTCAAATGTGTACATATTGTAAAGCCCTCTGAGGCCAATTTGTAATTTGTGATTTTGGGCTATACAAAAATAAATTGAATTGAATTGAATGACTGTCTGCACCAACGTCAGGACACTCCATACCCACTGACCAACTGACATTACCATTCATAGCCAAGCAGCCTAAAAGACATTTCTTGTTCTGAACTCTACTTCTAAACCTGAGGAAGCATTCATTTAATTTCAAATGTCCACAGTTGCACAATCGGCAGCTGTCCTATCGAGATTAAGTAGAGGAAACAGTGTTACTGTGTTGTTGGAAAGTTGGCACAGGGTTTCAATTGATAAGGTAGACAGTACACTACATGACGAACACATTCTCACTCCCAACTCAAAGACTTGGTACAACGCTTCAAACTATGACGCTCTAGGTTCCCCTCTAGAGTCAGTTTTAAGCGCGGATTGTCTTTTCAAAATAAACTTCCCTGTTCACAGGAAACAAAGTTTCTGCACAACGTAGGTTTTCTTAGTTCTATGGTTTAATTGGGCATCTAATCTACTTGCTTGTGCGTAGGAAAACATTGGTTTGGGTTAAAACAAGCATGCTTGTTCCATAACTGGTGTTAGGTAGGCTACAAAAGTTACATGACAAAAGCAAGGTGAAAGAAGTCATTGACTTGGTTTCACACGGGACCCGAACAAGGGTCTCCTGGGTGACGGTCCTGTGATTGTTTGTGATTGAAACAATGAGAACGAGTTCTTGTCGAGAGTTATCAGAGATCAGTTATTGTTTACTCTCCTACAATCAGGGTAGGAAATTCACATATTTTTTGGGGGGCAATTTTTGCCCCCACTGACTGAAATCCAGGGGCATTTTCAAAAAATCGGGGGCATTTTTTTGAAACTTGTGAAATAACATTTTACCTTTGTTCAAAATAATACTTATTTAGGCTTACAATATATGTATACTTTGTTGGCATCTTATTCTGAAAATCGGATGTTCGTCTTAAGAAACCGGATGTCTCACGTTAATCTTTCCGTTAACTTTCAAAGTCCTTCCCTCGCTCCCGATCTGTGCCGTTTAAATGCGTTTACCGTGAATGTCAGCATATAGGCGCACTAACATGCAAGTGTCTGCCGAGTTGACCGCAGTCTCGCAGTCAGGTCTGATCGGGGGCATTTCTTGCCCCTCTCCTAGTGATATCGGGGGCAAAATGATAGTTCTTAGTGGCAGTTTTGCCCTTTGCCCTCGTGTATTTCCGACGCTGCCTACAATGTACCACGTCATTAGGACATCAGGTTCCATGAGGCCCCTGGGACCCTGCTAAGGGAATCTGCGTGGATTGCTCACATTCCAGGTATTGAGATAAATTAATCATAACAATATGAGCAAAATGGATGTTAAAGTCTTTGCCTCGATGTTCTGTTTTGATGATGAATAAATCATAACCATAAAAACAAAGTGAGGCAATTCTCAATTAGCCAGGCTCAGTGGAGACCCATGGGAGGGGGCTGTTACTGCTGCACCTGAGTGCCGGAAGTGGTACTAAACTCCAGAATGATCCATCACACATCTTTGTGTCACAGCTAGAACCGAGACAAGGTCAGGGGGAAATGGCGGAAAAGCTGGGGATAGAAGACGTGACATACATATTTAAAGATGTAGTGTACACACAGAGAAATGAATGAACAAGACCGAGACACAGGACAAGATGGTGCTGGGAGGAACAGGCTGCTCCGGGACTCCAGTTTCATAACATGAATTTTTGAAGAGGTGGTGGGGCGGGTGAAGAGGGGGGGGGGGGGGGGGGGGTGTAGGAGAGTACGAATAAGTGGGTGGATTATGGATGGAGGATATTTATGTGCTGCAGTCCCACTGCACAGGACTAGAGAGGACGAGGAGAACAGAACCTCAGGAAGACGGCTTCTTCTCAGTTTGACCTCAGCATAGACTATCACTATGCACACAGACAACATGTGCTAATGTGATTATAGTGTTAGAATAGAGTTAGCATGAACCACACTCCACAGCGGCAAAAATCAGATCCACCGCACAGCACTAAAAGAAACTACGTCAATATTAAAGCTGGTTTGCATGTTACTCTCGCCATTTCCTTCTTTGAGATAGAGTGAGTTTTAATTTAAACTAAATAACGACGTTATTATTGTATTGTCACAAAACACAAAAAACACTGAATGTGTCAGCACGTTGAGGCCCAAGTGCACTGAAGGTGATCATTTATGCGCCTCATTTGCACTGCAGGCACCTGATGTGAGAAGCCAACACCATAGAACGAGCAGTAGTTCATGAAAAGGTCGCTATTTAGGCACATTTTTTGGATAGTACAGATACACCTTAATCTAAATAATAAAGGTCCTGGTTCAAAACTATAAATCAATTAAATGATATGGATAAAAGTTAAACTAGATCATGTAAAATTCACGTCACACAAACTTGGAAAGTTGGAATTCTTGAGTTACGTGGCATTTTAACCAGTAAAAGCGTAATTATTGGTCAGATTGTATAGAAGTCTATAAGATGACTCTACTTCTCTCTTGATTTATTACCTCAGTAAACATTGTAAACATGAGTTTATGGTCTCAATCTCGAGTTTCAAGTCTGCTTCAATACAGCATGATGTTCATTTAATAAATGGTCCATTTAGAGTCAAATAGACCATAAAACAGGGGATGCTTTAGGGCGGGGTTACTGTGATTGACAGGTCGCTGCTGCTACCAGAGACGTATACAGAGTCTCTACGTCACTCCTCCGCTTTCCAAATATAGTCACTTCCGTTCATCAGTTGAGCAAAAAAATAAAAAAAAACACAATATGGCGACGGCTGTAATCCAAGATGGCGAAATCGCCAAACTCGAGGCTTCATAACGGCAGTCCACAAACCAATGGGTGACGTCACGAATACGTCCACTTCTTACATACAGCCTATGCTCATAGCTCTTCTGGTGCGTGTCTGCCCGGTTAAAACAATAGGTGTAGTTCAGTTTGGGCCTGTGTCATTCACTACCGAGCCGGTTTGTAACCGGTAGGTTGTTGACAACGTTATTCTTCACATCACTTTATCGCTGACTTTAGTCTGTTAAATACAGACATGTGACCTAACCCCAGAAACGTGCCTCGTTCACAGACTCACAGGGGTGCGACGCTGCAGAGTGAATATTGGTGGATCACTAGAGTGGATTCTTTATAATATCTATGGCATTATTTATAAAAAAAAAAAAAAAAAAAGAAAAAAAAAAAGAAAAACTGTTTTTGGCCTGTACTAATGTAGGGGAAACACTAATAGACTTTTGGGCAATATTGATGATATCATGATCCAAGAAAACAACAACTGGACTGAGAGACATAAAGAAAAATGTATATTTGCCATTATGTCCAGTCGCATCTATCCATCATCACCGTCTCCAGCTGTGAGGGGCTGGAGACAATCCCAGCTGACATTGGGCTGGAGGTCGCCAATCAATCACAGGGCTGACACACATACCACCAACCATTCACGTTCACGAGCAATTTAGAGCCACTGTGACCTGTGGAAGCTCTGTTGAACATATAACCTAACCCGGTCCTGTAGCAACGCGAGACATAAATACACTCAGTCTGACTCTCTTCAACCTACTTCACTTCATATTTACCTCGTATTATATTCTGCATTCAATTGTAATGCATGTCATTTAGAGCAAGAGTTGAACTTGTAAATTCAACGATAAGAACTCAGTCAGTCCGAGAGCTTTTATCAACACTGTGGATTTTTGTGCTTCCGTACTGAATTGCAGCAACTCCACGTGACACCAATCAGTCCAAGTGCTGTAAATCATTTTGGAGAGACTCAGGGCCAGACTCCCATCAATCATTCATCGTTATTCTCTGCAAAGTGCTGACTGTGACAGAGCGAGGGCTCTGGAGGCCAGGATATGAAGTCACAGCTCCATTAAGCATAAGGGAATGTTTTGAACCGATAATATATTTTAAGAACAGCTTTTTCTCGCTGGTTTTAAAGTGATGATCATTTGAAGAGAGGTCCAGCTATTTTAGTGAGAATAGGTAAAAAAAAACAGGTAGCCTTAATTATGCAAGTCTGTGTTTCATTTTGAAAGACTGCTCCCTCACCCACATGTGTGTTTTGGTTTCAATTTAGCAAAATGAACGAGTCTGAAGTTGAGTTTCAGAGAGTTCGAGAGAAAAGTCCATATCCTCTCAATGCAAAGATGCAGGGGAAAGCAAATCCGCTGTGGGATGTAAGATTTGAAGCAAACCGTCTACTCAGCAGATTCAGAGCTACGCGTGTCTACAAAGGATGCATTCAGGCACAGGGTGGAGTGTAGGTCACCTTCGTTTTGGCAGCGCTCACCCAACTCACAATCATTGCAGTTACGCACGTAATAAAGAAATAAAAATGGACTACAGTTATTTTGTTTAGTTAGTGTCCCGTCTTGACAATGTACCTGAAATGATTGGCTGCTGGTGTTCTTCCAGTTATGCAGGTAGGTGTTTCCATGTGCTTACAAAGGCGGTGGGGATCAGTGAATAAGGCACAGTGGTGATGGAGTTCCAACTGTCTGACGTGGGGTCGTAACAGTCCAACGTCTTACACCGCTGCGTCCCGAAATAGCCCCCGACCACGTACAGCTTGTTTCCCGAGGCCACGGCGTGGCAGCTCATCCGCTTGGACGTCATGTCCCCGACCCGGGTCCACTGGTTGGTTTCGCAGTCGAAGCGGTAGGCGGAGACGGCGGTGAATTCGGTGTCACCGCCCATGATGAAGATCTGGCTGCCCAAGACGGCAGCCGCCGTGTAGCGCCACGGCTGGGGGCATTCGGCCGCAATGTTCCAGCGGTTACCCACGGGGTCGTAGCATTGGACCTTGATATAGAGACATAGTAGAGACACCGTCATTTTAGAGTGTCGTCTCAGCCACAGAAGTTTTATTTAGTTGGTTAGAAAGTGAATTGTGAGGAATTATAAGGAAGGTTGACGTACAAATCCACCAACCTTGGAGGCCTTGTCTCTGTGTATGGTTGTCCCTCCGAAAACAAAGAGTTTGAGTTTGGCACTGACCACGGCTGCGTTACTGACTCCATCTCTTAGAGGGGCCATCATAGTCCACTTATTACTGAGGGGGTCATACCGCTCCACCTAGGAGGATGTTATACAGTTACACTTTAACTTCATAATTGATTTCCAAAAGACATATATGACTTAGAGGTGAAGAACGTGTGCAAGTTGAGTCAAATTCAGACCAGCGCAGATATTTCACATGATAACAATACGATTACTGGCTGTATGTGTACGGGACACACACATTTATGAATATAGACAAAAATGAAACTATTCTCCTAAACATAAGTCAATACCTGTTTTAGGGAGACAGATGGAGAGGCAGGAAAAACTCCCGCTATGGCTGTGTGACCTCCGACCACATAGAGACTATTCTCCAGCTCAGCTGAACCATGGCCAAACCTGGAGAGGAGAAGAACCACATTCAATTTTGTGTTTCTCAATCTTTTTGACCCCTTAATGGATACACATTAGGTCATGGACCTAAGATCTTGCTGTCGGGACGTCCATCGGAAAAGATTTTAGTTGATTAGGACCAGGATTCCATAGTTGTCCGCTAATTTGAGGAGATAACCGCGGAGGAGAGTAAAACTTATGATCAGAATAGTCCCTCTGATGACTGTTAATCACATTGGGCTCACTTCTATAGTCAATCAAATGGTGAAATTTAACTAGCCTTCATTTTTTGGGAGGAGCCCCTGAAAGAAGACAAACTGCAGTCACTGCAAACGCAAGGTCATTCAAGTGACACTGCAGCCATTAAGTTAAGCTCTAATATAAAATCATTATTGGGTACAACTGTCATGCACTGTGACATGCACGATCAAGCAGACACTTGTGTTATGTATTGGTGCAACGGATCACAGATCGGATCAGTACAAAATAAAAAAAGGCAGCAAATAGAATTTTTTGGGATGCCCGATGATTGTTTTGCTGCCGATACTAATTGCTGCTCATTTATAATCCATATTGGCAGTAGGGCTGGGCGGTATGACCAAAAACGCATATCACGGTATTTTGCAAGACTCTGGTGGTTCCACGGTATTTTTTTTTCCCCCGTAGTAGTAGTAGTAGTAGTAGTAGTAGTAGTAGTAGTAGTAGAAGAAGAAGAATTATAACAAATACCACACATATTATGGTAATCAGCGTTGCATATGTGTCTGACCTAAATACCTTTTGTTGTTCAGCCTTTGTTCATCCTGCATCGTTCTTTAATGTAACGTTACTGGCGCAACAGAGCTTTACCCAGCATGCAGTTCGGCGTAGAAATTTTATAAATGTACAATTATTAGTGCTACAAATTGTTTATCCGTCACAAACTGTTGTGTCGTGGTGTTTTGCCCTGTTAAAGAGCGTTGTGGGTTGTTAAAAAGTTATGACCACTCTATATCAACGTGTGCTACTCCACATAAATTTGAACCCTTCTATGTGAATTTGTAAAACTCTAGATAAACTTAAATATTGCCCGACCATACTTAATAGTGGTAGAGTACTATGATATTCATTTTACTATGATGTAACATATGTAGCTCACCTGGCTATTAGCATGGGTGCTCCTTTAGACCACTCCTCGTGGACAGTGTCGTAGATCCAGACGTCTTTAGAGACTCCGTTCTCTGATCCCCTTCCTCCGGTGACGTAAACCTTGCAGCCAATGGCACACGCACTGAACTCCTTCCTGGGGCTTGGGAGGTCTGCTTTAGGTATGATCTCCTTGGCTTTATGGTCAACCTAAAGAAGGTCCATCAACAATGGTGGCTATTGAGTTTGTTAACGGAATATTAGTTGAGGTCAATAAAGACACACTTAAACAAAAATATAAAAAATAAATAAAATAAACACATTTTGAAGACAGTTCATGCAATTCATTCATCAAACATTTCTTTCATTGTAGGGAAGTTGTGGATGGCTCGAAGCAGGTGTAGGAAACATGGAGAGCGAGCAGAAAACAGAAAGGTGGACTTTGAAAGACATATGCATTGATTTATTTCATTGGTTTTTAATGATATGCATGGCAAATGTATATAAATGGACATCATCTGGGAGTGGCAATACATTTTTTAAATGATATTAATTTGTTCACATTATTTCTGCTACTACTGCTCTCATTTCTGTCACATGAATTGACTATGTTGTTATTTTATGATGTTTATTCTGGACACATGACATCTATTACACTTCTGTTCATCTTGGGTGAGCTTCCTCCATTAGAGCTTTTTTTGGAGGGGAGTTTTTCCTTATTTCTTGCGGGACGATGTCTTCTGTTGTACAGATTGTAAAGCCTCCCGAGGCAAATTTGCAATTTGTGATATTTAGCTCTACAAATGAAATTGAATTGAAAATGTTTATCACAATCATACACCAGGAGCAATGTGGGTTTCAGTGTATTGCTTAAGTCACGGACATGTGAACAGGAAGACACTGGAATCGAACCGCCAACCCCTCCCTTTATGGCTGGCTGATGTTGCGATTACATGGCGAGCGTCTTACACTCCTTGTTTAACCACCATGTGTTATTCAAGCAAGTATTATGCAAGACTTGTTACTAGTAAACTCCTGTCAGGTAAATTCATCAATTTAGACTTCATTCAAACCCAGTGAGGTTTTCACAGTAACTAGGCTCCTGGACTGTGTAAATGCTATTAGAGACTGGACGGCAGACAACTGCACTAAGACGGAGGTTCTGGTTATTGCACCAGATTAAGTTGTCCCTACGATCAAGCAGAGTATTGGTCCACTCTCCTCTGCTGCCTACTTCAACCTGCGTAATCTAGGGGTAATATTTGACCAATCAGTGTCGTTTGACCCCCATGTTAAGCAGCTGTCTAGATCCTGTTTCTTCCACCTAAGATATATCAGCAAACTGAGATCTGTAGTATCAACAGCTGAACTAGAGATCATCATACAGTACATGCCTATCTCTTCATGCATTGATTATTGCAATTCACTTTTCTCCTCACTCAGTGTATCTGCTCTCAACCATTTGCAGGTAATCCAAAATGCTGCCGCCAGATTACTCACATCACCCCCATACTCCGATCTCTTCACTGGCTCCCTGTAGCATTTAGGATCCACTTTATGTGGCTGAACTACTTCACCCATATTCACCCGCCCGCGCTCTCAGGTCAAACGTATTCGGTTATCCGTCTGTCCCACGCACTCGCCTTAAGACCTGTGAGCTGTTGAGGCAGTAGCACCAAGGCTGCACCCCTACGTTTTGCTGATTCCATGAATTCATTCCAGAATCAGCTCAAGACACACCTGTTTAGACTGGCGTTTGTTTGAAACTCATGTCCTAGTTCTGCTTTTAAGCCATGTTTTCATTGTGTACATTCTGTTTTTTGTGTCGTCTTCAACTTTTGGCCCTTATACGGTCACTTTGTTATTTATGCTTGTAATTCCACTCCTGTTAAGCACTTTGTGGCTAATGTCTGTGAAAAGCGCTTTATAAATACATTTTACTT
Organism: Lycodopsis pacificus; assembly: GCA_028022725.1. Lineage (NCBI taxonomy): Eukaryota > Metazoa > Chordata > Actinopteri > Perciformes > Zoarcidae > Lycodopsis > Lycodopsis pacificus. Next base: position 4,696,263 of record CM051698.1, read on the forward strand.
ACATTGTAGTTGAGCTGCTGTATGTAATCTGGAACTCAATGATCTCTAACACTGCTTTACTAACTGGGCTAATGCCTGCCATCTATTTACATTTAACGGGGGATGGTAGCTAGGATTAAATACTAAACACTGCATGTGTTGGATATACTTTAAGCCAAGTAAACATGATACCTTATACTTCATACAACACATGCGGTATCTTTTTATACATGAGAACAGGTCGTCCTGTATAAAAAGGACTGTTCATGTCTTTCACCTGGTATATCTTGTCACACATGAAGGTCTGGCCTCCCAGGATAAGCAGCGTGTGGCCAGCCTTACGCGGTCGAGCACAGGGACTAGTAACTACCCCGTCGTTCTGAAGGATCTTCTTCTTACACTGCATGGCCTCTTCTACTATTGACCTGCAGAGGAGAGTAAAAACACAGTCTGAGAGATGAAGACACGTTTGTCTCGTCGTGTCTTTACTTAACGCTTGGCCTAATTCTCCATGAACTGCTGACATGTCTCAATTCCCACAAGAGTCCTTTAAAGACAAGTCCAACTTTGAACAGAACTCAATAATAAAGGCTTCAAAGGAGAGGAGAGAGGAGATAGATGAAATAGGAGGAGAGAGACATGAAATAGGAGAGGAGAGAGAGAAGAGAAGGGAAAAAGGAGACTAGAGGAAGGCAGAGGGGAGATAAGCGGAGAAAGAGGAGAGGAAACGAGGGAGGAGCAGAAACAAAAAAGGAGAGGACAGAGGGAAAGAGGAGAGGAAGCAGGAGAGGAAACAAGAGGATAAAACAGAGGGAAAGAGGAGAGGAAAAAAGAAGCAGAGGGAAAAAGGAGAGGAAACAAGAGGAGTCAATCACATGCTAAAATCGGAATTTGTGGAATAACTGTTTTTTTAACAAGTTGATTTCAATCACTGAACTTTTCAACAAGGAAAAACACTGAGTACTACTGTGTACCAAGCTCCTAATGTATCAGTGGGTCAGTAAATCAATGCTTTTCCAATCTTGTACTAAACATGCTTTTCCTTAATGGACTTCAGATGATTGTTATCAGGCTAGATCATGCTATGCTGTGCTATTCGATGCTTATACAGTGTTTTCCCTGGTAACAGTAGTTGCTCTATGTAACTTGAGTTCTTTGAGTATGAGAACTGCAAGGAGAGCAAGAGGGAGTGGTGTCGCAATATCTGCTGGCATTTTAAAATGTGTATCTTTGTACTTTCTAGTCATAGGTCGCAGACACTGAAATAGAGACAGACTCTAGAGCTTTTTGTATCGATTTACACAGCCCCATACCGGCTCCTCTTGTCAGCCATGACCAGCTCCTCACAGGCCACTGCCTCCAGCAGACACTCGGACGGCAGCAGAGCCAACCGGATGCCCCTCAGCAGCTCCGGTAAATGGTGACGCCGACCCCCCAGGTCGTACCGGACCCACCGCATCACAGAGTTGAACACGACCTGCCATGGGTCAACAAATAACAATCAAATATTCAGAGAGGAGCATTCAGCTAGTCTGGACACTGTTGCTATTGGTGAAAGCCAGGAAAGGTATGGAGACTACCACTCACCTGTTCATCTTCTATTTCCAGCTCATCGCTAAGGATGAGCTCCAGCAGTTTATCTTTAGAGAGACTGTAGAAATCCTCGGATTCTCTCACCTAAAGGACAGACCGACATTTTGATTACACGTGTCATATGTTTAACTTGTAGATCATGACATCAGCAACGCATGGATCTTCAAAAACATCTATGGTCCATCTCTAGTCCAGCTGTTAACTCTAATTGAGTGATGGGAGGGAGAAGAAGACCGAGGGAGGAACAGCTGCCAACTTAAATTTAGTCGTCTCCAATTGCACAAATAACGGTTTAAATTGTTGAAGTAGTAGGATAACTAGTAGGATAAGCAGAAAAACAGAAAAGACTTCAGAAGCGTAAGGGTGACATTGACAACACTGAGATAATGCCAGAAGCCAGCAGACAATGTAAATCTTCGTTACCGTCTCGTAGTGTAGCAGACACATCCTCCACGACAGCTCGTACAGTCTTTTGCACTGATGGGCGTCTGATAACAGCATCATCCCCAGGCAGTTGGAGGAGTGCAGGTTCTTTTCTAAAAACTCTGCCGCCGCGTCTCGGATGTCGTGAAACTGCAGCATGTCGCCCGCCTCCAGCAACGACTCGGCGTTCTCCTCGTTTATGATGACTCGAGACGAATAGGCGAAGTCCAGCAGAAGCTCCAGGACCTGAAGAAGTCAAACAGTCAGACGAAAATGTGGTTGTAAAACATAGGATCATTCCATTTGGGCTATATGGGGGTGCTGAAGGGTCTGATTTTGTACATTGAATTGCCAGGTTTCTCCCAATAAATCATGATTACACCCTTTTTTGGCATACATAGACTTATTTTAATATTTTTCAAACGGTATTAGTAATACCTTTCAATCAATCTCCTTAGTATGCATGCACACACACTTTTGCAATTTTCTTGGACAGATTCCAATTACGATTTTCCTTCTAAGAACTGTAATTAACAGCAAGGATCCAGACTTTTTTTTTTTCAACCAGTCTAGGAAAATAAATTCAACCATCCCGAAGTCAGTGTAAACTATGAATTTCTAAATTGTATCATTTTACTTTGTTATACACATTTATAGTGGTTATTTGCATAAACCACACAATTCTAATGATTAAAAAATAAAAGATTGTGTTTTTTGTCTGAAGCACCCAGTACGGAATAACCGTCCTCAGTAAAAGCAGCAGTACCTCGGGGTGTATACTGTCTCTGAAGTTGACGTCCTTGTCCAGACTTTCTCGGAGCCCTCCACTGAACATGGCCTCGAAATAACGGCTGCACGCCACCAAGACGGCCCTGCAAGACACAAACACGGCATTTGGTCAGCGACCAACAGAATCGTCAAGGTCACAGGTCTGGATGGTTGAAATTGAATTGAAAGCCGCACAAATGTCCTCGCCATGCGTTTACCTGTGGCATGGGAAAGAGCGATCCCCGGCCCACAGGGTGACGTCGGTGAACAGGCACTGCTTCCTCAGCGTGTTTAGGTGGGTCAGGACGCTGTCGGGATGCGACGGCTTGTGGAACAGCGAGATGTTCATGGAGCCCGTGCTGGTGCGGGATTTGCGATTCTCGTGAACGGTCACCGACATGGCGGCTTCGTTTGGCACCTCCAAGGAGTCGCCCGGGACGATCTTTCCCACTGCTCCATGGCGGAAAAAACGGAAAAAAGTTAAGTCACGCTGCTGGGTCAACGGCGATGACATGAATATGTGTATACATTTCAGAAGTGGGCAGCAAAGCACAGCACCTTAATTAGCATCATTAAACCTGGAAATGAGGGCGTAAACACCGTGACACAAAAAAAAAACAACAGTTAAAGAAACTGAGTGAGTAGACTTTATCCCGTACCTCTTTGTGAGAGACATGTAATCTACACCCTCAAAATCTGGTTCAATTCTTTCTCAGAATGGAGGCTCCATGGGCTACACATAAATTAAGCTCTTCACATTTCTACAACCTCTACTTACAGCCCCTCTCCTGCAGTTCAGGCCAACTTTTACTGAATTTTTGTCACACAATCCTTGGTGTCAGTCAAATCAATCATGGCTTCCTAGGCAAGGCAAGGCAAGTTTATTTGTATAGCACATTTCAACAACAAGGTAATTCAAAGTGCTTCACATAAAACCATTAAAACATAAGACAAAAGAAAAGGAGATTTAAAAACAATTAAGAACATTCATTAAAACACAGTGTAAGACAATTTCAAAGCAAAATGCAGAAATGCAGGAAATTGATAAATATATGAATTGAATGTGGTTCAATTAAAGGCAGCAGCAAACAGAAAAGTCTTTAATCTTGATTTAAAGGAGCTGAGGGTCTCAGCAGACCTGCAGCTTTCTGGGACTTTGTTCCAGATATGTGGAGCAGAAAAACTGAACGCTGCTTCTCCATGTTTAGTTCTGACTCTGGGAACAGAAAGTAGACCGATCCCAGACGACCTGAGGGGTCGGGATGGTTCATAAGGTAGCAGCAGATCAGAGATGTATTTTGGCCCTAAACCAGTCAGTGCTTTGTAAACCAACAGCAGGATTTTAAAGTCAATTCTTTGTTGGACAGGAAGCCAGTGCAAAGACATCAGAACTGGGGTGATGTGATCCACCCTCCTGGTCTTAGTGAGGACTCGAGCTGCAGCGTTCTGAATCAGCTGCAGCTTTCTGACGGACTTTTTACAGAGACCTGTAAACACACCGTTGCAGTAGTCCAGTCTGCTGAAGATAAATGCGTGGACAAGTTTTTCCAAATCCTGTTGAGACATAAGTCCTCTAATCCTTGATATATTCTTCAGGTGATAGTAGGCTGATTTTGTAATCGTCTTGATATGGCTGTTCAGGTTGAGGTCTGAATCCATAACTACACCTAGATTTCTGGCTTGGTTTGTGGGTTTTAACATCAGTGATTGAAGCTGAGCGGTGATTTTCAATTGTTCGTCCTTGGTACCAAAAACAATTACTTCTGTTTTATCTTTGTTTAATTGAAGAAAATTCTGGCACATCCAGTTGTTGATTTGTTCAATGCAGTTACCCAGCCCTTGTATGGGATTATAGTCCCCTGGTGACATAGTTATGTAGATTTGTGTGTCGTCAGCATAATTATGATAACACACTTTGTTGTTTTCCATAATCTGAGCTAGTGGAAGCATGTAGATGTTGAACAGAAGAGGCCCCAGTATTGAACCTTGGGGAACACCACATGTCATTTTAGTCAGCTCTGATGTGTAATCAGCTACAGACACAAAGTATTCTCGGTCCTTCAAGTAGGATTCAAACCAGTTAAGTGCTGTGCCAGAGAGTCCCACCCAGATTTTTTGTCTTTCTAGGAGTATGGCATGGTCGACCGTGTCGAATGCAGCACTGAGACCTAGTAACACTAAGACTGAACTTCTGCCATTGTCTATGTTTAAGTGGATGTCGTTGAAAACCTTAACAAGAGCAGTTTCAGTGCTGTGGTGTTGTCGAAAGCCTGACTGGAAAACATCAAAGCAGTTAGATAGCAGGAGATATCAATTATTTCCTTTATCAGGTCGGGGAGACAGAGGATAGTTGTGGAACCGTCGAGGAGTGGGGAGAGGAGTGTGTTTGGTTCCAGCAATGACCAGCTCATTCATGTGGTCAGTGAACTCCAGGTGGGGGGAGGATGGGGAGAGTGTGAGAGAGGATTGCAGTCCAAAGTTTGCCCATGAAGTAGAAGTAGGTGCTGGGGCCTCGTCTAGGAAGGGTGGGGAAAGTGGGAGTTGCAGTCCAAAGTATGGACCTGAAATAGAAGTAGGTGCTGGGGAGGGAGGTAAAGACTCCTCGTCTAGGAAGGGTGGGGAAAGTGGGAGATCGTCTAGGAAGGGTGGGGAAAGGGGGATATCGGAGGCGGTCCCTGATGATGAGGTTGGAGGCTCCTCCTTTTGGCTGTCGTTAGGCAGGGGCATTCTTCCCGTAAGGTCTCCATGGCGATGCTGTGTGGTTATCTCTTGTTTAGACTCCTCTTGTGTCTTGTCCTTGGCAGTAGGGACAGACGGGTGACGCAGGGAGAAAAATAGGTTTGAGGTAAACAGTTTTACCCCTGACTTGTTCAGGCAAACTCCATGCGCTGTAAAAAGATGTCTGCGCTCCCAGAAAAGGTAGAAATTGTTGATAAAATGTACTGAATGGTCAGTACATGCAGTTGACAGCCATTCGTTCAGTGCAAACAGCCTGCTGAATCCTTCATCTTCTCCTCTGACTGGTGGAAGAGGGCCACTGATGAACACCTCAGCCTTGACAGAGCTGACTGTGTTTAACAGATCAATAAAGTCTCACTTCAGAACTTCACAATATCACAGCTTCCTGTATGCACGATGATGTTTTTCGCTGTGGGATAGTCAGCCACGATGTCCAGGATTTTGTCTCTCATGTCAGAGACCATATCTTTCGGAAAGCAGAGTATTTTGGTGTTCTTGCTGCACAGTTTTCTGACATCTTTTACAGCATAGTCACCAACAATCAGAGTCTCAGGCCCAGTCATTAGCTTTGCCTGCGGCCTTTTACTCTCACATTGACTCTCAGTTCTTACCCCGCTTTGAGGAGATAGCTGCTTATCCAGGTCATCAGATGGAGATTTCGGATCCTGCGACAATGGAGAAAATCGGTTTTGAAGTTGTAGGCTTGGTTGTTGTGGAGGCGTTTTGCAGGTTTTACTTTTCTCAGCTGTCCTTGGCTTTGTCCGACTGGGTGCAGGGGTTGAGGAGGAGTTCTGCCTGTGTGGTAATGCAGGCCAGCCAGTCGCATCACAAATCTCAGGGCGCTGGGCTCTGCCTGTTAGTCGTCCTCCCACATATTTTCTCTTCGGCTTTGCACCGAGAGAGTTCCAGGGAGGACTACCATTTGAAGATTCATTATCTGCTCTCTCCTCCTGTTTCTTGGTAGGCCTGGTTGTGCTAGTTAGCTGTGTCTTAGCTTGCGTTTGTCCAGTGTTTTGAGTCCATGGTAAAGTGGTATCATTCCCACACAGTCCATTTACCGCCACGTTTACTTCTAGTCGGTGGATTTTTGTTTCCAAGACTGCAATCTTCTGTAGGAGTTTGTAGTAGTCGTCCGTGGAGAAGGGAGGCATCTTGCTGCTACTTAGCTTTAACTTAGCTGCTAGTTAGCATGAGCTAACAATCCAAATAGCTCGACGACTTTCTGGATTTGTCTTCACTCAAACGTTGAAGAGTGATATATGTGATATATCTGGTAAGATACATGTGATATATCTGGCAAATTGAAGCAAGAAAATGCAAACAGAGGCAAGCAGCAAAGCGACCGCACTCTCTCATCAAGGTCGAAAAGGATCGCAGAATTGAATGTTCCTTACAGCATCTGGTTAGAGTAAATGGTTTATTTGGGCGGAATTTTAAATGAGACATGTAGACTTAAATCATTTGATGAAATACCACAATTTTAAGCTTAGATTCAGTTGCGTTTTTTGAGGTCAGCTTTCTGTTCGAGGACCGTCTGAAGATTATGACAGTTTTTACAGCTTCTGGCTGTGGTAAACGGTGTAGTTTTGGCGATCGTTTGAAGATCGCCAGAAGAAGCCATACCTCTGGCAGGTTTTGGGGTTCAGGGGGTTGAAGACCAGAGTAGCCATGTTGATAAAACACACGTCTTGATCATAAATCAGAGAGGGCTGGAACTATGCATCAACATCACGTTAACTGCCGATTCACAAATGTCTCCAAAAACTACATGTAATTCAATGGCATTTGTAGGCATTCAACGGGACAACTGATTGATAATTAAAGAGCTGTGACCAACAATATGCACCGACAGCATGCTTGAACAATTCGTTGACTGAGAAAGTTGACAGTAAATGTGGACAAGTAGTCGCTTGTTATTCCGATGGAGGACAAAGTCCGTACCTCTAGTTGTGTAAAAATGACCTCTGAAGTTTAGCTGAAAGCTCATACGAGGCTTCGACGTTCAAAGAAGTGGATCTTCTAAAGTTATCCTTTGAAGTACAAAATTCTGTTTGTTTAACCATCTCGGTAAGCAAACACCGTCTGTGTAACGGAGGAATAATCACAGCAACTGATTCAGCTTCATCGGTGTACATGCGAGTGTGATGGGCGTAATAAATGTAAACTTATCCTTTAAAATCTTTTACTGATGATGAAAGTCATAACAAAATAAAGGAAATCAGATAAATAAACAGACAAATATCAAGACAGTTAAATCAGACCATAGCGACTGAATCATCTCAAGCATAATCATCTCACATCCACTCTGAAAGAAACTACAGGAGCACAGCTGGACGTCGTCACAGGCAGATGGACGCATGTAGACTTTAACAACACTCGGCGGCTGAGAAGGAATGCTGTGTCCTCACCCTCAACGCTGCTGTTGTGTATGCGTGTGTGTGTCCAGCTACATTTGCTGACATGCAGTTTCCGACCGGGGCCACAACAGATCGTGTTTCATGGATGACCGCGCGGGCTCGACGAACAAAGAGGTGAGACGCACACCGGGGGAGTCACGAGAACAGATCAGGGATGTTATGATACCGTTTTCTTTCTTTTGCAACAGATACCTGGACTTGCGTATCGGCCGATATCGGTGCGTTCAATAAAAACAGTAAAAAGTCAAACAGGTCATGATTCTCTCTCTTATGTCCATTTCATATTGCAGTGAAAACATCTCCTTCAAACAACTGTATTTATTCACGTTTCTCGCACAAAACTACATGTAACAAGATACCATTTGAATAGGGACGTGTATGGTTAGGATTTTATCGATACTAGTACTCAAAGACAATTAATTAATAAAATAATCGACATTGCTTTATTATTCTTGTATATGAACAATAGATTTACACTCGCAGCTAAACAATAAACTACATGATTCGTTTTCATTTATTAACCTCTTCTTATTAGGAAACTCCGTATGGCATCGATAGCGTTACCTGCAGTAGAAGTTTTACTGCTGCTGTTCCTTTTCAAGTAACAAGGCCTTGAATATCAATGTAACGTGTCAGTGAACAGATATAAAGCAGTAGTGTGTTCACGAGAACGGATCAGGTTAAAAGCATTTAACGGTGAAGTCATGGCGAGCGGCGGAACTTCAGAAGCCCCCGGCGTCATTTAAGTCGCAAGTTTGGGAGCATTTTGTCTTCCCTGTAAGTTACACGGGATAAGGGTGGTGGACAGAACAGTTACGGTATGTATGTAGGCGTTGTTTAAAGAGAAAGACATATGACAACGGCCATACATCGGACATGTCCACACATATGAAGCGCAACCACCCCGGTCTGTCAGCGACGGGGGCCACTCCGTTGTGGAAAACAAAAGGATTTCAAAATCTGGTTAAAGTGCTTGAGCCACGCTATGAAATGCCCTCACACACCCACTTCAGAATGAAGATCATTCCAGGCCTCTATGAAAAGGAAAAGACTGACCGCTCACTACATCACGGCGGAGTGAGAGATTCATAGTCCGGTGCTGTAGACACGACCCCTCTGAGAGTCACACAGACACACACCTGGAGCAGGTGCTGACAGAAGCAGTAGAGTGGAAGCTAGACAGGCCCAATCGTAATATTGGGGCGACCATGGCTCATGGGGTAGAGAGGGTCGTTCGGTGTCCGCAAGGTTGTCGGTTCGATCCTTGGTTGCTACATGTTCTGTGCCGCAGCGTTCCTGAGCAAGATACTAAACCCCCCGACTGCTCCCCGGGCGCCTGTCATTGGCAGCCCACTGCTCCCTACATACAGGGATGGGTCAAATGCAGAGACAAATTTCCCCCTTAAAGGGATAAAGATAGTATACATTTTATTCTATATCCCAGTCACCACAGAACAGCGTCAGAAATACACGAGGGCAAAGGGCAAAAATGCCCCTAAGAAATATAATTTTGCCCCCGATATCACTAGGAGGGGGGCAAAAAATGCCCCCATAATTTCCTCTAATAATAATGATAATTTAATGAACTTGTCAAAAACATCGTAGCCTATATGACCCAGTGCAGTTGCCATAGAACGGTTTTGATTTTCGCCTTGACTGATGTTGCGTGTGCGTGAAGAACCGAACTTTCTAAACAAATAAATAAATGGAGCGCTTCTTAATCAGACCTGTGACTGCGGTCAACTCAGCAGACACTTACATGTCAGTGCACCTAGCGTTATATACTGAAATTCATGGTAAACGCATTCAAACGTGAGACAACATCCGGTTTCTTCAGACAGACGAATATCCGGTTTTCAGAATAAGATGCCAACAAAGTATACATATTGCATAATGGGAATTAGATTAAATGAATTATATTCACATTAAGTATAAAACATGCTGCCTGCATCTCGTGAGTTAAAGGGAAAATACACCTAAATTGTGCGCAAAGTGTCTTTATTCTTTGATTTGAGGGTTGCTAATGAATAATACCTGACTGACAGTCAATTAAGATATTTTACTCAGCAAAAAACTCTGAACTGAATATATACACGTACGTGTGTATACATACATACATAAAAAATATTTTCACTGAATTGTCCTGCAGCTTTAAATTCAGTTCATTCAGGGTGAAGTGAAAAATCCACATTATTATATTTTTCTCATCTTCCAAAAAGAGAAATTAGTGTTTGAAGAATTCACCTCTATGAGTCTATCCAGTCAGAGTCTAATGACTCTGGTCATTTCTCTCTTTTGGAGATCGTCCTGTGATTTGACTTTCACAACCCACACCACAAGTGCCGTAAATGCTGGAATAATTCCGCTGCATAAAAAATGCCCGTCAAAATAAAATTACAATTGTTTTGTTTTTTTTTGTCAGGCAAAGGTTGCTTAGCACTACAGTGCTAAGCAAGTTTTTCTTGATTCATAATTGATTCTTTCATCTGTAAACTAACAGCAGACATGCGCAGAGCCCACTTGAAACCCACTGAAAACAGGTCCGCGACCCACCAGTTGAGAATCACTGGTATAGAGAACCTTTAATGCTTGGCTGTACTGTCCCCATAACATGTTTCATAACACTGAATAATCTTGACCGTGGTAGTCAGACACTGTCCAACGGGACAAACAATCCTCAAAAGCACAGAAACATTACCCAGTGATTGTGCGTCTGATGTAAATGGAAACATTGCAGCTCAATGACCAATCTCCACTGGGCCGTCAATGACCAGTCACTCATGGCCTTCATTAGAGCGATAACTTGCCATTGGTCAGCATAATGCAGGTAAATAAAACAGATGTTTAAGGAAAGACAGATTATATTCGAGACTTTGGCTGCGGTTACAATTGTCTTTTCAATGCTTTACAACTTCTGTCATCCGATCACGCCAGGACGCATCAACTGTCCAGTCTGTACGCTTTCGAGATCGGGATCTTGCTCGCATCGAGATCTGATCAGTGTACCGAGGTAGTCTGGCTGGCATCGATCTCGGATCTCAGCGAGGTGTGGACACAATCAGGACAACTTATCATACGTCTCCATCATCCCAAAGGGAAGTCACTGCTCATAAAAAACACAGCATTTCCTGATATTGCTGCTTTAAAACGACAACAAGAAATTATGGCATGGAATTGGAAAGACATGCGTAACCACGGCCCTTGTTGCACCGGCAAACTGGCTGACGAAGCATGGATGGGACTCATGGGCGGGGGGCGCAGGCAGAGATGACTACACCAAAGGGACATAAAAAGGGGGGGGGGGTGTTTGCAGGGCTTCATTCTGCTTGCAGGCTAACTTACGGTGACAGAGGTTGCTCACCCAGGCACAGGCACTGACGGTCAGGAGGTGGGGGGGGGGGCTCTGCATCCCCAGGACTACTACACGGGACCAGTGAACACAAAGATTTAGAGAGGATGCACCTGCGACTGTATGCAGCGACACATAAAGTAGTGGGTGTGCCACATCGACCACCTCTGCGTGACCAGAACTGTTTCGGTGTCGCTGGATCAAAGTCAACATCACAAGTCATTATAACGTCATGCAACCAAGAGAAATACAGAACAGATGTTGTCAAATGTGGAAAAAAAAATGTTTCAACTCTAAAAGCAGCTTGAAGGAAATTTGAACCCACATTTAGATGTGAACTAGAGATGACATTGGCCCCATTCTTCATCTGAATCCTTGTTGGTAAAAATGTCAACACTTGTATTATGATCTCTGCATCCTAGGGCCATACCCCCTATCTTCCTCTACAGACACTCACGTACACACACTCTCGCTCTCTCACTCACACACACAATCCTGTCTTGCAGCAGCACAGCTCACCAGTGGAATATCAACAGAGCTGCTGAATAGACTGAGGCCTTGCAAAGAGGCTGGTAGTCAGTAGGCCTGAGCTTGTTTTCCCACAGACAGCATAGCTGCACCACTGGACTTGTTGCCCGTGGCCACTCAGCATATGTGTGTGTGTGTGTGTGTGTGTGTGTGAGTGAGAGAGTAAGGGAGCAAGTGTGCAGACGGTTCTTTAACAAAAGGCCAATTTCTGGAGAAGTCTTTTTAACTCTTTCCAGTTATACTATATATATATATATATATAAATTCTATAAAAGACCTGCTGAAGTAATTAATGTATTCAAGTTGCATTGAACGATATAATGGATGGTGGGGCTGCAGGATTGATCATTAAAAGATTGCAAAAATGATTCTGCTATATTTGCTCTGAAGAGCTGCATACTTAAAATAAGTATTTCTCCAACACTCAACCGTACGTTAGCTCTACCAAAGATGTTATTAGTCTCTCAGGGTTATCGTAAAGTGACAGCCCGAAGCAAACCCCCAGCAACCCCTATTCACGTAATCAAGCTGCAGTATGCTGAAGACCATTCTCTGAGCACTGAACTACAAACTTGGACACTAACGCCAGGAGTAAAGAGTCAAGCCGAGTGTACCAAAATTGAACCTATGTGATCATTGAGCGCTGTAGGTACAGGACCGATGGATCTGATTGATATAATCCCCACATACCACTGCTGTGATGTCTAATTCCTTTGCATTTGGAGTTTCACTCCGCATCACAGAAAAAAGCATTATAGACTAATGTGTTGTCATTGTTGTAAGGTTAGGCCACACAAGCAGTTATCAAAGTCATCCTCCTGACGCTGGTCATTTTCTCAGTGGCCGCACAATAAATGGCAACATACAAATTATGTATGTAGACACACAAATAACTAAATCAATCAATAGATTTAGAGCATAGAGCATAGATTTGTGGATCTGTTCCACACTTTGAAAAGTCCAGAGTCAGACGCATTGTAGACATCAGATTGGAACCATATTTCAAACCACCTCCCAATACGGTTTGGATAAGATTTGCAAAAAATCTATATTGCATTTCATGTGACTTTTTGCTGTCCAGACTTCCTAATGTATCTATTTACCAGAAAACAAATTTGAGCTGGCAGTCTGAACAAGGCCTTAATGTCCAACACAACCGGGTCCAGATTCAAGCTTTTGTGCAATTGTAAAAAAAGAATATATTTTAGATTTCATACATGTGTGCATGCTTCAATGTGACAGAACAAAACACGACATTTATTCAATGTCTTAAGGGCAAACACAAATCTAAAGTCTCCTTTTTTACAAATCTAGGTTGAGTTTTCAAAAGCACAATTCTTCAAAATGTAACTATGAGAAATCCAAGCAGAGCGTTTGTGCATTAAATTCAACTCCATGATGTGCCGTCCCCCCCCCCCCCTCCCCCCTCTATTGTACAGAAGGATGAACACTTTGCTTTCTCCGTTTACTTTCCTGCTTGCCTCTCAGTCGTCTCTGTGCATCATCTAAAGATTTGTTTTTTGCAACCCTTTCCATTTAGCTAGAAATAGCTGCAGGAAGGAAAGTTGAGAAGACGAGGAGGCTGCCTGCCAAAACTCCATTGTTGAGCGAGAGGAAAGATGCAGATCAGGCTCTCTCGCTCTGTGACACTAATGTCATAAAGTAACAGCTCTCAGAGGTTGGGCCATGAATTCATCAAATGAATAATCCAATGCGCCTCAACGTCTTGATGCTTTGCCACGGTATGGCCTCAGCGCCCAGTGACCAACGGCTGTAGGACCGGCAGTACAAAGATGACAGGAGATCTCAAGAATTTGTACTTCTTAACACACAGACTGATTAGTTCAAATTAGTAATATTTGATGTTGTCTTGAAATACAAGACGATTTTCACAATATTTAAAAACTATTTGAACCCTTTTTTTTTTTAGCTCAATTGAAAAGCATGCATGTCTCTCTCTCACTCTCTCTCTCTCACACACACACACACACACACACACTGCCTGACAGTATTTTTTTGCCTGTAAATGTACCGAGAAGACAACATTGTGGTACAATAAGCTGTGAACTAAAATGTCCAATAATAAAGAATAAATGAACGATGCTCAAATAAGTAAAATAAATAGAGTTTCATCCAAACAGAGCACGTGAATTCATTATAAATAATTGATTTCTTTCATCAACCTTTGAGGATGAAATGGAATATGTTCATGGAGACCACACCATAGCACTGAGATGCTGCAAGTAAACATCACCCAGAGAGGGTGTGCGCGTGTCAACGTACACTTGTATTTTGAAGTGTGCACGAGCCATGTCAGGCCCGCTTGAATCATTTAAATCGTTAAATGATTAACCAGCATGGCCGCGTGATCAGAGAATAACGTGAAGTTGCAAAGACCATGAAATGTTACTAAGAAACGGGTGAAAACAAAGGGGGACCCTCTGCTTTGACTGACAGCTAAACCTGATAATGACACCACGGCTTTAACTCGTTATATGATTAAATAAGTTTCTACAAGACAAGTTGCTCTAAATTACTAACAATTTCCCGGCAATTGGAAAATGTTCTCGCGGTTAGCTTCCGAGCTAATAACCGAATAACTCGGTCATTCGATCAGCGACACCAGCGTGTGATTCTGGCTAGCTGAACATGTGATCAATTAATACGCGTTATACGGCGTTGCCTTATACATACGTCTAAATCTTTACAATTTTGAACAAGTTGGACAGTGACGTTACAGTAGCACGAGGTAGCGATAGCTTTGCTGTGAAACGAACTTCAGTGTTGTTGATAGCCAAACCTTTCAACTTAACTCACGTTACTAGTCACAACTACCTGGTTAAAAGTCACACTTTTGGCACGTGCCCACGAAACAAAGACTTTATTCTCTAATGAGTTAACGCTCTGAAGTGGGCGTTAATTAACTGATAAAAACACCAACGTTGAGTGAGCTAATTTCTCTTGACAACAACATAGTTGAGATAGCTAACGTTATAACGTTAAGTCCACTCAGTGTCCGCGTCTGACTGCCCGCGTGGGAACTACAAACAAAGATGGTTGTTTTACTCACAGTTATAATACTTGTAGGTGTAGAGTTAAGTCCACAGAGCGTATACCGTCGGCTTCGTTGATAAAAACATATTTATGTGACAATCGCTGAAGTATGTCTTGCCGTCTCTGGCTGTCTGGCTGGTTTTGGGAGAAAACAAAATCCCTCAATACTGCAATAGCATCAACCAATGACTTTTGATTGAATCGTGACTGACATCTTTTTTAGCCAATCTTCAGTCTCAGCTCCGCTGCAGGCTGGCCTCTTATCCAATAAGCGCGAGAGTACGCGGGACTTCACACAATATGCCGCAGACAATTGACATTTGTGTAGACCAATCCTTGCGACTCACTTTATGCAAAACCGAAGCCACAACCAATAAAATGCGTCCCCTAAAAGTAGGCGGTATTTCAACAGCCGTATCAACCAATAAGCTAAACGGATTGGTAATATTAATGGGAGCAGCAAAACAATAGCACGCTGGCGCGGAGTACAGATTTTTAAAATATACATTAATACTGATAATAAAACTTAAAAAACTATAAGGTGATGAAGAACCCCCCCCACCCCCAGATGTGAGAGGAAAATATTGGGTTTACATTACTTATGTAAGGTGTCATTCCTTTGTTGATGATAAAGTGCCAGGCAATTGTTTTCCCCCTTTATTTTCTTTAAGCATACATCAACATTGCCCTCTGGTGTATTAAAAGCAAATGTACAACGTTTTTATTCGCAGCAATAATAAATAATAGATCAAACAGACAAGGTGGCTGTCAGGTCTGCAGAAAAAAATCATTGGTGCCAGCCTGCCCTCCATCCTGGACTTGTTCACCTCCAGAGTCAGGAAACGGGCAGGAAAGATCACTGCAGACCCTTCACACCCTGGACACAACCTGTTCCAACTCCTCCCCTCTGGTCGGCGCTACAGAGCTCTGTACGCCAAAACCACCAGACACAGGAACAGGTTCTTTCCACTGGCCGTCACTCTGATGAACAATTAATCAGTCAAACTGCACTACTGTGAAGTATTTCAGTATTAAAAACATTATTAGTAGGATTTAATAACACCCCAAGTGGTGAGTAGAAGTGTCACAATAATAAGAATGTCAAATGTGTGTTAAAAAGTCACAATATGTTTACTTGTGGAATGTATTATATTTTTACAATATTCTTACTTATAGAGGATATTATATGTTACAGTATTTTACTCATTGAATGTACCATAGAAGTATAGTCACTAAAGGTATTAAAACACTGTATGAGTAGTTTTGAGGGTCAGAAAGGGATCATTTTGAGAGGCTTTACATATTCAATCTTTTTTTCATTATAATTCATATACTAGTTGCCTTGTTTCTTTACAGGGCTTGTTCAAATGCAATAAAGTAGTCCATGAATATGAGATGAGTTTACAGATTACAATCCCTCCTCGGCATTGTGGAGGTTGGTTTATAGTGTTTTCGCCGGTTACACTCATTGTCTTTTTGATTCTTCACAGTTCATTTTTTACGTACAAAGCCTGACAGATCCATATTTGTCCCATCAGATAAGTGTAAGTAACCAATAATCCTTAACCTCAACAAAACAAGACACAGCTCAGTTTGCGCTGCTTAACAGATCGGCCGAACGTCGTCTGGCTGTGCAGTAATGGAGGAAGTGACACAGGGGTCATGTCTTGGGTTTTTGTGTGGTCCGTTTTGAAATTCACCCTCCCCATGTGCTGTTTTAGTAAAGATTTAATCTGTTTTCCACCACACCTGTGCTCCATTAATTATTTTTTTTTTTTATATTTTATTTTAACAATGCAAGAGAGCATATAGAACACAGAACATTAAACATTACAAACAACTACATAACAAGTTAAGAGAAAAAGAGTTTTTTTAAACAAAAAAACTAAACACAAATAAATGAAATAAAATTAAGTAAATAAATTAAATAAATAATTAAATAATTCCCCCCACCCAAACAAAAAAAAAAAAAAAAAAAAAAAAAAGGTCGATGCATAAAGTAACACAACACAAAGGAGAATGCAATGACTATATTGTAAATCGGAGCTCTAAATAATTACAGTCCTATGGTGCTATACACATATACTCCAAATAAGGCTGCCAGATTTTCAAAAATAAATTATATCTTTTTCTGAGACTATATGTAATTTTTTCAAGAGGAATACAATTGTTCATTTCCACAGACCATTTGTCGATGAGAGTGGGGGAATCAGACTTCCACGTCATCGCGATACATTTCCTGGCCACACATAAAGCAATTTCTACAAGTTTAATTTGGGGCTTCGTTAAAGACCTGTGGAGAGTTGTGAAGTTTCCCAGTAAACATAGCTCAGGATCTAATGGAAAGGTAACCCCTGTGATCTTAGTTATTGTATTACAAAAGTCATACCAGAAGGACCTCACCTTTGTGCAAAGCCAGGTACAGTGTAGGAAGGCGCCGACCTCTATACCACATCTGAAACACATTTCTGACAATTCAGGTTTGGATTCATGTAGCTTCTGTGGGGTGAGGTACAGCTGATGAAGAAAGTTATAATGAACAAGTCTGTACCGGGCATTAACTGTTGCTGACAAACTGTTCTGGCACAAATCTGACCAGAGTTCTTCATCAATTGTTATATTCAAGTCTGATTCCCATCTCATCCTGGATCTGTGTAATCCTGGTTTTGGGCCCTCATTCAGCAACATGGAGTATATTTTAGAAATAAATTTGTACACATTTCCCTGGTGAAGCAATGTTTCCACATTAGTTAACACAGGTAGAGTCATTCCAGGGCCCAGGTTGGTTCTCAAAAAGGATCTTAACTGGAGGTAACAAAAGAAAGTTCTACTGGGCAAATCATATTTTCTCTTCAGTTCTTCAAAAGGCATGAGGAGTCCTTTATCAAAGCAGTCTTCCAGATACTGGATTCCTCTGTCATGCCAAGTCTCCAGAACCTTGTTACTTAGAGTCATGGGCACAAGTTCATTTTGTCTTAGGTGTTTTTGGTGATAGTCTCGTATTTAGTCCAAGAGTTTTGTGAACTTCATACCATATTTTAATAAAATGTTTCAAAATAGGATTGTCTGTCCTCTTGGATATGGTTTTGGAGTTCCATTTATAAATAAAATCACTGGAGGTTTCTTCTTTCAGAGGATGAAGTGCAATTTGTATCCAGGAGGGGGCAGCATCACCGTCAAAAAATGACTAAATATTTCACATCTGGGCTGCTAAATAATATTTCTTCAAATTAGGTAGTCGAAAACCTCCTAGACTATAATCCCATGTTAATTTTTCCATTGACACCCTTGGCATTTTACAGTTCCATAAAAACTGCCTAATGTGTTTGTTGAGGGTTTTAAAAAAGGTTTGAGGTAATGGAATGGGTAAGGACTGGAAAAGATACTGCAACCTTGGGAGAATATTCATTTTCACACAGTTTATTCGACCAATTAAAGTAATGGGTAGATTCATCCATCTGCGTACGTCGTCCTCGATTTTACTCAGCAATGGGAGGTAATTAAGTTTGTACAAATTTTTAAGATCATTATCTATAATTATTCCTAGATATTTAATATTCGGGAGCCACTTAAATGGGGTTGTTTGTTGGTATTCAGTGTGATCGAAGTTCGTGAGTGGAATAATTTCACTTTTTTCCAGATTGACCTTATATCCTGAAATAGCACCATAGGTGTTTAGTAGCGCCTGTAATTTAGTGAGAGAATTAACCGGGTCTGTTAGATACAAAATTACATCATCTGCCAGGAGATTCATTTTATGATTTATTTGGTTCACTCTGAACCCCTTTATATCTGGATCCCGTCTAATTGCGTCAGCAAGTGGTTCAATAGCCAGGACAAAGAGTCCTGGAGACAGAGGGCAACCCTGTCGACTCGATCTACTCAAGGGAAATGCTGTCGAGGTCTGTCCATTTGTGGTAATTTTGGCTCTGGGTTTATGGTAAAGGGTATTCACCCAATTGATAAACAAATGGCCAAATCCAAACTTGTCCAAACCTTTAGAATAAATACGGCCACTCTAGCCTATCAAAGGCCTTTTCAGCATCTAATGCTACAGCTACACTAGGTTCAGTTTTAGATTTTTTTAGATGGATAATATTAAAGAGTCTGCACAAGTTATTGGCTGATGAGCGTTTCAAAATAAAGCCGCTCTGGTCTGGGTTTATTCATTTTGGCAAATATTGGCCAAGCCTGTTAGCCAGTGCTTTGGAAATTCATTTATAATCTGAATTTAACAAGGAAAAGGGTCGAAAAGAGGAACACTTTAATGGATCTCTATTTTTTTTGTGAATCACAGTGATTATGGCAGTGGAAAATGATTCAGGAAGAGTTTGAGTTTTGGATGCTAAGTTAATCACATCCATTATGAGGGGAGTGAGTAAGTCCTTAAATTCTCTGTAGAACTCTGTTTCAAATTGGACATCTTCAATATTTTTGTTTTCATGTAAGACTATAGCCCAAAGTTCTTTGCTTTAAGTGTTCTTGAAGTTCTTTAATTAATAAATGGAAAGCAAAGTTATATTTGTCTCCTCCCCTTTTCTTTGTTGATCCGAAAAATGATCTGTGATCCGTGACTCCTGAACCGTGATCCGAACTGAACCGTGAGGTTTGTGATCCGTGACACCCCTAGTTGTAGTGAACATAAGGCCTTTTCAATTTCTTTCTGGGTGAAGGGCAAATCAAGATTATTTTGGTCTTCGTGGCTGAGTTTCGGCAATTCAATAGTGGACAGAAATTCATCAATCTTAGATAGATCCTCTGGTGATTCTGATGTATATAGATTTGTATAAAACTGTTTGAATGAGTCGTTCATTTCTGTTGGGTTGTGTGAGATTGCACCCGTTTCAGTTTGAATTGCATTAATTAACCTTGAGCTTTCCTCTGCTCTCAATTGCCAGGACAGAATTTTGTGAGCTTTCTCTCCCAATTCATAATATTTTTGTTTGGTTCGTAAAATGTTTTTTTCAACTTTGTAGGTGTGTAATGTATTGTATTTCAATTTTTTGTTAACCAGCCGTTGGTAAAGTTCTTTAGACCCAGATTGTTGAAACTCCTTTTCCAATTTCAAAATATCTGCTTCTAGCTCATTTATCTCTGCCATATATTTCTTCTTGATACCCTTTGTATAAGATATTATTTGTCCTCTTAGATAAGCTTTTAGCGTGTCCCATAATATGAAACTATTGGGGGAGGAGGCACAGTTTGTCTCACAAAAAAATGTTATCTGGTCCCTAATAAACTGGCAAAAGTCTGGTCTATAAAGGAGAGTAGGGTTCAGACGCCATCTATATTGATTTGCTGTTTTTTCTGGCATAAAAATAGATAGGGTCAAAGGTGAATGATCAGACAGCATCCTAGATAAATATTCAGATTCTAGTGTTCTATGAATTAGCTGTGTTGACAATAAGAATAGGTCAATCCTGGTGTGAGAGTTGTGTGGGCAGGAGTAAAAGGAGTAGTCTCTAGTTTGAGGGTGCATCTGTCGCCACACATCAGTCAGGTTTAGATCTTTCATAAATGATAAGGTAGTTTTAGCTGCTTTTGTTTTGGATGTTGTTGTGGCTGATTTATCTAATATAGGATCTAAACAAAAATTAAAATCGCCTCCTACAAGTATGTTTTGTTGTCCCCCTGATACCTTCATAAAAATATCTTGAATAAAGGATTCATCATCATAGTTAGGTGCGTATAAGTTTAACAGTGTCCAGGGTTCAGAGTAGATTTGGCAATTAACTAGGACATAGCGGCCTGATGGATCAATTATAGTTTCTCCAATTGTCACTGGAATGTTTTTATTTATTAAAATAGCAACCCCCCTGGCTTTCGAGTTAAATGATGATGATAGTACGTGTCCTATACCCATTCTCTTCTCAGCTTTTTATGCTCCTGTGTAGTAAGATGGGTCTCTTGTAAAAAAGCAATATCTGTTTGCAATTTTTTAAGGTGTGTCAAAACTCTCTTCCTTTTAACAGGTCCATTTAGCCCATTCACATTAAAGCTAACAAATTTCACTACCCTACTCATTGATGCTAAGTGTGGACATCAGAGTGTCATAGCCTCTTTGTAAATTCACTGTGCAAAAGCCAGTGTATCTCCTGTGATCAAATACAAATTGATAAACTAAAGCATCAACATTAACAAAGAAAACAATCCCCTTTACCCACCCCTCTCCCCCCCAAGTGCCTAATCCTAAACATCTGACACTATCTTCCCTATCACTTTACACTTGTCAAGTATGACATGTCTGGCTGGTTCAAACAAACCAGCCCAAGGCTCTGTCTAAAAAAAGAGTTTTACAATATGTATAGTATCCAATTTTAAGTGCAACAAGAAATTATAACAAACGCTGAAAACACCCTTTTCTGAAATGATTAGGACGCAAACAGGGTGGATTAACATGCAACCAATCTATCAGAAGTACACTTAAACTTGAATTGCTGCCATCACTTACTTTATCTCAACATCTATAGCATAAAGAGTGACGCCGATGCTAAGGAGAGATAGCTCCTGAGAGCTGTCGCTACGTGTCTGGGTTTCATCCACCTGTTTGTTCTGTCCGCCTGGTCCGTTATGTTTGTCCCGGGGAGTCGCGCAGGAATGCCGCCGCTTCTTTTGGTGTTTTGAAGAATTTTCTTCTTCCGTCGGGAAGCGTGATCCTCAGTGTTACAGGATGAAGCAGGGCAAACGGGATGTCCTTGGATCGAAGCTCCCTCTTAACTTGGTCGAACTCCTTTCTGCGTTTCATCAAGCTGGCGCTCAGGTCAGGAAAAAACAACACAGGCTTATCTTCGTACATGACGGGGCCGTTGTTCTCTTTGGACCTCTGTGTGGCGATGCGCAGGAATTTTTCCCGGTCTTGATATTTAAACAGGCGTATCAATACATGTCTCGGTCTCTGGTCTGCAGGTGGACGGTGTACTCGCTCTATGATCAGCTCTCGTCCGAGAGTGGCTGGAATCCATTTGATAAAAAAGTTCACAGGGTCGTTTCCCTCGCAGTTCTCCTTCAGGTTAACGACACGTATATTGTTGCGTCGGCTGTAGTTTTCCAGCTGGTCGACTTTCTCCAGTAAAAAGTCATTTTCTTTACTTAGCTTTTGGACGCGTGAATCTGGGCTCACCAGCTGGTCCTCTGCTGTGCCAATGCGGTCTTCCGCTTCGGTTATGCGGGTACTCAGTGTATCCAGCATTGTTTTCAGTCCAGAGATAGATTGGTTAATTTCTGCGGTTTTAGAGTCGAGTTTACTGGAGAGAGCTTGGTTACCGTTTCGTATCTCTTGAAGAATGAGTGAGTCTTTCACACCGCCCAGGTGTTCTTGTGCTGCCGCCGCCATGACATGAGCTTCTTCGTCACTATTTTCGGCAGCTGTTGTATCAGTAGATGTCAGAGTTTGCTCAACAGTTGACTTTAGTTGTTTGTATCTGGTTCCGCGGACCATAGTAAAGCTGTCCAACCCGGTTGGGACTGAGTTTGGGTGTTTTAAAAGGTTTTAAATTGGATTTGTTTGAAGAGCCTCTGGGCCAGCGTCTACCTAGCTTCGCTGCATCACCTGACTCCTCCATTAATTAGTTTCTTGTGCATTTAGTCAGTGTTTCCCCTTTTTCATTGCCTTTATCATCATCATTCCTTGTTTCCTACCTGTGTGCCTTTCTCCCAGTTTCTAGTGACTCAACTTTTGTTTTTGTTTGTTTGTTTTTGGGATTTACTATTTCCTGCCCCGTTTTTTTGGGCTTGAGTATGTGAAATTTGGAGCAGATGTGAAGTTAAGTTACAACAGCGTCCTGTTCCTTCACAGTTTAGCATCACATCCAGATTGGATGACGCCAATCTGGAGAGTCTGAAATGTATAAAAATCAGGAAAAGTATGTAGTCTATAGTTGATCGTAAGACAATGCTTTTTTGGAAATGTTGCAGAAATGATTGAATCTCTAAAAGTCCACCACTGTGAGCAGCACATGTGGTTGATAGACTCAGTGACAAGTCAACCAAGCGTGTACATATATTATGTTATGTGTCAAAATGCCCGACACTGTTTATTAACGCTGAAACAGGCAAATGATCAGTTCAAATTAGTAATGTTTATGTTGTCTTGAAATACAAGACGATTTACACGATATTTAAAAACTACTAGAACCTTTTTTTTTTTTTTTTAGCTAAACTGCAAAGCATGCGGGGAAGGATGATCACAAGCTCACAACCTTTCAGTGTTCAGATTTCTGAAATGGTTCCAAAGCTAAAATAATTGTTCTCACTTTGTACTGAATAAAAACTAGACTTTTATTTATATATATATATATATCTCAACAGTGCATGACTTGGAAGATTAATGTAGAAAAATGTGTGATATGAAGTCAAACCTACAAAGGTTTAGTTCAGCTTTAGTATCAAGAATTATTTTTCACTATACTGAATCAAAACGAGACGTTTTATATGATGAGGACTGCCTTGGTTTGTTGCTACAACTGAAGGTTTTACTTTGAATGATGACAATTGATATTTCTAAGTTTGAAGAAGTTGTGATCTTTATCAATGTTAAACCTTTAGCATTGTTCATTTACACTAATAACAGAAAGCTGCTGGCAAACTGCAAAACAAATAATTAAAATGAGAAAAGTGTATGATGACAAAATTGTGTTTGAAATCCCACAAATCCCAGATCTCAAATATGAAGGAATCAGTTTGATGCTAGTTGTTGTGGACTCAAATGATCTGATCTGATGACGGAAGAAATTGATGGACTTTATTTAGCTTTGGGAAAAGCAGGAGTTGTCGGCCGGAATCTGCAGGCTGAGGCGGCACGTGCAGGTTGCTGGCAGAGGCTGAAGCTGTAGGTTTGACCTGCAGATTCCGGCCGACAACTTAGGTCAAGCATCCAGCTTCATTCTCTGCCAGCAACCTGCACGTGCAGAGGCTGAAGCTGGATGTTTGCCCTAAGCTGTCGGCCAGAATCTGCAGGCGGAGGAGGCACGTGAAGTTTGCTGACAGAGGCTGTAAAGGACCTCTGAGAATGTGTAGTGTATTTAAATAGATTGTTCCTTTTTTGTCTTTTATTTTGGACGTTTTGTCACTGCAGTCGGTGCATTTCCTGTTGCGCTTTTATTCTGAAGGTATAAAAACCGGAAGTAAGAGGCCGCGAAAAGGCCGTTAGAAAGCCGTTAGAAAAGTCACTGAAGGGACGGAAGAAGTGATTTAACAAGGAAGATGGATACGGTTTTATTGTTTTAGCACCTGGCCGATATAGGCACAAGTTCTTACGGTGTGTTCATTAGTATGTGTTCATTCATTAAAGACTTATGGACCATCAGTTCAAGACTACAGACCATTATTCAGCCGGGATGCTACAGTAAGAACTTCACCTTCACCTGCTACACTCCGCTGCTTGTGGAACAAAGACGGCACGGCCACAGAACAGCGAGCTGCAGCACTTAGCGTGATGGTCAACAGAAGCGGTAAGGAGAACTACGTTCAACATGGATGCCATAAAGGATCAGATATATAAGCTACAAACGGAAATACAAGGAATTAGAGGCTTACTACATCTGGATGATTATGAAGTCATGTCGAAGCAAGACTTAAAGGAAGAAATTGAATGTAAGGAAAAACAACTAGCTGAGCTTCAACTTGAAATGGATGATGCTAATGTGTTAACGTTACCACGGCGATCAGAACGTCATAGTGTGCAAACAGAGAAAATGCATGCCTACCAACAGGAGGAACTGAGTAAAAGGGAAAAAAGACTCATAAACCTCTATGATCAATGGAAAATCAAAATCAGAACGTCCAAAGAAAATTTAAAGAAAGACATATCAGTCACTGAATTGTCTACAATAGCAGACAACATTGAAGAGGGAATGGATGATGTCATGAGAGCTTACAGTGAAATAAGAGAGCGTGCCACACCATCCACTGAGTTGAGACGCAAGATTGATGCATGTGAGGCTGTGACTAAAGACGTTATGAAGATAGTCCATGAACGCTTATCAACAGTAGATGGCGATTATGATGTAGAACGTGTAAGGCACCGTCTCCATCACTTATATGCCCACGACTATGCTTACTCTGTATATGGCACTGCTTCTCAGTCAAGTGACAGTCACCACTCTGAGTCAATGATCATAGCTGCAAAAAGGGCTGATGCAGCCGCAGAGCTCGTTGCAAAGGAGGCTCAGTATAAAATACTGCAAGAAGAAAGAAAGCAAAGGGAAAAAATAAGGATAATGGAGGAAACCCATAGGAAGGAATTAGAAATGCAGACGTCTGAATTAGAGCGTCTACAAGTAGAAAGAGATATGGAGGTTGCTCGTGCTAGACTGGAGATCTACGACAGAGAAATCAGACAAGAAACTGACAGACAGTCCATTCAGCAGAACAACAGACCCCCCAGCTTTCCTTTCAGCCCTGCTATATGTCATCAAAACACTCACGTTGTGACACCAGCGCCCGCTAATGACATGTCCTGTCTAGCCCAAGCAATCCAAGACAGCATAGCCATAAACAGACTCCCAGTGCCAACGCCCACAGTGTTTAGTGGAGACCCGATCCTGTACATTGAATGGAGGGCTTCGTTCATGTCACTTGTTGGCCAAAAGGGTATTTCTTCAGCTGATAAACTGTATTACCTAAAGAAATATGTCAGTGGCCCTGCTCATAAATGTCTCGAAGGCACATTCTATCGCAATGATGATGAGGCATATAGAGATGCATGGAATAAGCTCAACCAACGCTACGGTCAGCCCTTTGTCATCCAAAGAGCTTTCAGGGACAAGCTGTCAAAATGGCCAAAACTTCAGCCCAAGGATGCTGAAGGGTTAAGAATATTCTCGGACTTCCTAAGTGCCTGTCTTCAAGCCACGCCCCATGTGAAGGGTTTAGAAATATTAAGTGACTGCGAAGAAAATGTAAAGCTAATACAAAAGGTTCCTGACTGGTTAGCATCAAGTTGGAATCGTCGGGTTACAATAGCCCTCATGGAAGGAAAAGAGTTTCCCACTTTTGAGGATTTCACTAACTTTGTGTCTTTAGAAGCAGAGATAGCATGCAACCCAGTCACTTCCCTATATGCTCTTCACTCATCCAACTCATCTTATGACAAAGGATACATAAAGGAAACAAAGGGAAACAAAGCCAATGTTTTCATCACTCAAACTGCTATGAACAGTGACAAGTCAACATTAAACAATGGAAAACCAAGGTCCCCCTGTATGTGGTGCAAAGATGACAAGCATCAACTTCCCAAGTGCCCTGACTTCAAAGAAAAGTCCCTTGAGGATCGACGAACATACGTGAAGGATAACAAGCTGTGTTATGGATGTGTGAAACCAGGTCACAGTGCCAAGGAATGTCGTCACCGCCATTCTTGTGATATATGTAAAGGAAGGCACCCTACCTGTCTCCACGATGAGAACTACAGAAGACGTGATGGCAGAGAAAGGTCTGTACCCTTTGCTAACACAGCTCCAAACACTGTAAACGAAACCATGTCAGCCACAGCACTCAGCGTCACTGGAGGTAGTCAGTCAGGCAGCACTTCCATGATCGTTCCTGTGTGGGTGTCCTCTGCTGAAAACCCATCCAAGGAACAGCTTGTCTACGCATTACTAGACACTCAAAGTGACAGCACCTTCATCAACAAGGAGACAAGCAATGAGCTACAAGCAGACACCTACCCTGTGAAACTGAAACTTACCACTATGCTTGGAGAGAACATGATTGTGAAAAGTGACAGGGTATCTGGACTACGTGTGAGAGGTTACAATTCACATGTTTTCATCAACCTTCCTCCTTCTTACACCAAGGACTGCATTCCTGTGAATCGTGATCATATTCCCACTCACGAAACTGCAAAACAATGGCCTCACTTAACAGCGATCACAGATAAGATGCCACCTCTTCTCAGCTGTGATGTAGGACTCTTGATTGGGTATAACTGTCCCAGAACACTAACACCCAGACAAGTAGTAGCAGGAAAAGACAACGAGCCCTATGCCATCCTTACGGACTTAGGATGGAGCATTGTAGGCTGCTCAACACCGTGTCTCGATGAAACAGAATCAAGCCTGTGTCACAGAGTCGCTGTAAAGGAACTCCCAATAGTGACGCCGATGGATGTGATAAGCGCCCTGGAATCAGACTTTAAGGACACCAAAGGAGATGACAAGACTGTCTCACAAGAGGATCTCGTTTTCCTGAACAAACTCAAAGAAGGCATAAGGAAAAATGAACAGGGACATTACGAGATGCCTCTGCCCTTTAAGCAACGGCCACACTTGCCTGATAACAAAAAACTCGCTGAAATCAGGCTCAGTCATTTACGACGGAGGTTCCACAGGGATGAGAAATATAAGAAGGACTACACAGCATACATGAAAGAAGTCATTGAGAGAGGTGATGTCGAAGAAGTAAACAAAGATGGATCTCCTGGTGAACGATGGTACATTCCCCATCATGGCATCTACCACCCTAAAAAGCCTGAAAAACTACGTGTTGTGTTCGACTGTTCCGCAAGGTACAGAGGCACAAACCTAAACGAACACCTTCTACCGGGTCCAGACATGATGAACAACCTAACAGGTGTACTCATACGGTTCAGGCAGCATCATATTGCGCTCATGTGCGACGTAGAGAAAATGTTTCACCAGTTCCATGTCCAGGAGGACGACCGAGACTACCTGCGCTTCCTGTGGTGGAAAGACGGAGATACAAGCACACCACCTCAGGAATATCGAATGAAGGTACATCTTTTCGGTGCAGTGTCATCTCCTGGCTGTGCAAACTATGGGCTGAAATACTTGGCCAAGGAAAACAGTCAATCACATCCAATAGGATCCCAGTTTGTTGCAAGAGACTTTTATGTGGATGATGGAGTCACAAGTACAGACACTGTAGAAAGGGCCATTCAGTTGGCTCATGAGGCAAGAGAGTTATGTGCCAAAGGTGGTCTTCGTCTTCACAAATTTGTGTCAAACAACCATGCTGTCCTACAGAGCATCCCCTCATCAGAGTGTGCAATAGACGCCAAGACCAAGGATCTGACCTTCAATGATAGGCCACTCGAGCGAGCGTTAGGGATTCACTGGAGCATAGAGAGGGATAGCTTCAGATTCAACAACACCTTGAAAGACCAACCAATGACACGTAGAGGCATATTGTCGACTGTTGCCTCCATATACGACCCTCTTGGCTTCCTTGCGCCATATATTCTCACTGGGAAGAGGATCCTACAGGAAATGTGTCGCCAAGGTACTGGCTGGGATGACCCCCTGCCAGAGATGCTGAAGCCAATGTGGGAGAGCTGGAGTCAAGACTTTGCCAACTTAGAAAAGATAGACATAGCTCGATGTTACATACCTGACAATTTTGGAGAAGTTGTGGAAACAGAGCTCCATCACTTTTCGGATGCGAGCACCAGCGGATATGGTCAATGCTCTTATCTCAGAGTCAGGAACCAAAGAGGAGAGATTCACTGTTGTCTAGTGATAGGAAAGGCCCGTGTTTCTCCTACAAAGTTGACTACAATACCAAGGCTTGAATTAACCGCAGCAGTGGTTTCAGTCACCATCAGTAATATGCTCAGAGAGGAGCTTGGTTATGCAGATGGGAAAGAGTACTTCTGGACAGACTCAAAGGTAGTCCTAGGCTACATAAATAACGATGCAAGGCGCTTTCACACCTTTGTTGCCAACCGAGTCCAGAAGATCCGACATCACACAAGCCCCCAGCAATGGTTTTACGTCCCCACGAATGAAAATCCAGCAGACGGCGCATCCAGGGGAAATACTGTAAATGAGCTACTTACTTCCAACTGGTTCACTGGCCCCACATTCCTCTGGGAAAATGAAATACCTACACCTAAAGATGTAGTACTGGATTTACCCATAGGAGATCCAGAAGTCAAAAAGGCACAGACACTGCAAACAAAGACCACAGAATCATTGAGTCTTGCCGACCGCTTGTCCAAGTTCTCATCGTGGTCCCAAGCTACCAACGCTGTGGCTCGCCTTCTACGACGAACTAAGAACATCAAGTCATGCGCACCTTCTACAGTGAGTGAACAGGAAAGCGCAAAACGTGTCATAATCCAAGATCTGCAAAGTCAAACATATGACAAAGAAATCAAGCTGTTAAACAAAGGAAGTCAACTACAGCGTTGCAACAAACTGCACCACCTCGATATGTTTCTGGACACAGACGGTATCCTCAAGGTGGGAGGAAGACTCCGCCACTCATCCCTCGCCGACTCATTCAAGCATCCAATTGTCATCCCCAAGGAGCACCATGTGACAAAGCTGATAATAGCTCACAACCATGAAAGGACAAAGCATCAGGGAAAAGGCTTCACCATTAATGAAATCAGATCCAATGGCTATTGGATTCCTGGAATGAGCCGAGCAGTTGCGTCATATATTCGCCAGTGTGTGACTTGTCGCAGACTCAGGAGATCTCCAGAAGGCCAAAAAATGAGTGACCTTCCTGTAGAACGTGTTGAGTCCTCCCCACCCTTCACATATTGTGGTATGGACTGCTTCGGTCCTTTTGTCACTACAGAGGGAAGGAAACAGCAGAAACGATACGGCCTACTCTTTACCTGTTTCTGCTCACGGGCCATCCACATCGAGATGTTGGAAGATTTGACCACGGATGCTTTCATCAACGGCTTGCGATGTTTCATTGCAGTTCGCGGTGCAGTCCGTCAAATCCAGTGTGACCAAGGCACTAACTTTGTTGGTGCAAAGAATGAATTCAAGGCAGCTTTACAAGAGCTTAACACACAGAGACTCAATACATTTCTGTCACAGAAGCAGTGTGACTTTGTCATGAACGCGCCCCACTCCAGTCATGCAGGTGGCGTATGGGAGCGCCAAATAAAGACAGTCAGGAGTGTGCTGAATTCCACTCTAGCACTTCCCCATAGCAGACTCAACGATGCTTCACTACGAACTCTACTCTATGAAGCTATGGCCATAGTCAACAGCCGACCCCTCACTGTGGATAACTTAAACAGTCCAGACAGCTTGGAACCACTCACCCCCAATCATCTGATCAACATGAAATCTGGAACAGCTCTTCCGCCACCTGGAACGTTCCCCAGAGAGGACTTGTATGGAGTGAAAAGATGGCGTCGCGTGCAGTACCTGGCCGAGCAGTTCTGGAGTCGGTGGAAACGTGAATATCTTCACAACATCATCGCAAGGCAGCGCTGGCATACACCGAGGAGAAATCTGTGTGTCGGTGATATAGTGATGGACATTGATGAACTGTTGCCCAGAGGTGAATGGAGACTCGCAAGGGTCTTAGAGACCGTCAGTGGTAAGGATAGACTTGTAAGGAGAGTGAAAATTCGGTTCGGAGATCAGAGATTGGGAAAAGAAGGACAGCGTTCTGGCAAGCCATCCATCGTTGAACGTCCTGTTCAGAAGCTGATTCTACTCCTAGAGACTGTTTAACTTCACAACTGTGTCCCTTACTGTATGAATAGTTTAAATGTGGACATTTGCCAAAGTTATATGTGGTATTTACCGAGCCTTTAGAGGTAATTTTGAGTTTAGAAATCATTCGTGCTTTTGTATTCCATTTTATTCTTAAAACCACTCATGATTTGGTGGGAGTGTAAAGGACCTCTGAGAATGTGTAGTGTATTTAAATAGATTGTTCCTTTTTTGTCTTTTATTTTGGACGTTTTGTCACTGCAGTCGGTGCATTTCCTGTTGCGCTTTTATTCTGAAGGTATAAAAACCGGAAGTAAGAGGCCGCGAAAAGGCCGTTAGAAAGCCGTTAGAAAAGTCACTGAAGGGACGGAAGAAGTGATTTAACAAGGAAGATGGATACGGTTTTATTGTTTTAGCACCTGGCCGATATAGGCACAAGTTCTTACGGTGTGTTCATTAGTATGTGTTCATTCATTAAAGACTTATGGACCATCAGTTCAAGACTACAGACCATTATTCAGCCGGGATGCTACAGAGGCTGTTGGTGGACGTTTGACCTCAGCTGTCAGCCTACAGCTTCAGCCTCTGCCAGCAACCTGCACGTGCTGCCTCCGCCTTCAGATTCTGGCCGCAGATTCTGGCCGACAGCTGAGGTCAAACCTCCACCTTCAACCTCCGCCTTCAGATTCTGACCGACAGCTTAGGTCAAAACTCCACCTAGAGCCTCTGCCAGCAACCTGCAGGTGCCGCGTCCACCTACAGCCTCTGCTAGCAACCTGAAGTTGCCACTTCCGTCTGCAGATTCTGGCCGACAGCTAAGGTCAAAACTCCACCTACAGCCTCTGCTAGCAACCTGCAGGTGCCGCCTCCACCTGCAGATTCTGCCCAACAGTTGAGGTCAAACATCCACCTACAGCGGCGGAGGCGGCACGTGCAGGTTGCTTGCAGAGGCTGAAGCTGGATGACCGAAGCTGTCAACCAGAATCTGCAAGCGGAGGCGGCTGTAGGTGGATGTTTGACCTCAGCTGTCGGCCAGAATCAGCTGCCTCCGCCTTCAGATTCTGGCCGACAGCTTAGGTCAAACCTCCACCTTCAACCTCTGCCAGCAGATTCTGGCCGACAGCTTAGGTCAAACCTCCACCTTCAACCTCTGCCAGCAGATTCTGGCCGACAGCTTAGGACAAACCTCCACCTTCAACCTCTGCCCGCAGATTCTGGCCGACAGCTTAGGTAAAACCTCCACCTTCAACCACTGCCAGCAGATTCTGGCCGACAGCTTAGGTCAAACCTCCACCTTCAACCTCTGCCCGCAGATTCTGGCCGACAGCTGAGGTCAAACCTCCACCTTCAACCTCTGCCCGCAGATTCTGGCCGACAGCTGAGGTCAAACCTCCACCTTCAACCTCCGCCTTCAGATTCTGACCAACAGCTAAGGTCAAAACTCCACCTAGAGCCTCTGCTAGCAACCTGAAGTTGCCACTTCCGTCTGCAGATTCTGGCCGACAGCTAAGGTCAAAACTCCACCTTCAACCTCCGCCTTCAGATTCTGACCAACAGCTAAGGTCAAAACTCCACCTAGAGCCTCTGCTAGCAACCTGCAGGTGCCGCCTCCACCTGCAGATTCTGCCCAACAGTTGAGGTCAAACATCCACCTACAGCGGCGGAGGCGGCACGTGCAGGTTGCTTGCAGAGGCTGAAGCTGGATGACCGAAGCTGTCAACCAGAATCTGCAAGCGGAGGCGGCTGTAGGTGGATGTTTGACCTAAGCTGTCAACCAGAATCTGCAGGCGGAGGTGGCTGTAGGTGGATGTTTGACCTCAGCTGTCGGCCAGAATCAGCTGCCTCCGCCTTCAGATTCTGGCCGACAGCTTAGGTCAAACCTCCACCTTCAACCTCTGCCAGCAGATTCTGGCCGACAGCTGATGTCAAACCTCCACCTTCAACCTCTGCCCGCAGATTCTGGCCGACAGCTTAGGTCAAACCTCCACCTTCAACCTCCGCCTTCAGATTCTGACCGACAGCTTAGGTCAAAACTCCACCTAGAGCCTCTGCCAGCAACCTGCAGGTGCCGCGTCCACCTACAGCCTCTGCTAGCAACCTGAAGTTGCCACTTCCGTCTGCAGATTCTGGCCGACAGCTAAGGTCAAAACTCCACCTACAGCCTCTGCTAGCAACCTGCAGGTGCCGCCTCCACCTGCAGATTCTGCCCAACAGTTGAGGTCAAACATCCACCTACAGCGGCGGAGGCGGCACGTGCAGGTTGCTTGCAGAGGCTGAAGCTGGATGACCGAAGCTGTCAACCAGAATCTGCAAGCGGAGGCGGCTGTAGGTGGATGTTTGACCTCAGCTGTCGGCCAGAATCAGCTGCCTCCGCCTTCAGATTCTGGCCGACAGCTTAGGTCAAACCTCCACCTTCAACCTCTGCCAGCAGATTCTGGCCGACAGCTTAGGACAAACCTCCACCTTCAACCTCTGCCCGCAGATTCTGGCCGACAGCTTAGGTCAAACCTCCACCTTCAACCTCCGCCTTCAGATTCTGACCGACAGCTTAGGTCAAAACTCCACCTAGAGCCTCTGCCAGCAACCTGCAGGTGCCGCGTCCACCTACAGCCTCTGCTAGCAACCTGAAGTTGCCACTTCCGTCTGCAGATTCTGGCCGACAGCTAAGGTCAAAACTCCACCTACAGCCTCTGCTAGCAACCTGCAGGTGCCGCCTCCACCTGCAGATTCTGCCCAACAGTTGAGGTCAAACATCCACCTACAGCGGCGGAGGCGGCACGTGCAGGTTGCTTGCAGAGGCTGAAGCTGGATGACCGAAGCTGTCAACCAGAATCTGCAAGCGGAGGCGGCTGTAGGTGGATGTTTGACCTAAGCTGTCAACCAGAATCTGCAAGCGGAGGCGGCTGTAGGTGGATGTTTGACCTCAGCTGTCGGCCAGAATCAGCTGCCTCCGCCTTCAGATTCTGGCCGACAGCTTAGGTCAAACCTCCACCTTCAACCTCTGCCAGCAGATTCTGGCCGACAGCTGATGTCAAACCTCCACCTTCAACCTCTGCCAGCAGATTCTGGTCAACAGCTTAGGTCAAACCTCCACCTTCAACCTCTGCCAGCAGATTCTGGCCGACAGCTTAGGACAAACCTCCACCTTCAACCTCTGCCCGCAGATTCTGGCCGACAGCTTAGGTAAAACCTCCACCTTCAACCACTGCCAGCAGATTCTGGCCGACAGCTTAGGTCAAACCTCCACCTTCAACCTCTGCCCGCAGATTCTGGCCGACAGCTTAGGTCAAACCTCCACCTTCAACCTCTGCCCGCAGATTCTGGCCGACAGCTGAGGTCAAACCTCCACCTTCAACCTCTGCCCGCAGATTCTGGCCGACAGCTGAGGTCAAACCTCCAACTTCAACCTCCGCCTTCAGATTCTGACCAACAGCTAAGGTCAAAACTCCACCTAGAGCCTCTGCTAGCAACCTGAAGTTGCCACTTCCGTCTGCAGATTCTGGCCGACAGCTAAGGTCAAAACTCCACCTTCAACCTCCGCCTTCAGATTCTGACCAACAGCTAAGGTCAAAACTCCACCTAGAGCCTCTGCTGGCAACCTGCAGGTGCCGCCTCCACCTGCAGATTCTGCCCAACAGTTGAGGTCAAACATCCACCTACAGCGGCGGAGGCGGCACGTGCAGGTTGCTGGCAGAGGTATGTATATATATATATATATATATATATATATATATCATGAATATATTATAATAAAACATAAATACCATATATAGTCGAATAGAACAAGTATATTTTAAGATGCCCCTATGAACCTTGTTTGTTGGAGAAACGCCCAATCAGTGCAGTGAGGAAACCTGCATGTTTTTATGACAGTTATTTGTAAAGGAACTTTGCTCTTCTGAGTGGCAAACCTCTCAATGACCTTCTTATTTAAGTCAGGCATGTCCCTGACAAGTTCCTTCTCCATGGAGAGCATAGCCAGAGCATTAAAATGCTCTTGTACGTTACCGTTAGCATCGAGTGGGTGGAAATGTCCGTCGTCTCGTCTGCTTGAATGGCGATAAAATCAGCGTTCTTCCAGAATGTAATCCCTTACAACCGACAGCATGCAGTCCAACAGCTTCTTTAAAAACGCTGGCTGTCTCCAGGTGCTCCTCCAGCACACCATCGAGGGACGCAACAAAATCCACCAGTACCTTGAACACGCCAGGGTTGTCCGAGGAGTCAGTCTCGTCATGCCCACGCAAAGCCAACTTTTTTAGGGCGCTGATTGGCTAAATTGTAAGTCACTCATTTATTTCTTTAATCAGTGATTGGCTAAGCTGCTTATTAGACCCGTCTTCCTTGGGCCAAATCGATCTGGCCCCAGCACGTGCACGTGCAGTAGAGACTTGCACGGGGACAGCTGAGAGGTGCACCAGCGGAGAGGACAAGCAGGGAAAAGCATTTGTTCTGCGCAGATATCCTATTTTACAAATATTATATATATATAATATATATTACATAGCTCAAAAACACAAATATTGACAATTTGTATAATTTATTAATATTATTTAAAAAAAGAAAATTAATAATATTATAATTATTTATTTTATTTTTTTGTGGCTCAAGGTGGGTGGGGCCAGGCCCCGTGGCCCTCTATTGGCCGGCCGCCACTGCGGCCTGCTTTCCCTGTTCTGGTTGTCCTGATTTCATACAGACTTTCTTTTTTAAACCCTGGTATAAAAATGGTACTGACACATTCTGTGTCTGCTTTTCTGTGACTTGAATTCTGACCGAAAAAAAATCATTTGACAGTCAGAATTCACACAAATTTTGACTCTCAGGTCTTTATTTTTAGGGGCAATGGAAGCGCAGCTTTTTCAAATTCTGGCACCGGCTGTGTCAAGAATGTGTCAAAGCAGTACCGGACATGGAGCAAATTTACTTTCAAAATAAAAGTTTCAATTTAAAAAGTATACATCCATTGGCCCAACGTAAAGGTGTGACTACTTCCATCAAACATAATATTTTTTATAAATTATAGTTGAAGTAGACTATTGGGAGGAGCTTTATTTACACAAGGTCTTCCGAATCACACACTAATAAGAAAATAATTAAAATGACTACATGCAGAAATGCACCAAAATTATGTTTCTATGGTATTGTGTTTAAATTAATTATGCAACATTTTTGATGGAGTACATCACCAACTGTGTGAGAATTTAAGCATGCATTGAAAATGAGCCAACAAGCATTGCTCAATTTTATTTAATGCATTGTTTCATGCATCGGTTTTGAAACATCTTGCTCTTTCTGACGAGCTGAACAATGAAATATTTATATTGTTACTATTAGCATTAAATACCTACATTTACTGCATGTGGAAGAAATGCTATCATGTTTCAGCCTTTCGGTAATATTCCCCAGCTAGTTGCCAAAATGATTAATTATTTTTTGGCAGCCCTGATATAGTGTAAGACACGGACCATAGACTGTGTGACTAGACTTCAAAACATGACTTATTTGTTCTACTGCACCACTACCTAGTCATTACTGAGAGGTTTATTCTAAAAGAAACACTAACCGGAAGTGCACTCCCTATCCTGCAGGCGGACTTGACGCTAGTCTACAACACGGGGGGGTGGAGGACACACGGCGGCTATCATGTGAGGAACAGGTCGCTGAAGTGAACCGCAGCACCGACATTAATGCGGCAACAGACCTGTGAGGATAGTTTTGGGGACTTCCACTAGCGACATATTGAGGATAAAACCCGGAAAACTGCAACGGGACTGCTGCTCTTTTTTTCTTCCATAGACGCTCCGCTGTGAGTAGCTGACAGACGCACTTTCCTTCCGCCAGCGTGAGTATACGATTGAGCGCTTATCGGGAATGTTGAAATGGTTCATATCTGACATTCGGCTCACACTGCCAGGGAAATGATTCATTTTGTTCCGTCTGTGCGCGGTGCTAGCTCGTGGCTAATTGTTATAGGGAATTTTCAGGTGCCGTTGAATTATTAATCCCGCGGCTGTAACTTTATAGACGGTGAAGGTGCAAACAGGTGACGTGCGCGAGGCCCCGAACGAAGGTTTAGTGGTCAATTGGGTCACAGAATCAATTGTAATCTGTGATGGAAATGAGACATACCGATATGAACATGCTCCGATTTACTGCAATCAATGCAATGAATAGTTGGATTTAAGATACTTGACTGTAATCCACTGATAAAAAGATTAACATAAATTTAGCTTGATTGAACTGCAATATATATATATATATATATATATATATATATATATATATATATATATAATTAAAGGCGAGGGGCTGCTATTAATTCCATCCCACAATGGACACAAATTGCTTAAAGGGGAAGTTTACTCAAACAAGCTGGAACTTTTGGCAGAAAGGAGGACATCAAAGGGGAGATGAAGAGCCCAGGTTTCACAGTGGACAGGCCCATTTATTTGTCCACCAGCTTGAGCAGAACAATCTTGTGTCTCAAGGTGACTTTGTCCCTCAGGAGTTTCCCAGTGAGCTTGTATAGTTTTGTATGGGATACAAGTGTGTGTGTGTCCCCCCTCATCTTCCATGTTGATTCCCGCGTGCAGCAGGTGGCTTCGCGTCCACAGATACCTGAAACCCGGTCGGGTGAGACTCCAGTCAGATAGAAATTGGGCACCCACCGGTCACCCACACACACACACACAGTGAGCGTGGGTCCTTTCACGTGGATTATGGATTTGAGGAGAATAAGCATCAGGAAGAGCAATTGTTGCAAGTGCCTTATGTTTGCTGAATCTGAGCTGACCAAGAAGCAGCTTGGTCAGCATAAGGGGCCAACGGGTCAGAGGTCCAGGACTTGGGCAAATCCTTGAATGCTGCTGTTAAACAGTAGTTATTGCAGGAAAACAAGCTCGTTATGTTGCTCCTGCTGATTCTACATAATAGCTGCTGACTAAATGTGCACTTTAAAACTTACCCCAACTTTGAGGCGGGGCAAATCTAAATTGTATTTCTTTTTACCCGCTTTCCAGCAGTGACTTGTATCTGGAACAGTACTTTTGTGATCTCAAATGAAAGAAAAAGTACCTTAATGTAGATGCTTCCCTTAAAGCCTACACAGGGAAGGCTTTGTGAGTGAATCATGGAGTTAGGTACGAAGTGCTGAGGTCACAGGTGCTAATAGGAACTGTAATCCTGTCTGCAAACCTGCAGTGCACTGTACAGGAAGTTGATTCGAGTGCTTGTTTGTCTATATCATCTCGATTTTTGTTTGTGGCCTCCATAGAGACTCCTTTTTGTGTCCCCAAATCACAACTGAACTGAATATGTAGGATTTGCCTTTTTTCCATTTATGCTTTGAACTCCACGTCCTACTGCTCTGCAGCCAAACCTCAAGATGTTAATCTCTGACCATTTCAGCTTGGCGGTTCCTACTTATCCGTGCCATGATGCCAGTGGGAGGAGAGAAAAACAAATAGCTGTTACACAAGCCGTAACTTCCTGGAATGACTTATAAGGGGGTGTCGCCGCATATCGGCCTAGGGAGGGGGAGAAGCTGCAAGACAAAAATACACCAGGGAGCCAAAGTGTCACTGACTGACCAGTTTGCTGCTGTCCGATCAGAAAGGCCAAGTTGAGCGCCACTATGTCAGGGTTTGTCCAGAAGATCGGGTTGGGAACCAAACATTTGAGTTGTAGGGTGATTTGAAATGGTGTGTGTGTGTGTGTGTGTGTGTGTGTGTGTGTGTGTGTGTGTGTGGGGGGGGGGGTTAATGCCTGATTCAACAACCAACTATGCTGCAGGGAAAAGTTGCTATTCCAGCATTGGCAACGACTGCCTGCACTGCAAAGCATCCCACAAAAAAAGGAAGACAGACTTTGGTGGCGAAGCATTTCAGAGATGGAGAGAAAATGTAATGCTAATAGTTTAGCCTTCTGCTAACCGTACCCAAACACTCGAGGCTTTGGCTAGACACTTGAAGCTTCATTTGAAAAAAAAAATGTATATTTTCCCAAGCCCTTGCTTAAACCTTCTTCTAACCATCTCCTGTGTTCTGCGAGGTTAGATTAGTGTCTTGCTGAGACATAGAAAGGTCTCAAACAATGTAAATACATTTTTCCCCGATTTGTGTGTTTGGAAAATTCCATTTTAGTGTTCAAGGGTTGGGAAAAATCGGTCCAATATTTACTTTGCTGACTATGGGGCAAAATAACTGGTCATCTCCTATTAGAGACTCGGGACCTGTCGCTAGTCTCCTAAAGGGGCGGGGCAGTGGCGAAGCCCACGTGACACCGATAAAAGAAACTGACCCTCAGTGGGCCGTCTCCTTTCGGAACGGTCTCTGGTATTTCTCATGTAGCAACCTTCGGTTCTGACGAGTGAAGGCAATGTGGAAGTGTCTTAAAACTTGCATTCTCTCTTCTGTCCAGCAGGGGACGTTCCTCCGGTTGCAAAAAGAAGTCCGATTGTACAGAAGTCTATGAGAAAATGACTTCACTTGTCGCTTGATTTATTACCTCAGTAAACATGAGTTCATGGTCTCAATCTCTGGTTTCAAGTCTTCTTCAATACAGCATGATGTTAATTTAGTAAATTATGGTCAATTTAGAGTCAAATAGACCATAAAGCAGGCTATGCTTTAGGGCAGGGCTACTGTGATTGACAGGTCGCTGCCGTGTACAGAGTCTCTACGTCACTCCTCCACAGTCCAAATACGTTAACTGGTTGCAAAAAGCCAAGATGGCTTTGGCTGTAATCCAAGATGGCGACGGTCAAATCGCAGAACTCAAGGCTTCATAAAGGCAGTACACAAACCAATGGGTGACGTCACGATGACTACGTCCACTTCTTATATACAGTCTATGGTATTTCTTCATTGAAATAAGAGCAAAGATTGGAGTTGCACCAATGGCCGAAGTGGGTGTTGAAGTTACACCATTGGTCGATCGGAGGTTCTCTATTGACCGCGGATCTTACAAATCTCAGTTCGATGCATATGTCGTAAGAGTAGCGTGACTCCTTGCAGGAATAACAATAAGTGCGCAGGGAGCGTGTGGTCGAGTGAAACAGAGTTGTTGTACAATTGTATCAACAAAATGTTACCATTATAAATAAGGATTTATTATTATTTATTAGGTGTATGGTTGGCTGCTAAATTCAAAACACCCTTGAATTGAATGTAATTGTCAAATCATCCAATTGCTGTGCCATGTGGACACACTGTGGGATGTAACGCCACAACAACTGCTTGCATATTGTAATCCAGGCCCCAAATCTCTACAATGTGTGGTGTTAATATCGTGAGGATTAAGGGTTTGTTTCATGGGTTCACATGCACCAATTAAAGCCTATTTAATTACAAGCAAGCATATGGTCTTGTATTGTTCAAGCCAAGCTACTGCAAGCTGTGTCATAAGAGTAAGTGAGGCCCTGCTCGTGTTCTCAACTCAACAGTGGCGGGCCTTCTCTGCTGGCCTAAACAGAATCACAAAGCTATATCTATTTTATAATTTAATAATTTTTCTTAAATACACTACATTATAATAATTTATAAAATTATTTTATTTTCTCATTGCACAGCTACTGTCTTCCTCAGTTGCTCTGCTTCCAGTGCAGCTTGTTTTAAGTAGAGCTTTTATCCAATCAGATCTCACCTCTGTGTCTCTAGGTAAGAACAGAGCCAGAGGCCTGCAGACTCTCACCTACAGCCAGTGCAGATTAAAGTAAATGGGGACGATATTGTTGATTGTCATAGTGTTCAACCAATCAGATCTTTAGTTTGACATGTTGGGCGTATTCTTTGACTGTCAGAGCCTGCGCGCCGGCCTATAATGACGTCAGCATTACATGCCGCTCAGTGTCCACGTGTAGCTTTCCCGCGAGTTGCAGAGTGTGCGGTGATTGGTCAGTGGGCGAGCACATGACTATCGCGAAACGAAACTTAATAGCCAGCAGAGGCTGATGGGTAGTGAATCACATCACGTGATGCAGCTCAGCCAATCAAATATGAGCATTCTGACCGAGTGAGTTACACCATGACAGAGGGTGCTGAGAGGAGGAAAGACATTGCAGAGCAGTACGTTCAACGTTCAAGTTGTGAAAGTAAAATCCTATGATAATCTCTTTGGGTCGCGGCTTGTCATTAAGGAATGACAGTCGATCCCACAGCCAGACCAGCTGAGAACATTATATTTTCCTGAATTAGGCTTTTGCATTTTCAAAATGCTCGAGCGTTATTCAAACGACTCGTACCGAACGGTTTAACACAAAGATGTACATAGTTAGAGCCTTAAAAATGAATAATAGATGTGGCACCACAATGTGGTTATAAGGTGGTATTTCAGCTGCAGGACAGCAGTGAAGGCCCAGGTATAAAATGCACGGCCCGCCACTGGTCATAAACACATATTGTTTCTATTCATTGATTTGTTTAGCAGTGCACCGCTTTTTAGCCGCACAAGACTTAGTAACTATTAAGCTTATTCATATCTATAAGCTAATTTACATGTGTAGTCCCTGATATGTATTTATCCCCTAAAATCCAAGTTCAAGACTTGTATATATGGTACAGTAGATTAATGGGGGAGGGGAAGATGGAAATTCCAATTGGATAACACAAGTCATTGAAGCTTTTTGTTTCACATGTATTAAGTGTGTGGAACAATGCTAAATCAATTTAACTCTATGTGGAATGTTGCTGTTTTGTTATTTCAGTAAGTGGCAATACAGAAACCAAATATTATGTTTAAAGTCTTTTGGACTAAGTCTGAGTCAAGTCTCTCTATGTTTACTTAATAACTAATGAACACATTTCACCAATATATTCTGTATTAATTCAAGTGTTATCTTTTTCTGTAGTTCCCTGTCTATGTACCAACTACCTATCTTTGCAATACATGCAGTTATGCTGCTGACGTTAGCAATGCCAATCAAGGCCTTGTTACTAAACCTTTCCTTTTACAGTCCTATTGGTTTTATTGGTGTTTACCACAGGTTTGGACACTCCCCCATGCTTTTGGTACAACCTTTGTACCAAAGGTAAGAATCAACACCATGCCCTTATTAGTAAAAGACCAAGTGTGATTGGGTAGATCCTCAAGAAAGGAACCTTTAACTCCAGCTAAGGCAGTGATTCTTAACCATAACCCACGATTGGGCCGCAAGCGCCACCTAGATGGTCAGTTTTGCACCTGAGGGCCGTGGGACCGCATAGGTTATCAATTGAAGACACCAGAGATATTACTGTTATCAATGAGATGCTCAGTTACAATATAGCTTCCCACCACCTGGTGGCGGTAATGCGTCAGTCAGTTGTTTAACAAGCTGCAATAAGCAGAAGAAGACGCTCAGCTAGCCGCTAGCCTGTAGCGAAAGTTATGGATACGTTATTAAAATGAAGACGACAGTGGTGCCATATCCCCCCAAAAGTCTAAATGTGTGCGCAAGTACAACCCTGACTTTCTTAAGTACGGCTTTGTGAACAGAGGCAACGAGGCAGAGCCGAGGGCTCAGTGTGTGGAATGTGAGCTAATGCTATCAAACGAAGCTCTGAAGCCTTCAAAACTAAAGCGACACCTAGCGATGAAACATCCAACGATCGTGGGAAAGCCTGTTGGGCTTCTTATTGTGTATGCAGGTTTACATACACATGATAATAAATGTCTTTGTGATCATCACATTGTATCATCTCATTAATTTGACAAGGGTTTTGCCTGTTCAACTCAGCGAGGACTCCGGATCCCCTCCCCTTCCGTTCCTACGGGTTGCTTGCGCAAACTACGTCACAAAACATCGCCGTATTTGGTATCCCAGCATGCCCAAAATCTTCATCTTTGCAAATAAATCATCGATTTTCTTTCATTTCTTATGGATTTTTCACAAAAGGAGCCTACACACACACTGTCCAAAGTCGCCATAACCGCTGCAAGTCGGATCTTGCAGCATTTTGACGGAA
The DNA here is from genome assembly GCA_028022725.1 of Lycodopsis pacificus. Classification (NCBI taxonomy): domain Eukaryota; kingdom Metazoa; phylum Chordata; class Actinopteri; order Perciformes; family Zoarcidae; genus Lycodopsis; species Lycodopsis pacificus. Next base: position 4,738,483 of record CM051698.1, read on the forward strand.
AAAGACACATTACAGACCCGAGAATGTGCTAGCGGATGTTACCATGGAACTAGTGGCTTCAGAAAACACTAGTACTTATAGTACAAACCGTATCTTCCTCTTATATAAGCCGTCAACTAACGTATAACCTTGCGTAACTGAGCTACCTGCATACGCGATCGTGCACTCGGTCGCAGCCATTACGCACAGCAAGTCCGCTACTCACACGCCATGTCTTCGACCATATATACATAGTTTTTGCAATTTGCAAAGGCTAAAAATAAAAGGAAAATAATATAAAGGGAGAAACACCTTTAGTGTGTCAGAATATCATTTGGTTACCATGTGTCCATTTGGGTCTCCAAATGTCCTTTTAGAGCTCCGCCTGGATCTCTTCATGGAAGAAACTCTGTAGAATGGTCATACTTTGTCCGATCTTCAAATTTGAGGCAGTTGTTCACTGATAGTGTAGTTACAGCCCTATGCTGTCCTTTACCTGTACAGATACTGCCACAGGCAGTTATTTATACTGAAAGATACTTTTTTTTAATTTTATGCGGACAAACATCTTAAATTTTTACTGACTCCAAAGGCCCACTGCTCTGTTTCTGTAACCTACAGGTTTTCTGACACTTTTGATACATATAGTCAGTGGTTCAGAAGCTACAGTCATTTTAATTTGGGTATGTCATTTTAGGCGGTTTTGCTCCAAAATAGGGGTGGAGTTGAACAGGTAACAATATAGTTATTGAATACAAATCAAACCAGGAGTGAGATCAATTAGTTAAACGAATAGTGTTAATATTTGAATGGGCCCCGTGACACTTTGTACTTGAAAAGTTGGGCGCCGAGGTCAAAAAGGTTAAGAACCCCTGAGCTAAGGCATAAATTAATTAATCATGATGCTTAACTGTGTACTGTTGGTAGTAATTCTTAACATTTCAAATCTATCAGATTTAAATTAACATTTTCTACAGCATATTGTCTACACAATAATAAGCGTCAAGGCGTTGATATAGAATTGCTTGTAAGAGTTGGTAGAAATATCGAAACCCAAACCTTCAGAAACAATAAAATGCATGGCGATGAAGGTGAAGACGGCACTTTTTGGTTTCTTTTTATTTAATTTTTTTTGACGTTGGGATTTTAGCCCAACAGCAGACAGTCAGTTTTTGGGTCCTTCTTTGACAGTTTGACGGTCATGAGAGTGAATTTCTTGAAGATTTCTTTGTAAGATTTTACCACTGCCTCTGACTACAGTAAGTATGAAGGGACGTTCACATGTCCTCAATATCATATGCTTGGCCTGTGAGGGCCTTGGGATGTGTTTCATTGTACTCACATTTGGAGGTGCGCGTATTCGCTTTCTTGCCAAGAGTTGACTAGATTACAACCTGTCTGTACGGTAAATATGAAGCTAGATCCAAAAGGCTATTGGCTCACATTAGCATGAAGGCTAAAGACTATGATCATGGCTCTGTTCACAAATCTGCCTACCAACACCATTAAAGCGATTTAATTATATAAATGGCAGTTTAGTTGGCGTGACGTTAGCGTTGTCATTTCATTACCGAGCTGAATTTGAGAGCAGGTGTTGTCACTGATTTTTAGACTTTAAGATTTTTAAACTTTTCATCTGCGTGTGTGATTCCAGAGTGATTTCCATGCATTTGAATTTCGTCTACTACAATTACTCTCTGATATTTACATCTGATGAGCCAGAAAGGAGATGCAAATCTTTCTTCCCTCCTTCCTCCTTGTAATGAACTGCCTGTTGACTGTGCTGCACAATGACAATGATCATGCGGTAGAACAGAAAACACAGAGAGCTCATGTGTTAGTTCGGGTGTCTGTGAGAGAAAAGTCGTAAAACTCAGCTGTCCCCTTAAGGCTACAGGCGTGATGAGACTTCTTATGTGACGGTGTAGTCCAGCTGAAGAACTCCAACATGGCAGCCATGTCTCAGGTGTTGTCTCGTATAGTTATGGCGCTGACAGATCACATAGGCTCCGAACCACAGTGGAACCTGAGAGCTGTTTACAGTATGATGGACAGAATGTTGTATAGAACTCGTTGTAGATGGGCTTTAACTGTCACAAAGGCGTAAAAAAGACTTTTTGCTTGACCAGTTCGGATCATATAGGCTTAACGTTAGTATGAATGGCAAAAAATCCCAACAAGAAAAACACATTTTTCAACACACTCCTTGAGCAGGAAATATGCTTATTGAACCCTCTGATCCCCAAGGTTCCCTATGAACACACACACACTTAGCCTCTGTTCTGTACATTACTTTAATGATCCACTCCAGTGTGCTGTGGTCCCCCACCCAGGGAATAACAAGTATGCAGCTGATGAGCAGTTTGAGCCCCTTATCTGTGGGTTGAATATGGGTGTGTTGCTTGATGTGGCCTGTAGATATTCACGCAGAAGTTTCCCCTCCGGGGAAGGCGTTTTAGCAGAGAGAGCGGTTGCTGACTTTGTTTGTATGTTTTAGTACGTTATCGTTGTTAATTTTGAAGGTTTTATTTGAAGACTGAATGTTTAACATTTTAAATAGTTGAAATAGTGAAATGGTTGAAGCTGTAGCTAAAGTGACTCTCAAAATACAAATACTGAAGGAAGTTGAAGTAGCTGAATAAAGTTGAAGTGTCATTTGCAGAGCAAAATATGAAAGTAGTTGAAATGGCAGCTGTGGAAGATTTGAATTAATTCTGTATTTAACGTCAGCTTTCCATTATTTGTGGGTCAGTTACCAATATGTCCGTGTTTAGTGAATCCCTATAATAAAACATCACGATGTGCACATGTGAAATAGTCACTGGCAAATGAACTCAATTGTGTCCCATTGTTACCCAGAGAGTTTCATAATGTAATCTATTTTGCCATGTCATCACCATTCACATCTGTACAACCAGTGTGTTTCCAATTTCATTTTTTACAACACCACATTTTTTAATGTAAAAAAAAAGCCTCATCGTTTTATCATATCATGACATTTCGTCATCTGGTGAAAACAGCTATGTATATATATCGCAGAAAAATAAATATTGCAAAGTCATTACATAGACCAAGGTAGATTGACATAAATCTATCAGTTGTTTAACAAAGCTCTGACTGCTGAAAGCAAACCCAGTACTGTAGGACCGTACATCCACACATGCAGTGTTTTTCGTATTTACGGTATAACAGTACCGTATTGGCACATTTAGAGCTTTCCAAAAAGTAAAGATGAGAGGAGCCATTATAGAAACAGATGGACTCTCAGACAGTTCAGGTTAAATCAAACAAAATTTGGTGATGTGGATCCAAACGACATACACATCCATTGTTGTGAAAACTATTGTCATTGTAGTTCATTCAGGACAACGGTGTTCTCTGCACCTCGTCTGTCTGTAGAGCTCTCTCCTCACAAGACCCGTCTCTCTGTGGGCCGGCCTTCTCACTCCGGGTTTTTCCTCTCGCTCTTGGCATCTAGTCTGTCTAGGCAGGAACTTGTTGACTCAGCTTTGATCCCTCTCTCAGACACACACACGCGCCCACACACACACACACACACACACACATGAAGATGCATCCACAGACTTCACACAACAACTTAAGTTCTGTTATGTTGCAGGGGATAACTTATCAAACAAACATGTGACCAACATAGGGCCTCAATTCAAATCTTTCTGAACTGCGCTTTTTAATATATATCAGAATACATAAAACAACACAATTATATCAATGTTTTTTTGTGTTATGGCTTTTTATGACTTAAAACTACTTTGAACTCTTTATCTGTCTCTGAGCGTTGTAATGGAGAATTCTGTTTGCTGCTTAAGAGCGAAGTACATATCCAGTTTCATACTATTAACCCAACCCATACTCGCCTGCTTTCATTGTATCCTGTAACTTCTGAAAGGTTCTTGTGTTGCAGGTCACACCTCCATTATAGACACTTGAAGTTACTGAAATAGCTGACTTGATCAACACGTCATCCATTCAGCGTTCGGAAATATATATCCAGTATGTGAGTGGTCAGCGTTAATAGGAAGACATGTATAGTAGGCCCTAAGGTCCTGCGGAGTCACGACTAGGAAGCTGTAAATCGGAAGATGGGGTTGTGTAATCAATTACTGGGTGATTCCAGTCATGGAAGCTCTGACTGACTGAGAGTTAACAACTACCAAACAAAATAGTTGAAATATTCTTAAACAGTTTTAAATGGGAATTTTTGTCACCATTATAAACTATATAACAATACAACAGTTAAAAACATGAACTGGAAAGCAGATCGGAACAGAAAGATTTAGTCTTGCTGATGAGTAATATTAGTGCATGTATAAGCCTGGAAAGCAGTTAAAATGTTGACGAGTGAGCATACAAGGTAATACACAGAGTAAGTTACACTACTACTCAAGCAGTGGTTGCGTTAGACTTTCTCGTTGTCCGTCGTTTTGACAGTGTTTTAAAGATTCCGTCATAATATATTATCCATAGTCATTTAAATGTTTTATTTATAATAAGACATGGGTTTAAGGTGTATTTAAAGGTGGAGTTTGTGTTTCTAATCCAATACACTTTCGTAATTCACGCTATTTCGACAAAATGACAGACGGCCTTCAGATTTTGAGTTGCGGTCCTCAGCGTAGGGCAGTCAGTCCCTGAGCTGATATCAGGATGTTATTTCCAAACAAATTCCTCGAACCTCCTTGTTTCCATTCCTTCATTTCTTTCCCACAGTTCCCTGCTCTTCAGGGATATTATAGGTGAGATAAAAAACAACAACAATTTAGACAGAAATTGGAGGGCCATTTTGCTGAAGGTAGTCGTCAGTCAATGGTTCTACTCCACTTCTAACACATTGATACACTGATATTCTCACTGAAGCAGACATGATCAGCTTTGGAAACGTTTTAAACTGGACACAGCATGAAATGGCATGGAAGATCAAAGGGTTACAAGTGTGTGTGTGTGGGAGGGAGTTTATGTGCCGGTCTGGAGGGGGGTAATTGTAATCGAGAGGCTACTGTGTGCTGCCAAACTGTTAGGTAGCAGATATGTGAGACCCCCTCTGGGCCACTCAAAGACGTAAAGGGAAAGTATATTTCTTGGTGTGCGTGTGTGCGGTGGAATAGTTATGTAGCACAAACTAAACGGACAGCCCTTATGTAGCATGCACTGTCCCTTGCCATGACGCACACTTGCCTGCATACAGAGTGCATCTGCAAGTTTTCATGGGATCTTGTTTCAGGCCTGTTGGATAGGCGTGTGTGTAAATTGGTGTACGTGCAGACCCTTAATCTGTGTGTGTGGGGGAAACGGTATCTTTCTCCCAGCTCCTCCAGGGTTAGCAGATTCCGTGGCTGTAATAGGGAGAATAATGCAGCGAGGCTTCCAGCGATCGGGATCTGAAACTTAAGGTTGACAGAGATGTTATCCAAGAAAACGCCTGGCATCAGCTTCAAATGACTTGAGGGTCTGTTGTTGTGTAGAGTTTGGGACATAGAAGGAATCCGTTGGTTAGTATCAGGTAAAGCATTTTATGCAGACCGCAAAAAAAGGCTTTTCGTGCTCACTTAAACTGACAATTGTCTTAAGATGTTAATTGTTTGAATGTGAACTGTCGTATGCAGCTACAGTTTCAGGTCAAGCATTTATAGAAGATGAAATCTCTGTATTTCAAGGGGTTTGAGGCTGTCTCAAAGTGAAGGAGCCACAGTGGACGCTATCGGTTTAAGTGTGGCCCATTTGCTGAAAGCACTCAGATTTTTAGTTTTAAGTTTAGGCCCTGAGGGGAAGTGGAGATATCATGAAAAACTCACTTTACAGTGCTTGTCCACATACATGTGGGTATCTGGAGTCCCTATCAAAGCTGGCTATGAAATCAGACAACCCAGTCAGTTTTTGTTGTGGGCTGCCTGGATCCGAAAACGTGTGATTCAACCCTTTCTATGTCGCATGCAGGCTCATTAGAATACAGCTTGAGAACTACCTTTGCAGAGGTGTGCAACGTATTTTTCTCTCGAGCCAATCAGAGCACACTTGGCTTTTACAAGAGGATGGCTTAAAGAGACCCTAAATACAAATATGAACCTGAAAAACGTGATACTCCCCTGACAGAGAGATGAACTCCCTGTGAGCCTGGAACAGTTTGTACAGCGGAGAGACAAAGTCCGCAAGTCCGCTGTGCACAACCTGATGAATGTTCCAGGCTGTTTTCTTCTGCATCTTGTGCCTCCACCAAGCCGTTGCTACTGCTGTGACCGTGTGACTGTTTTGTCTGTAGGCACCGCGTTTGAGCTTCTCCCATGACTGCCCAGCTGAGCCCCCCCCCCCCCCCCCCCTCTGAGCGTCATAATCCTATCAGGCATTCAGTGGAGCTGGAGGGGGGGAAATATCTGTGTTGTAGAGAGAGAAAAAATGATAATGTTGTTGGCTGGAATTATAGTTCTGTTTGGATATGTGTGGTCAAAGCAGTGCCGGACACGACGCTCTGGGTACATGAGGCAACACTTGAACATTTATTTTCATGTTGCAGACATTCCTTCCATTTGGAACGTGACCTCTCTCCTTTTATATGATTTCAAAGTTTTCCACCACATAGTGTTTGTCCTCATGTTTTGCAGAGGATAATGTACATCATTAACGCAGACCCTGTGAGGGTGATTCTGTCTGGGGCAAAAGTAGAACAAATTGACTAGAGTAGGACTTTCCATGGGGAGGAGCATTTTTCAGCAAGGTGTCAGAATCAGGCGGCAACCTTTGGTTCTGCCGAGTGAAGCCAATGCGGAAGTGTCTTAAAACTTGCTTTCGCTCTACTGACCAGCAGCCTCCGGTGGCAAAAAGAAGTCCTATTGTATAGAAGTCTATGAGAAAAAAGCTACCAGACCCGTATACGCCGTCTCTACGTCACTCCGCATTTCAAATATGGTAACTTCCGTTCATTGGATGCAAAACAAACAACGTGGCGATGGCTGTAATCCCAGATGGCGGCGGCAAAATCGATGAACTCGAGGCTTCATAACGGAATCCACAAACCAATGGGTGACTTATTACATCCAGTCTTTGGTCATAAGTTAATAAAGTGCAAAATAACGTCCAAAACAACAAAAGTGAGCAAACTGTTTCCTGTTGGAATTATACACAGGATATACTGTGTGTGTATATATATATATGATCGCCTGGTTCTTGATTTATTTTTCTCTGTCTACAAATCTTTTTTTTGTTATTGTTTGTTTCAGACCTAGCCGAGCATGACTGCACACACAGCGTCCTAGGTGTCCAGCACTGACAGCGTGGAAGGAGTGAGCAGGAAAAGGAAGCAGGAGTGGAAGAAGAGAGAGCGAGAGAGAGATTGGGCACTTTTTTTTAGCATCGGAGCAGATGGGTGAGACTGAGGATGAACGTATGGCGCAGGCTGGTGTTCTCTTTGAGAACTTTGTCAAGGCGTCCACTTGCAAAGGCTCTCTGCAGGCCTTCAGCATCCTCTGCAGGCAGCTGGAGCTGGACCCTCTGGACTACGCCAACTTCTACAGCTCGCTGAAAGCGGCGATCAGCACCTGGAAGGTCAACGCCCTGTGGACCAAACTGGACAAAAGGGCCGAGCACAAGGTTTACAACCAGAATAAAGCCTGCGCGGGCACCAGGGTAAGAGGACCTGCAGTGGAGTTTGAGGCTACTAGTAGACATGGGGAACCAGTTTGGTCCAGTATAGCGTGTCTAAGGTAATGGGAGGGTATTCACACCTGTCTGAGCCATGAGCAACCCCAAATATTTAAGCTGCGATAGCTTGGATGAATGTTTTTTATACAGGACGGCACGGCAAGGTTTTAGGTGTTCTGCTAGTTCTGTGATAAACACTGTTTTCTTTAGCTGCTTCAAAATAAAAGCCTCCCACCAGTTTGTTATAAAAAAATAAATAAAGTAAAAGCTAACTACTAACTAACAGTATGGCAACAACAGGCAACATCTACCCTAACTCCTGAAACTCAAAATGCTATCTTATCTACACGTGTTATGTCGGCCTGTAGTTTACAGTAGCCATCTGCGCGCTAACTGTGTCGCTGTACGCTTTGATAGTTTGAAAGACAAAATACGAGCTCTACTTCTTTGTCCTCTCATGTTGGACAGAGTGGACTACGGTGACTCACTGTCGCCTCTCGAGATACTCGTGGTAGGACAGGACAGGACGGGCCGTGGGCTGGCTGGTTAGCGTGCTCATTTCAGTAGATATCAAGTAACTGTAACCTCTTCACATTCTGTTGATAATGTTGGTTAAATTGACCCGTTCTCATGGGGAAACGGCATGCAAGCACCAAGACAGGTCAAACAGTCTGTGTTGCATTATTTAGTGTGTTGGATAACAATTAGAAAGGAACTGATCAGTACAAAAAGCTTCTTAAACATAAAAAAAGTTAAACTTAAAAAAACCAAAATACGTTCGAACACATGGCCTTTTTTTCTTTTTTACCAACCTAGAAATCCTAAACTTAAAAAAAACATCCGAATGAATTATGGTTTATTTGTTCAAATGCCAATTAGAACCTTTACCTGTGTGGAAAATAGATTATATAAGTTGATTGTTTAAAAAATATGGAAAATTTACAATAAAATATGATGTGAAAAAAAAATGAGAGTATGTTAAAACAAGTGTGTTACATTACAGTCATTTAGCAGACGCTTTTATCCAAAGCGACTTACAATAAGTGTATTCAACATCGGTTTTCGAGAGAACAACTAGTCACCAGAAGTAATAAGTGCATGTTCTTTCCTCAAACAAGCATCTAAGAGCATAAAGCAGCGCCAACGTACAATGCAGAAACAAACGAATGCAATAAGTGCCACAAACTAATATGAAAATGATAAGTGCAATAAGCTAGTGTGAATACAATAGATGCTAAGTAAGTGCTAAGTGGAAGGCTAAGAGTAGGCCTTCTTGAAGAGGTGAGTTTTCAGCCTGCGCCGAAAGATGTTCTTAAAGTTAAATGTAAATAATGAATTGGACCAAAGTCATCTTTACTTGGAGAGGCTGATTTAACTGGATTTTGTAACTTGAGTAAATTCATTTGAATCAGGTAATATTCTCTGTTTATAGAGGACGCTTTATGAACAGTTTCACCTGAACATTAGTCAGATTGTAGTAGGCCTGGAGACAGGATTACGTTTGTATTACAGGTGCAAGATAGCTCATATTTGTTATTTTACGTGATGTGCTGATTTATCTTATTGTCCGACCACGTGTGCTTAAGTATTCTAAGCAGCACGTTTAGCCTGTTGTTGGAAGGACTTCATATCGGAGAGAGAACGATAAGACGTCCGCAGGGACAAAAGAGGCCAGAGAGATCCGCAGAGGGGAGATCAACAGAGACGGGTTGGGCCGATGGGCGGGCCAAAAATAACAGCTCAATTATTATCCCAGACATTTCTGTGGGAGAAACTGCTATTTGGAGCAAGACTGTAGACCTTGTAGCTGGGTGGGCCTTCTGTTTTCTGGGACTCTGAATTGTAACTGTATTTTGTTCCGTTCCATGAAAGACGCCACAAACCTTACTTCCAAAAGTCATTAAAGCTAGCCTCTCCCAGATGGTTGTGCTAACTGTTTTACCAGTTAATTCTCCTCAAAGCTGTAAATGGGCATGCTGAACTGGAAGATGAGACATTGACTGTCATCACAGAGGCCCTTTGAGACTTTTCCAGATGAAGCTTTTTCTTCCCGTTTCCACACGATGACGCCGTCTGCTGCTTTTTCTCTTCTCATTTTGTCTTCTTAGCCTAAAAGCAGATAAAACATCAGTGCCAGTAAACCAACTGTCACCATGTTCCACACCACATTATAATGCTAAAACATATACACACTCGCCTTCCGTAATGTGTTGCTATGCAAACTTATACCTCTTTAGTCGTGTGGTCCGACCTAAGCAACAATTCTGGCAGCGGAACGGCCTGAAAATACACCATTGACATATTACTTTTGTAAAGTTGACAGCAAACAGTTACTCACTTACACATTCATGGGTGATGAAGCACCATTGGGATTTATCTGCAGTCATGTTTCTGACCAATGAAAGTCCAATATTTATTCACCCACACAGAGTGGGGTGATGATCCTCTGTGGTTTCTTCACAAGAGCGAGCGCCTTTCATATTGCACATCATTTGATCCATCGTTGACATAAAAATATCGATTAGTGCGGAATAAAAAATGATTTCAGAAGGAAATGCATCTAAGCATATTGACATTTGGTTGCTCCTTAATTTTGATCATATTAGCAACTTCCAACCAATGCAAGGAAACTAAGAAAAGTGTGTCCATCTCTTTAGAGCATATTACATTGATTGTATTCATCTCCTGGAGTTTTTGTTTCTACTCTCGCTTGGCGCCGTAACGTGAGCCTCCGCAGACAGCAGAGCTCCGAGCATGCACGGAGGTGTTTATAATCTATGCGCTGTAAACTGCATTGTTCTCCGTAACAAACAAACAAAATTAACTGTGAAGAATGAAAAAGACGAGTCTAGCCCGGCAATAAGCCATAAACCAACCTCCACAATGCTGAGGAGGGATTGCAATTATCTGTAAACTCATATCTCCTATTCATGGATTACTTTATTGCCTTTGTACAAGCACTGTAAAGAAACAAATTCAGGTATTACAGTCATTATAAAGACACGAAGGTTAAATGTCCGGTAAGCATTTTGATTTGACTGCAAAATATTTACTCAAAAAGAAGATATTTAAGACCTCCTGTTTCTAAAGCATCTAAAAACGAATTGGCCATCTTTGTATAATCCCTAGAGATGTGAGCTATTTGTGACGGACATGTGATCGCGTGCACGCCAAATTCAGAGGCGCACGACCAAGCACACCACGCACCGCCCGTGATTTCGTCATTTTATTACCCTGTCCATAATCATAACCGCTACCAGCCTAATCCTAGTCCTTAACCTAAACCTATCCTCACTCGAGCCTTAAACCATGTCTCCACATTAAAATGTAACGACTTATGTTATGGGGACGTGCAATTGGCCCCCAAAAGGAAAGAGTAAACACTCTTCATTCACTCTTCATTCAGTGCCTGATCATCGGCGCCGGCCCGTGCGGCCTGCGGACGGCCATCGAGCTGGCTCTGTTGGGCTGCAAGGTGGTGGTGATCGAGAAGAGGGACACCTTCTCCAGGAACAACGTGCTCCACCTCTGGCCCTTCACCATCCACGACCTCCGGGGCCTCGGAGCCAAGAAGTTCTACGGCAAGTTCTGCGCCGGCACCATCGACCACATCAGTGAGTGTAAATCTGTGTCGGCTGTTTCTCAACTCTTTCTCACTGCTTTGGTCCTTTTTATCAATGCGTTTATCATGAAGACAGAGCGGGGAAGTTGACTGACTATACATTTTGAAACCTCTTTCTTTTTTCTTATGGTCCTCTGCGAAAGAATATAAATTGTTCTTTAGCAATGTCAAATAGCGTTTACTTGTTTACTCTGGCTCTCTACACCGTAACGTTACCGCTTCACTGTTTGTTTCAGTCGTTACTTAAAAAAACGAGCAAAACTTCACCTCAGTGAGTTCGCGACTTGCTGTAACTAGTTTAAACGGAAGTTAGCCTGCTACAGTGGTGAAACATAAAAATGGCCGTCGCTCTGACTACGTTGATTTGAATGGGCATGTCCCTTCAATTGGCATTTCTTCCTCTCTAGCCTTAGTAACAGTGTGGAGTATTAATATCTCCTCTCAAAGACTATCTCTTCTGAGGGTATGTCTCATGACCCTAACTTATTCTTATTAAGTGCAACCATGTCTCCCTCCAGTAACTGCTGCTGAGAAAGCATCTGTAATTACCAGCCACTGGGCTACAGCATATTTGAACTCTATAAACTCAGTGAAATAATTTTGAGCAACACCAACTTCAAAGTTTTATTATCTGGTTTGGGCCTATACACAATGTTTATTATATCAGAAATTTCTATTTTAATCGTCAAGGCTGTGTGTCGACAAGAATCTGGCGATGTGTATCATGATACAGGGGTTACAATTCAATGTATTGATTTAATTTAGGAAAACTCATCATATGATGAAGGCACTACTATATGCATAAAATCTCAGGGAAAAAAAGCAATTCACATTTCCCAACATCAGTCAATAAATAAAATAATATAATTTAGGTAAGCAAATTAACTAAATGAAGAAAAAAAAAATAAATAAATAAAAAAAAAAAAAAAAAAAAAAAAAAAATATATATATATATATATATATATATATATATATATATATATATATATATATATATATATATATATATATATATATATATATATATATATATATATATATATATATATATATATATATATATATATATATATATATTGTTTGTACAGACTGTATAGTAAAAAGAAATGGAAAACCAATATAGTACCAAAACATTATATCGCGATACTCCAGTGTATCACGATTATCTATTATTATATACTGTATATATTGTTCCACCCCTATCAGTGGTGTCATTAAGCTAACCATTTCCTGTGTTTGAACCTGCAACCTGCTCTATTTATAGCTGTGTGATGAGATTACAGTAGGTGGATAACAGCATCCAGTGGCATATGGTGCAGTTCATAAGTAGCACTGGCAGATGCAGTGATAACAACTCACCGCCATTAATAAATCAATGCTGTAAGTCAGCCCTGGTTTAAAACGCTCATTTGCTTCGTGTGCTTTTTGGATTATACAACAGCCGCATGTCTATATTTGTGTGTGTGCACTTCAGGTATCCGCCACCTTCAGCTGATGCTGCTGAAAGTGTGTCTGATTCTGGGAGTGGAATTTTACGTCAACGTGGAGTTTGTCAAACTGGCGGAGCCACCGGCAGACCAGACTGATGACAGTAAGTGTGCGTGCGCGCTCTGTTCTCCGTATGTTAAAGGGTCATGAGTGGCACTGACACACAGGCATATCTCAGCTATATACGGTAATCGCACCCGTTCACATAATACACATGTTAAAGTAATCAGACAGTTTCCCACAGAGGAGGCGTATGCAGTGGGAGCATTTATAGCAAACTGCAACGCAAGTCTATTGATAGAGTCTGCTGATGGTTACATTTGAGTTTGCCTGTGTGTCGTAAATATAGCGTGTGGGGGACTCTTTTGACACTTAAACACACTACGAAACACAATCGCATCCTTTCGTCTACAAAGGAGAACTGAGCAACATACTGTAGCTGCTGTGTGCTAGTTGGGTAATAAACGCATAAACCACATTTGGTCAGAAGAAAACATAACACAAGAAACACTATAGTCCCCCGCATGTATTGTTACTGCCTTCTAGTTCTTAAAGACCTCAGCATCGTCACTTTAGGTATTCACCTACTCTCTTTAAATTACATTTATATCATGGTGTAACAATTATCACATTGGTTTGTTCCTCAGGTCCTGGGTGGCGAGCAGAAGTCCGGCCCCCCGGCCATCCCGTCTCCGACTTTGATTTAGACGTGGTGATTGGAGCGGACGGACGCAAAAACACACTGGACGGTGAGGATAAAAAGGAAAACCAGAACTCACAAGCAAGGGGTGCTGCTATTTGGCAGCCTGGTCTCCTAAAACTTTCATTCCCATTGTGACAGATTTTGTAATGGATAATGTTTGCTTTTGACGTATCACAAATGCATATCAAAGGAGGCTGGGGTGGTGTATGGGTCCAAAGACGCATGACTGTCACCCAGGCGACCGCTGTTAGTGTCCCAGTGTGAAAACAAGCACTTTTGTTGCAGTTTTCTGTTATGTGTCACTTTAGGCCAAACCATGATGTTTTTTACTAAACCTAACCATGTTGTTTTGTAGCGCGTTTGTGTTTTGTTTCAATTTGAGAAAAAAATAATTTCCTTCGAAACGTCATCGAGAGTGCACGTGTACGAGAACATAACGATGTAGGAGACGAGGTTGTGTGGGGTAAACTATAATTGGTTGATATGGTTCAAAATGAGTCCCAAGAAAATGATTTGTTCCAGACACACTATTTGTTCTTGATTTTGCTGGGGGAAAAAAAGAGGTAAGGTGTGGGTTAAGCATTTCCTGTTGACATAGTTTTAACTGGAAGCTATTGCTTTGTATGGGGTCAGTGTGAGTGTGTATCTGCTGTTTGAGAGCTTTCTTAGATTTCTGTCGGAGTAGTTCATTCTATGTTTGATTTGTGCTCATCTGTGTGAAGTGTGTGTGTGTGGTTCACGCGTTGCTGACACATCAAGTAACTTTCTCGACTCTATAAGCATTTGTGTCTCCATGACTGCTGGAAACTCCTTAATGTAGATATACCTACTGCAGCTAGGAGGCTCAGCAACTCTTTGAATATTTTTCTTGATGTCTGACGCTTATATTTATATTGCAAAAAAATCTGTTTTTTTCCTTCCCTTCTCTGCAGGTTTTGGGCACAAAGAGTTCCGAGGGAAGTTGGCCATCGCCATCACGGCTAACTTCGTGAACAGGAACACCACAGCAGAGGCCAAAGTGGAGGAGATCAGTGGCGTGGCCTTCATCTTCAACCAGAAGTTCTTTCTGGAACTCAAAGAGGACACAGGTAAATTAGACCACCAGCAACCCTTACTACAAAGCCTCATTTTCTCTGTAAAGTAAAGTAAATCTGCTTGTGTTTTCAGGAATTGACTTGGAGAACATTGTTTACTACAAAGACAACACCCACTACTTTGTTATGACGGCAAAGAAGCACAGTCTGCTGGACAAAGGGGCCATCATAAATGTGAGTTTACACACGCATATGTAAATACAGCAGAACTCCTTTTGAAACCCGATTTTAATTTAGTCTCAGACAAAATGTTAAAGTTCACTCCAAATTTGTCTTTTAATTTTTGTCTAATTTCAGCATTTTCAATTCTTATGTCTTCTTAGCCTTCTGAGTTTACAGCTAACATCTTTGTTGTGTACAGTTAGTGTGGATACAGGTGTTTTAGCATTGCGCTCCATTGACATTAACACCGTCGGACTCACAATGGACAAAAAAAAGGATCTTCCTTGTCAAAACATGGGGCCTACATTACCCATAATGCAACTTGAGTGTCAACAGTTGGTTAGGAGATCCAGTTGTGTTATGCTAGTAGCATGCTAATGTAGCCTCTAGCCTGCTGCAGAGATGAGGAGCGAGCTACAGAAGTCACTCCACACCTCCAGATTTATTTTTTATTGATTTATTTAGCCCCAAATCTGTCACACACAAATTTGCATACATAACTATGGGGTTTAGTGATTGATCTTAGGCCCACACATTTACGTCTGTCTGGCTGCTGATTGGTCGACTGGCCGGGCTGCTCCTCTCCCAAACTCCACAATCGTAGCAGAGCTTATTACGAAGAGATATTGGTGACTGACCGAAATTTTAATACTTATAAAATATTTTCTTTCTTGGAGTTTGTGTTGACGTAAGTAACGCCTCAATTCGCGGCCAAAACTCCCTGAAGCGCACTTGTAGGCCAGAAACACACACAGCTCGCTTTGGCAGTGAGTGATGGGCCTCCATAGGGGATGATAATGACATAATGCTCTAATTAGCTGCAGCTTATTCTATGTCCTTCTCTCTCTCACACACACACACACACACACACACACACACACACACAAAGACATTAAGAGCTAGCGAGGGTTGCTGTCCTCTGGAGACAGATTAAATGAGGATATTATTATGGCATCAGAGTGCTGTCTGTTGTCCCCTCCAGAGCTTGCCAGGACAATCATCAGAAAACACACACGGGTGTTGAAGCTCTGCCTCGCTGTGGTCTCTATCTCATCTTGCGTCGCCCATTAGTGCAGTGACATCTCACTGCGTCAGCACGTAGCCAAAGCCTCAGAGGCCTCATCATCACCCATAATAGCTCACTGATTCAACAAACCGACCAACTCTGTTTTGTCACGGATGTTCCTCTTGTCAAAACAACATGACAGTTATTTCCTGAGTGACTCAAAGGCAGATGGCATCGTTCATGGGGGGTGACAGTACAACAATATAAGTTCCTTCTCTGTTTTATCTTTAGCTAAATACTTCCATGCATTCACAAGCTAGCTGGTAACTTTGCTCTGTCTGCCTTTTGACTGGAAAGAGCCTGCTGCTGCTGAAAGCAAGGTTGATAAGAGTGGTGTGTAAAGGCTGCTAGAATACCCCCCAAAATGAGCTACGGGATGCTAGAAAGCAGTCATGTAGTTTATGTCACTTAACCCCCCCCCCCCCCCCCCCCCCGCGTCTCAATACAGGACTATGTAGAAACTGAGCGTCTGCTGAGCGTCGACAACATCAACCAGGAAGCCTTGCTCTCGTACGCCCGCGAGGCTGCCGACTTCGGCACCAACTACCAGCTGCCGTCCCTGGACTACGCCATCAACCACTACGGGCAGCCGGACGTAGCCATGTTCGACTTCACCAGCATGTACGCCTCGGAGAACGCCGCCCTGATCAGGGAGAAACACGGACACCAGCTGCTGGTCACGCTGGTGGGAGATAGTTTGCTTGAGGTACGAGGTGGCGGGCCCAAGCGCTGTGTTGCTTCTTTGACCTGCACCCTGACTGAGAATTAGCTTGTATGTTCACGCTGACACCATGTTCTCTGTTTACAGCCTTTCTGGCCCATGGGTACAGGTTGTGCTCGAGGCTTTCTGGCAGCCTTCGACACTGCTTGGATGGTGAGGGGCTGGGCACAGGGCAGGAGCCCTCTGGAGATACTGGCTGAGAGGTGCGTGGGTTCATGTTCCATGCCCTCTAATTGTCGACTTTGTGCACAATAAATTAGATACCAGGGCTGGACATTAAGCTTTTTCAGCCAATTGCCCGATAGCCAAATCTCTTGTCTAAAATGGGGATTTGTAGGCCTATTTATAAATTAATAAAATCAACAGGGATTTGGACAATTATGATAACTTATTAACCTCTTGTAATGCCTAGCCCTAAAAATAGGGCTAGGCATTAAGAGGTTAATGCCTAGCCCTATTTTTAGGCCTCTGCTCGAAAATTGCATACCCAAACTCAAAAGAGTGCATCTTTGCAAGCACAAGGTCTATTTGAATAATTTGGTGTGTTGTAATAAAGGAACACTTGTGAGATGTGTTCAGATGTGTAAATATCAGTGTATAAGTTACTGGTTAAGAGTAAATGAACATGGCACACAGCTCAAATTGAAAAGTTTCAGGTTCGCCTGGAAAAAAAAGCCCCTTCATTGTTATTATTTCATTGAAATGATGCAGCCCCCAGCCTAAAACATCTCCCAAATCATAGCACATATATGTGAACAGTCTCTCTGCAAAGTTTTACTTTGATAAAGTGAAGCAGAACAAAATGAGAGAAGTGTTAGTACAGAAAGTTTCGGCAAGATTTCCAAAATGTGCATTTGGGCACCATGTGTGCCATGTGTGCCATTTGAATTTCCTCATGTACTAAACTATATATTTCACTTATAAATTACTAATGGTGTTAAATACATCCAAATGCAGCAATTTCTGGCTTTTTTTTGGAAGAAGAAAAAAAAAATTATATATTTTTTTTATATTATATTTTATATTATATTATTTTATATTATATTTGTAAGTCTTCTGTTTCGACATCTTACTAATTACCGGTAATCCTAAAAATGAACGAACGGTGAAAAGGCAGCCGAAATCTCATCTATCATCTATCTGAAACCAAGCTCCAGCTGTAATCAACTGAGCGTGTTCAGCTGTGCGTAATGCCAGCTGGCAGCTTGCTCCTAGTTTTTATACTTACGCAGAACAATAACTCTGGCTCCCATTGGCCGACCTCCATGGTACATACCTCTCTGTATTCGTTAGCTCCAATAGAATTGAGCTAATCACTTGAAAATGAGTGACAGCACTGTTAGCCAGTCAAAATCATCAAGTCTCCGAAAATAGTGACTTGCAGTCTCTGGGACCCAAAGCATGTTAGGCCTTGCCCTGTGGGGTGAAATGACCCCCTCCGAAGGAAAGGCGTGTCCCTGCTGCAAGGCAGGAAGTACATTGACTGTTTACCAGCGAAAAAATGCGGGGGATTATAGTTGTTCGGCTTCAAAACGACAATAGTAAGTGATATTTATGATCATAAAGCGATAATATGATTTGTGTTGCTGGTGTCTGTTGGCCTCATATCTCAGCGATAGTATGACGGAGAGAAATGTTACGGATATGTCCGTAATCGTTGTGGTGTTGGCGTGATTTCTGCTATTTCGGTTTGTTTGTTAGCATCAAGCTATGATTGCTAAGTCCGGAAATATCCCGAGTGCATACACTCCTGGCGAAATATGAATATAGTGTTGTAGTTATGCTAAGTTTGAGTACTGAGTTGTGTTTGGAGTATGTTCAAATGTCTTTTATACGATTTTATCCCAGGTTTCTGACGTTTCACGGGGTATGCGACATCATTATTAATTAATGTGTTCACTGGTCCAAGTATGACACAAATGACCACGTGACTAGTGTCCCCTTATAAGGGGACCCTCGTGGTAGGAAGTTGGTCGAAACAAAGATGGAGACATCCGAGAAAGAACTCAGATAAAACATGTTGTTGACACAGTTTTCCTTTGGGGACATAATTTGAAGTTGAAAAAAGTAATAAATCGCAATATATGTTATCACAATACTCAGAATATCACAGTATCGCGATAGTATCGTATCGTGAACCAAGTATTGCGATAATATCGTATCGTGAGATCTCTGGCGATTCTCACCCCTATAAGCTACCAGACTCTATTAACAGAAACAGTAATTACAGTTAGACTTTCCACTGTTCCGTTCCCTGAATACAATGATGCTTGAAGTGAAATTTCTTGACGAAGGTCATGCTCCTTAGAGGATGAATGCAAATGTTTATAACGACCCTATGACCTTTTCTCCTGCTCCATATTCAGTCTAAACCTTGCACATGTAATGAAGAACTATGAAAATGTGAAAAACAAATTGGCTCATCATTAACTGGCCACATTCATGCTCCCCAGAAGTTGGACTGCTAAAATGAAATATCTCATGATCTAGTGGGCAGATTGGTATAACTTTAACTATGCACAATCATGTTTTCCAGTGGATGCTTTGTATTAAAAAAATCGACTTGGCCCGCACAGCCCTGAAGCGCCGCCCCTGCTGCTGCACAGAGCTCTATCGCTTATTCCAAGTTTATTAACATTGATACAGACAGAGATTCCTTGCTTTGTAGTTGCATTTTACTTTATTTACAAGTCAGTGTTCTGCTTCTGATCT
Organism: Lycodopsis pacificus; assembly: GCA_028022725.1. NCBI lineage: Eukaryota > Metazoa > Chordata > Actinopteri > Perciformes > Zoarcidae > Lycodopsis > Lycodopsis pacificus. The sequence continues at coordinate 4,757,680 of CM051698.1, forward strand.
TGCTTCTAATGAACCATACCACCTTTGAAGTGTCACATGACTATGAATAGCCTTGTTATCACTTGCTGAAACAAAGCAAAGTAGCAGTAGTCAGAAATACCAGTCTGGATATGTCTGGTGGCAAAGCACAAGTGATGTAGATTTTACCATAATGGTCTTTATTCGTAGTTTTGAAAGCAATGTGTTTGCTTCCGGCTCCCCTCAGTGTTTGATGTCTTCGGTGCGGTTCTCATGTGGTCATATCTGCCCTGTTGTTTCCTCAGGGAGAGTATCTACCGGCTGCTGCCTCAGACCACCACAGAGAACATCAGTAAAAACTTTGAACAGTACGCCATTGACCCCGCCACCCGCTACCCCAACCTCAACTCTAGCTGTGTTCGCCCACACCAGGTCAGTCCCAGCACTTTGAGACATTTTAGTGCTCAGCAACAGTGATATTGGATTGTAATGATTCAGTCTTATTTGAGTGATTTAAGAACAATCATTGTCATTGAAACCTGGAATGTTACATGTTTTAAGGAAGAGTGAGAGTTGTTAGCAATAACTATATTCCTTTATTAGCTCAGCCAACCAACAGCCACACACAGTGAATATTACTCTAGCTATTTTTGATCAAGTATAGAGCTCTTATTTGTCCAACTTCAGTTCTCCTTGAAGGGGCTCCTAGGAGATTTGTGTCTACTCCAAATCCTACTATTTGCTTTTGCCATGACTTAAGTGTCCCTTTGATTGTGTTAAAAGATTAAGTCTGAATTGAATGTTTCCTTTCATATCTTCTCCCATGCTTCTCTACTTCCTTCAGGTGCGTCACCTGTTTATTGATGGCCAGCAGGACTCGTGTCAGCTGGAGAGCGGAGGACCCACACGGAGATCAGTGAACTTGTCCAGAAGAGGTGAGGGGGAATCAGTCCGACAGACGCATTCTACTGTGCATGAAAAATATTGAGATATTTGAAAATAATGACAGATGAGGAAAGGAAGATGTGATGTGCTGACATGGGGAACAAGAAGCAGTGATGCCATTCTCCATCTCATCTGCTGTCCTGAGTCTCTATAATATTTAGAAAATGAGCCATCAGGCAGGTAGTCAGTGACTAGTTTTACATGCCGACTGCAACTGGTTTCTCACCAAAATGCAGCCTCAAAGGCCAGTGTGTGAAACCTTGCAGTTAAGTTAGATTTTCTTTTCATCCTGTATGCATTCGCTTCTTTGATAAATTGTGTTTTTACAGCGCAGATCTACATTTTAGGGTGATAAAATGTGTCCGAATCAAGAATCAGAATGCTTTTTTTTTTAACCCTTTTAGATCACATCTCTGGTCACTTGGTGTACCTGTTTAACAATATAATATATATATAATTTCTTAGTATTTTTATGTCAAAATCGTTCTTTTCTTCCTGTAAAACAAAATGACGTGTGCTTATAAGCTGGTACCGACCAACCAGTAACATCATGACATCCGTTCATCACTCAATCTGCCGCTTTTAGCAACAAAGGAGGTGTTTGCGCTACAGTCTAAGCTCTCCTACTTTTTTGTGGTCCAATGAAAAACGTCGCGGCGCAGAAGGTTAAAGATGCTCCATCTTCCGTTTCACTGGGATTTTTAAGTGTTGAGCATGTATTAAGTGACCACAGTGACAGTGTGATGTGTGTTCACGCTGCTATAATAATGGACTATAGATGCATCGAGTATCTTTAGACTTAACCACTCAGATGGGATTGTAGCTTTAACAAAGGCTGTGCTATTTGAACCAAAAAAGATGGTTGACATCATGGCGAAGGCCTTTCCAGTCTTAGTCACAGGCTGACACGCCTCATCGCAGACACAATACGGCTGGATAGCATTACATCCACATGAGGGTCAAACAGGGTGCTGAGGTTTCTCCCCGAGGCGAACTAGTCATTGTTTAGTCGCAAGTTAAATTAAGAGATTCAGGCCACCTGGCGGCAGCAGAACTAGCTATAAACACAGCCATGACTTATAATCACTGTGTGTTATGATGTCATGGCAAAGGTGTTTGGCAGGCCATCAGCTAACTTACACATCCAAAAACAATGTGAGCATTTATTTAGAGTTGTGTATCTGGCTCTGTGATTAATGAAAGGCCCAGATATTCTGCTCTCCTTTTAGCTCTGTTTTGGTCTTCATCCTTATAGAACTACCCGGCTCCTCAGTTTTAGCCCTAATCCGTAGCAGCTATCTCGAAAACTCTCACGATAAAATGTTCCCATGACAATGATGCGCGATTTATGAGATGGGTTTTCGGTAAGGTTATTTTTTTAATCGGGTTTTCTGCTAAACACAAAAGATTCTCGATGAACAGCCAATATGCAGTTGCCTACCCTTTTGCCTACCCGCTGTAAAATGGCGGATGAATTGTTTTGAACGTCACACCCCGCTAAATGACTCGTCTTACTATCAGCATGTATTTTTTTCGGGTTTTTGTCGTTGAGCATTTGACCAATTCGGTCCGATAACATTTGGAAAGTCGAGAAGAAACAGGAAGTTAGCCGGCCTCTGCTGCACATGCTTAGAAGTAGCGCGCAGCAGTGAGAAGGCCAAAAAGAGTGGTAAATACGACCCGACCCGGTGTGATCATAAAGAATAAACAATAAACCGTAATTAACCTTCTGCTTTTTTTTAAGGTTCTGTCCTAAGGAGAATACACTTAACATTTTAAATTGAGCATTATTATTAATAAATGATGATTATCCACATTGAACAATGTTGGGAACGTAAAGGAGCATGTTTGGTTATCAGCAAATATGAAACTAAACTATCAACATCAATGGAGTTATTAACATCAATAAGTTAATTAGTAATTACTAATAAGAACGGGGCACCACCCTGCGGACAGGGACCAATAACCAAACTATAAACTAAGTCTCATAATTAGTGTTCACTCATGATATTAACAGTCTGAATACTATTACACGTTTGGAGTGAGAGTGAAGGTTTTTAAGTTCAAGCACAGGCCACTACATCCAGTTATTATTACACACGTATGCACAAGTAATCACAGACGACTGCTCTTTAAAATATAACAGAGTTTATTAAATCAAAATAATAAATGATCAAATCGAGTAATATCAAAATTAACAAACACTATCATACAATTATGTGTCTAATACCTAAAGTCAAAGTGCGTGTGCGTGTGCGTGTGTGTGGAAACGAAGGGGGGGATAACTTACTCAAACAGTGATGGGGGGTCATCTAAAAAGGGGGCGTGTGAGCCTACAAGCAAAGACGGCGGAGTCTAGAGACCTATGACAAAATGGCTGAGAGGTGGCTACGTGTAACCACGTGGGACTGCGCACCATGTGGGTTGGGACAATAGATTACGCAACCACGAGTCCGAGAGGTTCACCCAAAATCAGTGACTATAACTATGTGTGTGCGCGGGTTAGTAGAGAGAGAGAGAGAGAGAGAAAGAAAACCAAGCTCTGGCGGTGCTCGGCGCTGCAGTGAGAATGTGAGAAACAGCTGAACTATCCGCACAACTCTGCGGTCGGGTCTGAACCGACTGGCCACGCTTATACGGTGATAGTTGCGGTTCTAAATCTCACTCACAGAGCCGATTTAAAGAAGAGAGAATAAAACCAAAACAAAATAAAAGAATCCCCAAAACAGAACAGATCTTTATCCCTGTGGTGAAATAAGAGTATTGTTTTCCTATCACCCCGAAACTCGGTCGGCGAGATGAGGCTCTGCCACCGTGGTTTTAGCTCTTAAAGTAATAAAATCACGAACTCCACATCCACTAGCAGTGATAGATCCAATGCAAACAGTTACAGCAGGAAGTACACAATATAACGGGACTCCGTGGTCCGCGATGCTTGCGCAATAACACGTTATAACACGTCGGTAATTTAACACAACAAGATACAGGAATAACAACGACATAAACTAATAGTCTAAATTAAACTAATGCCCAGATACCAATGATACTCTTACTTTTAGAAGCTTCTTTCGGTAGGGTCGGTTTCCAGTAGTAGGAAATATTCGGTCCTTGAGTAGTCGGGGACTCTCGGTGGCGCGCTGCTGCGGAGCACGGCTCAGACTCGGCTCCTTGCTGCGGAGCTTGGTGAACTTCGGCTGAGAGGGACGGGGATCGCTCGTCGGTTACCGGGAATCTTCGGCGGGCAAAGAGAGTTGTGGTCATCCATCTTGGAGGTTCTATCAGACCCCAGATCAGGCCTTTGTTGACAGGAAGGAAACATGGATGCTCCTTTGTTTGAAAACGCATGTGAGGGTCTTAGCCAGCCAGGAGGCGTCGTCAGATCCCAACATCAATATAAAAAAAAAACATATCTTGATTTTGGCCATATCGTCCAGAACCTACTGGTTCACCCTTGGTGATTATGAATATGTGATTTTTGTATTTCAAAAAAGCTAGACTACTAATGAATCCATCTGCTGATCATGAAATCTACAGAGGAAGTGATGATTAACAGTATAAGGCCATGTATATGAGCTGTTTTTCAAATAATTTGGTAACAAGCGCAGGTTCAGTTCATTAAGTCCATTAAAAAGTGTGTGACCGATCCCACAGTAATAAACCCTGAATCATCACGGAGCAAGACGCCTCGTGCATGTGCGCTGCATGAACTTCTTTTCAGTCTCCAGCATTAGATTTCCCCACATGGGTGGTGATGATGCAGAATAACAATCTCTAAAACTGTCCAATTGCTGAGTCTGTATGACTTCATGTTTGTTCCTCTTGGTTTGTTTTGTAAAAAGTCAGCGTGAACAGGACCAGAACTAAAATGCAACAATGGATTGTTTTTTTTTTTATTCCATTTCCAGAACAAATGAACCCAACTGCATGTGTGAAAGCACCCGAAGCTAGAACCAACGCGGTCTATTACACCAGTCCTGTGCTTAATCCTACCGCTATGTAGGTTCAGTTTTTGTAAAAATGGTGCTGATTCAGCTTCATGGTCATTTTGAAGGCTTCAGTTTGTTGTGCTGTGGATTGCAATGTACTTGTAGGTGTTTCTAATATTTTGTCCATCCCATCTATATCAGTGGGTAGGCTTAATATGAAAAAACCACCCCTCAATAGAGAGGTAGGGAAAACAGCACTGCAAACATCCGCCTCTGAAATGACCTTTAAAGTTACAGTTCACTCAACCCTGATGAAGTTACGAGTGCTGCAGATGTTTTTATAAGTAGGCCAGTTTGTGTCTGAATTCGTTGCAAAGGTTACTCTGCTTTAGACTTGGGAGTCTTTCAAGTCTCAACCCACACGTCACTGGCGTACAGAGTTTTACCGCGTGACGGAGTCAGTGCCGTATGTCATCAAGCAAATTCACCCTGCACGAGGTTGACGGGAAACTTTTATTTGTCGATTCCTCACACAGAGTCGGAGGTGCGTCCCAGCCGGCTGCTGACCTGGTGTCAGAAGCAGACTCAGGGCTACAGAGGGGTGGACGTCACCAACCTCACGTCCTCCTGGAGGAACGGCCTGGCCCTCTGCGCTCTCATCCACCGCCAGAGGCCCGAGCTCATGTGAGAGAGCACACGCACGCACACACACAGAAACCACGTGGAACTGTTGATGGTTATTCAGGTTACTCCGATTTTTCGGTTGGCTTGCGAAAGAGTCACCTGTTCAGACTGGACCAGTTTGAGCTGAGCGGCTCGATGACCAAATGAATCCTTCTGTTGAAGTAGTGTGTGTAGATAGTCAGCTCTCAGCTCACAAATATGTATAGTTAACCCTCTGAAACCCCAAAACCCGCCAGCCATGATTGTGGTGCAGGACTTTTAAATCGCAGTGAAAATCAAGGTCACAGAGAGGAAACTGTGATAGGAGCCCAAAAAAAAAAAACCGCCCCAAAACTGCTCGGGGTTCAGAGGGTTAAAACATTAAAGCTATAAATTTCATGTTGTCTTCTCCAGTGTGTTGTGACCATTGCAGCCTTGTGTGTGTAGTCTTGTTACATCACATCAGGAAGTAGATGTATACAGACGGCTAGGCAGGAAATAACTCTTTAGTTCTACATGTCATTGTTTTATCTTTAACTCCCCGTCACTTACTGGATGAACTGATGAAAACGACTAGATCATAAATATCGGATACTGCGCTGGGAACACGGAGGATGTTTCAAGACACGTTATAAACTTGCACACTAACCTCCCCTTGCTCTTGTTCTTCCTCAGTGACTACGACTCTCTAAACGAGGAGGACGTGGCGGGGAACAATCAGTTGGCATTCGACCTGGCTGAGCGGGAGTTCGGCATCCAGCCGGTGACGAGGGGGAAGGAGATGGCTGCAGTGGCAGAGCCGGACAAGCTGCTGATGGTTCTTTACCTCTCCAAGTTCTACGAGGCCTTCAGGAACTCTCCAGGAAACAACGGTCAGGCTACTTCCTGCTTTTGTCACAGACAATCAAAACGGCACTTGTCGACTTATTTTATTGGCTGCTGTGAAGCTCTTAAAGGGCTGGTTCAGCACAAATTCAAAAATACGTATTTGTTGTCTTACCTGTAGTGCTGTTTGTCAATCTAGATTGTTTCCGTGTGAGTTACTGAGTTGTGGAGGTATTGGGCGTAATATTTAAATATGTAATTTTGATTTTGGGTTGAACTGTCCCTTTGAAAATATACTCTATACTGAGTGTTATCATGTGAAACATAAGAGATTAAATGAGGAGTTAAAAAGCAGTGTAAATGATATTGTAAATAAGCTAAATGAAAAGTAAGACGTGATAATCAGTGCGGTTTCTCAAATGAAGGTATTCTAGTGGAGGTAATACTTTTTCAGTAGTAAAGTGTAAGGAATGCTAAGGACTGTAGAAACAGTCTGCTAGAGACTTGTTGATTTATTGTTTTTGTTTTTCTAAAATGTCAGGTCGGTCTTCATCAAATCCAACCCGTTCTCACTTCTAGCCGCGTCTTTATACAATGATCAGAGCAACCGACGTAGTACAGAGCAACAAAGTATACGTGTAGGGTGGGTTGAAGTTTTGGATGGGTCAGACGAGACTATCACCCATGAGACTTATTAAACCTATGTCGGGAGTTTATTTTGAAAAGAGAACGAACGGAAACTGTATGTGTCCTGTAAACGTAGAAGTTTATTTTGAAAAGACACAATGCATGCAACGAGTGGAAACCGACACGCTGTCCCCGACACGTCCGAAACTGACACTAGAGGGGAACTTAGAGCATCATATATTGAAGCTAAGGGCCACCAACCAGATGGCAATAGTTGGAAACAAAAAACCAAACTTTACACGACACCACTATAACTAGCTTCCAAAATAACCATAGAATCTCTATCTGACTTGCCAACCCCGGTTTGACAAAAGGAATGACTAGTTAACAAAGTCACACCAGAATATGAGAAAGGGATCCAGCCATACAGAAGCGTCAGGGTCAGACTTTCACCCTAACGACAAAGAAAATGTGTAACAATATACCCAACCAAAAACAAGCTGTCAAAACAGGATCTCCATTTCTTTCTACCCTAACAGAAAAGGCAAAATAGTGCCGGTGCGCAGTATATTCTGTTGAAGTATAGACCCAGTCGCATTTGAAATAACTGACTGTCTGCAACTACTTCATCCACTGCGCGAGCTGGAGTTGCACGTTACACAACCGTGGTCAGGTCGTTCCATGACCGGTATGCGTGCTATGTCCAGTTGCTCGCCGTGACGCCGGAGGGCCTCAGCTGGTCTCACCAGCTTCAGCCACGTTTCCAACTTCTTGCGCTTCCATGTTAAAAGTCTGTGTCGCCCACACTGCCGTCACCACGCAACAACACACAGGGAACCAGCTTCACAGTCCATTTCGTGGGAATTTTTACTTGCAGACATGGTTTGGTTGTTTTCGGTCAGGTGACGTCGTCACTGTGTGCCTTCGTGCTACAATGGCCTTTGGTAATGTAAGTTGTTATGCAAAGCTGCACCAGTTGGTTTTGGTCCATTTATAATGATGATTTGATATTTGAGGTCCCTTCCCCCTCCTATTGTACTAATTGTATAACTCTGAAAGCGCTTTTTCTTTTTTGAAAATGAGGCAGTCCAGATGAAAATGGTTGATAACACCACTGGAATTTGCCACATCGAAATAAAAAGATATATATGTATATATATATTCTTCTGCACAAATGTTAGATATCCCAAAAAGGAACCCTCCCTTTCATTGGCTATGAGCAATCTCAATCTTGTCAGTGCCCTAGATTTTAAGGGTGGATAGTTTTTTTTGTTTTCCACAGAAACCGGTTACTATGAGAAACTTTGATATGGTTATGAAACCATATGTAATACTGATGTCTCTATATGACCTCCAAAAGCAAACGAGACCATCAGCTCGAAGATGGATTTGTATATAGTTATTCTTAATGCTTGTTATCGGTGCCACGGGTTCGGATTCTGCGCAAAATCAAACTAAATCATGCATGATTATCAGAAACTCCTACTCCTACTCCGCTGCTGCCTTTACTTGCAGCGACGACTCCTCCTGCCAGGAGCAGAGCTACGCATCACAGCACCGCAGGTTGCTACTAGGAGAAAACACAGACTTTAGATTTATTGTGCAGATGTTCAATTTGGCGCAGCATTTAGAGTTTCAGGACTTGGTGACAGCTGATAAGAATAGGCTGCGAAATGGAAAATCAAGGTCACGCTAGGAATTTTACTGTAAATTGTAATTTAAAAAAATCACAGTAAGTTGCTTCATTTTCTAAATCTTTTGTAAATGGGGAAACCTGGGGTTTCAATTTCAAATGGATCCTTGTTTGCATTCCAGGTTCGAGAGAACCAGACGAGAACAGCAAAGGATATCCAGCTAAGACCATCCACAAACTGCTGAACCTGCCTCAGCCCAAGAAGAGGACACCCAGGGTGAAGACAAATACATCACATTTTCAATCCTCCTTTCTCTGTCTCGTTTATTTGACGCTTCCGTTCAGCTTTAAGGAGTTGATCTCTTCCCGCCCACCTCGGGGCTGTTTTTCCAGTCGTCACCAGTACACTGTCCACAGTCATTGAAACGTTGATTAGATAAGCTAAAGCGAACATAGAAACCAAGGCATGGTTTGTAATAAACTTGTTATCTTATCAGGAATGCTGATTAGAGGGATGCTTGATGTCTGCTCACGTGAACATACTATATATATATATTAGGGATGTAAAGATACGCGTATTCGTATTGAACCGTTCGGTACGAGGCTATATATATATATATATATATATATATATATATATATATATATATATATATATATATATATATATATATATATATATATATATATATATATATATATATATATATATATATATATATATATATATATATATATATATATATATATATATATTATTATATATATATTATTATATATATATTATTATATATATATTATTATATATATATTATTATATATATATTATTATATATATATTATTATATATATATTATTATATTATTATATATATATATATATATATTATTATATATATATATTATTATTATATATATATATATTATTATTATATATATATTATTATATATAATTATATATATATTATTATATATAATTATATATATATTATTATTATATATATATTATTATATATAATTATATATATATTATTATATATAATTATATATATATTATTATATATATATATATATTATTATATATATATATATATTATTATATATATATATTATTATATATATATATATATATATATTATTATATATATATTATTATATATATATATATTATTATATATATATTATTATATATATATATTATTATATATATATATATATATATATATATATATTATTATATATATATTATTATATATATATATATATATATATATATATATATATTATTATATATATATATATTATTATATATATATATATATATATATATATATATATATATATATATATATATATATATATATATATATATATATATATATATATATATATATATATATATATATATATATATATATATATATATATATATATATATATATATATATATATATATATATATATATATATATATATATAATATATATATATATATAATATATATAATGTCGCAGTTTCAGAGTAATCCAGATGGAAAGTCACACGATTCATCGTCTCTGAGCTTATACTGTGATGTCTGCTGTCACAGGACGAGAACAAGCCGGAAGACGATTCTGTCAACAAGAGGCGGCGAAAGGGCAACCACTACCTCACAGAGGTGGGTTCAACAGGACTTACAACGTGTCCCGGTCGTTTACAAGTCACACTCAGCACGTGGCTCCAATTGATCACACTCTTCTCCTCTCTCTGTGATCCACCAGTTGTCTTGTCACAGTGCGCCCCCCGCTGGCGAGGACGGGGAGCTGCGGGAGAACAAGGTGCGCTCCATGACATCTCAGCTGCTGGCCAAGTTTGAGGAGAACTCCTCGACTGCCAAGATACGTAGCAAGGTAGGGTTTTGTTTTAATGACACCCATTCAACTTTCAGACACACAAGTGTTCACATGTGTGTGACTCGGCGGGTGAGAGGAGCACATGACTTTTTTGTTTCAGCCCGAGTTGAAGAATTCACTCTCACTACAGCTGAGTAACTGGCTTTAGTATGGAAGCAGAGAAAGACCTAAATGCAACTGAATACTTTCTGTTGATATTTAAATCCACATTATTTACCTCTTTATTTATCTTAATGTACGAGCTTTGAGTTTAGGAAGAAGTTTTCTTTCTTTGTCTTTTTTTTGGGCTGCTGAAAATATTTCTTCCTCTTGTATTTTAAGAACATTAATACATTTATTTTTATTCTATAGGGATGATGCAATTTAACATTTCAGACCACTATAAATTCAGACAGATGGTAAAATATGCTTTTAGTTCAGTGGCATTTAAATTTCAGCATTGAGTGTTCAGTAGCACCATTAGATATAGGGTTTCTTATAACTTTCAATTAATTGTCAAGGTTAGTGCGCTGCTTTCACAGAAATGTAGCATTTACATCCCAATCACTGCTACTCTATCGACTGCTATTATTTTGCCGACTTTGTTCAATACCTTATTTTCCTTTCCTTTCATTCCCTCCCCTTTCCTTTCCTGTCCTTCCTTCCTTCCTTTCCCCTCCACCTTGCGTCAGTCTGATGAGGACCCATCCGATCCCTCCTCCTCTTCTCCTCGGTCTCCTTCCACCATGCTGCATCCCCTCTCAGAGGAGGACGAGGAGGAGCCTGAGGAGAGGGAAAACCCTCGCTTTGCAAAGCCCAAGAATGTCCCCCCTCCTCCTCTGCCTCCCCCTCGCCCCAAGTGGCAGGTATGCCCCCCATCAAGCCAGAAATCTTTTCTTCCACTTTTTCTTAAAGGATCCTTAAGCACCATATCAATATGCAACATTTGTATATAAACTATAATCCCGTGCTCCTCGTCTCTACTTCCTGTTTCCAGCCCTCCGTCTACCTCCGCCTGCTGGAGAATCCCAGTGCTGTGGCTCAGCAAACAGCTTTGCCCTGCTCCCCCAAATCCTCTCACCCTCTGAGTCGCTCTCCTTCCCCCTCGTGGCCTAAGAGTCCACTGTGTCCCCCCCCCGTACCGAGCCCGAACGTCACTGAACGCTACTACCCAGAACGCACCTCTCCCGACCTGACAACAAGCCGTTTCTCTGCTCCGGTCAGTGACCGTTCCTCTGAGAGGTCGATGCAGCAGGTGATCGGCGAGCCAGTTCTGTACAATATTCTTCATCAACTTTTCTGAAAAAGTAACTGCTCAATTTTTATCGCCACCCGCTGTCTGTGCAGAGCAAATCCCAGAGACTTTCTACTGGAGAATACTCTGCAAGGAGTATAAGAGAGCGAGCGGTCCTCCTCTCCTCCATGTTTCCTGGGTCCAGCAGACCTCCTCTCTCTGAATCGCAGGTCGTGTATTGCGCCGACCTCTTTGTGGTGCCGGACTAACGTCACAGTTGAGAGACTGCTGCATGTTCGTAATGACAGAGTGCATCTTCGACTTGTGACGCAATGCATGATGGTTCCATGTTTAACGCTGCAGCACAGTCAGTGTTCCGATTACAATTACTCCTCTGTTCAGAGTTTTCCTTGGTGGGACTGAGACTTTCAGATTGATTGTAATAGTGTTGTTACAAAAATGAACACATTTTCCGATAGTTATGATATCTTATTGATTTTGAGGAAGTTTTGAATGATGGTACTCGGGGATAATTTCTAAGGAGTTTTTGCTTCTTCTCCTTATGTGCAATTATAGTACATAATTATATGTATAATAAGTATGTATAATTATAGTATGATTATATAGACTTTTTTATTTCTTTTAATTTGTTGGGTGGTTAGGTTTAGGCATGTGGAATGAAATAATTGGGGTGAGGGTAGGAACATCAGGGTAAGCCAATCAGAGGCAGGTCATGCATTTGCCGTCCTAGAAAAATAAAAAATATTGATCACAGTCGGTTGTAATCTCACACTTGTGGCTCAGTGGTAGAGCAGGGTCGTTCTTCAATCAGATGTTCGAACCCCGGCTTCACTAGTGCATGTCGATGCGTCCTTGGGCAAGACACCCCAAATTGCTCCCGTAGGCTGTGCCTGGGGTTTGTGAATGTTAGTTCTGATGGGCAGCTTGCATGGTAGCCCCTACCATGGGTGTGACTGGGTGAATGATGACATGTGGTGTTAAAGCGCTTTGAGTGGTCGGGAAACTAGAAAAGCACTATACAAGTACAGTCTATTTACTTTTACACTTTTACACTTGCGAATTGTTATTTTTTACCAACATTTTCTATTTCTAGGGGCAAATGCGAGCGACATACTGGCAATTTAGAGCCCTGTTTTTTTATTTTCTGAACCCTTAAAAAATATGTATACCCGAAATATAGTTTATGAAATTGACTATTAAAATTTCAAAGAGGGGAATTCAGACCACATAAATTCAGTGGTATTTTTTTAAACACTAAGTATTCAGAAGCAGTTATTTAACAAAACGAAACAAGGTATTCAATTGATGCTAAGATTTAAATCATTATGGCAATTATTTGCTTCTATATTGTAGAATCTCTGCATATATCTTGTTATCATTCGCTGACTTTGAAGTTTGAGACTCAAATCTGTTCAAGAACGTAAGTTAACACTAACCGTAATGTTTGTCCAATTCATCATCCGTACATTTTGGTGGTGCAGTAACTATTCATTACTCAACAAGCAGTAGTTAAATGTTGGGAGAGGAAGCATCGTTGGGTTTTAATTACGGAGTTTAACACTCAAGTACTTTATGAAAAAATGGATCCGCTTCATCAGGACTGTATGGTTTAATCTTGAGTGGTGCACAGACATACGTGAAATCACTGAAACTCTTTTGAAACAAAAACAAACTGATTCCAATGTCACTGACTTGTCTGTGTGAAATTCACTTCAGCTTTTTATTTGATGTGATCGAGTTATTTCCTGTTTAGTTTCATCCTTCTGTTCTACTCATTCTCAAATGTACTGTTTGACTCTTCTTCTGTAGGTGGAACTCTCTACCGCTTCACCTCTTTCCTTCTCCCCAACGCCTCTTCCTGCTTCTGTATCTAAGAGCTCCATCCTCCATCCCGTAGTCCACCCTATCCCTGACCCCACTGCCCAGGCCGGTTTCTCCTCTGTCCCCCTGTACACTGCTGGACACAAGGAAAAGATACAGAAAGACTCCTCCTTGTCTTACACCGACTCTGTTGTTGATTCCTCCACATGTAACAACAAAATATCCGCTGCCCTTTCGTCCACTTGCTTTGACGAGAGTCAGGGGATCTCCCCTCCCGTCTCTGATACTAACTGTGAAAATGAACACAGCAGGTCATCTCCCCATGCACTTACTGTACCGCACAAGGAAAGCTACGAGAGGATTCCTGAGAGTTCTTGGAATATTCTGGAAAGGGAGCAGGACAAGGTCCACAAAACCGCTCGGGAAACATTTGAGAAATTAGCCGAAAACGATCAGATGAAGGTAAAAGTTTCATTATTCATATCGTCCAGTATTGATAACTTGCAGATCTCGTGGAAAAGAGTCCTACTCTCAGTTTCCTACAAGTGGCGTTACTGAAGAATGGAAGTTACTTCACAAATAAGTCAACATTTTAGGTTGAAATAGCAAAGCATGTGGATTTACTTGCATACGGAAGTTGCATAACAAGTCAAGGTTTAGGTTAAAATAACTACGAAAGTGACAATGCTTGAGTAAGGAGGTCGCGTAGCAAATAACCCAACGTTTAGGTACAGACTTGCGTGTCGAATAACAACGTTTTTACGGAAGGGGTTACTTGTGTACGTAACATATAAGTCAACTTTTTGGTTGAAATAACTCGAAAATTTGTCTAGCTTAAGCTTACGTAACAAATAACGCAACATTTTCACTGTAGTGGCAATATTTAAGTGCAAAAGATGCGTGACAAATAAGTCAATGTTTGGGTTAGAATAAAAATGTAAGTAGCTTTATTTAAATATGGAACAATTTAACAGTTGGGCTAAAATAAATACAAAAGTGGCGGTGCTCAAGTAAAACTGTCACGTAAAAAATAACTCATCGTTTTACGGAAGTGGCGTTACTTGGGTACGGAAGTTACGTGTCAAAGAAGAAAATATTGACTTCTGGTTTTACACAGCAAACTTGTCCCGGGTGAAAGTCTAGTGTTTTTAGACCCACCCATCCACCGTGACCCCCTCCCTTTGTTGCTTTTTGTACTACATCACCTGTCCAGTCTCACGATGTATTACAAACAAATCGATTATGTGGGTTGTATATGAATTAAAAGTGCATAACTTTTAGTAGGAACAGACTGTAGAAACATGTACGCGAACAGTCTGTTTTGTATCTGTATCTTTCTTGTTTTCACATATTTCTGATTTACAGCCTGAGGAAAGGGTGGAGTTAGATCAAAAACAGTATATTTATAGGTACAGGAAGAACACAGGGGTTCCTAAACATTCTTGGCATTCTGTTTTCATACGACACATGTAAACTGATCTTCATTCTGGTGTTCATACAGTGCAATGGGAGCTGCGCTCTTCAGAACCCTAGAAGAATCACTCAAAAGTCAATTGTTCGCTCCGAGAGTTGTCCGACTGGAGCTGCTAGTTACATTAAGGAGGTACTAGTCGATGCCTCAGTATACATTCGGGCTTGTTCTGCATTTTCATCCATCTTCTTTCTAACTTCTGTCTGTGGTTTCCAATTCCTTCTTTTTCCCCCCTCCCTTCCGACCCTCTGCTCCTGTGTTTCCCCGGCGTAAATGTTAGCGTACAGTCGGAAAGGTATCAACCGCCATAGATGCTAAAGCTCAGAAATTGGCCGTCCTGTATGAGACAGATCACAGGCCCAATGCCACACTGGTAAGATGCATGGGGATGTTGCAGAGACAAATCTAACGCAGAGTTCTTTGTTGTTGTTTTTTAAATGGAAGTTCAGTAAAGTTAACAGATGTTAAACTAGTGGTGTGATTTTCAAGTTTTTTCTTTTTTCTATCATGTAACTTTCAGTTTTGAAAAGTTGATTTAAAAAAAAGAAAAAGACTAACAATATGCCTCTTCAGGCTCTAGTTCCCTGGCCTTGTAGGCTGAAAGGGTGAATGGGTTCTGTTTGCCTTCGTGAGGGAAAAGCAGCTACCGTGTTGGCAGGAATGAGAATGCTTCAGTGGACTGGCTGTGTTTGGATATTGCCATTTTATGTACTTCTGCATGTGATTATAGCTAACTTTAAGTCTTGTGTAGCTAAAAGAAGTTAAATGGTGATGAACAGCTTGATGCCAACACGACAATAATGGTAGCGTGTGGATTCAAGTCACATGATTTAAATTCAAGTCTAACTGGCTTGATCTTTGAAGAGGATCAGTTTACACTTGTTTGAATCTAGTGACATGAGACCTTCTGATGCTGATAACCTGATATTTATCTTATATGTTGACTTGAGACTTGCATCTTAAAGGAACAGTTCAATATTTTGGGAAATACATTTATTTGCTTTCTTGCTGAGAGTTAGTTGAAAGCTATGGCCAGCAAATGCTTAGCTTAGCTCAGTTTAGCATGAAGACTTGAATCATGGGGAAACCTAGAAACCCCTGGAAGAAGGCCGGGCTTTCAAGCTAATTTCCGTAGTCGCCAAACCATGAAATTACAACTTTTGGGTCCGTCGGGTGATGCCATTGACTTACATTGAGAAAAAGACGTCTGTAAATCAGCCGATAATTGTTTTAAGGTAAATCAACTTCCCAATACCAACACCATAGTCTATATATAACAAGTAGACGTAGTAATGGTGACGTCACCCGTTGGTTTGAGGACTGCAGTTGTGAAGCCTCGAGTTCGGCAATTTCGCCATCGCCATTTTGGAATACGGCCGTCGCCATGTTGTGGTTTTTTGCAACCGATGAACGGAAGTGATCATATTTGGAATGTGGAGTGACGTAGAGACGCCGTAATACAGCTCTGGTAGGTCAATCGCAGGAAGCCCACCCTAAAGCATCCCCTGCTGTAAGAATTTTGAGTGTAGAACTGTGTGTTTAGAAGCTATAATAAGTGTTTAATGATTCAAATTTAAGAATTCATAATTTGTCATCAGTGTTTTGGATGAAGCTTTCGCCAAAAGGTGCAAAGTCTTATCTTTTATATAGACTGTTTATCATAGAAGGGTTACGCCATAACAGACAGTCATTGAATGTGTTAAGAGAGAAGGGACAGAAAGTCTGAGACAGGCGATACAGAGTGCACCTGGGAGTTAGCCAATAGGAATTGGGATAGATGGAAGGGGAGGAGTTTCAAACCGGATGTGGGTGGTTTATTTTGAAGACTTTTTCTCTCTCTCTGACGATGGCTCTCAGCGGACGGACGTGTTTTTTTACGAGCTGAGGAGCCGAGAAGAGTTTTTTTGCACGGGGTTTTATTGTTTTCATATTCCATAGAAGTAGTGTACTTCACTGTATAATTGTATTTGCATCAGTAGGATTAAATTCCTTTTTATTGTAAACCAGTTTCCGTAACGTTTTTAGCGCCGCGGCGCTGCTGAACATTCAGCTCCGCGTGCGTTTGGCTCGCTCTCACGGTGGGGCAGTTTGAACCCCCACACTGCTTTATGGTCTATTTGACTCTAAATGGACTATAATTTACTAAATGAACATCATGCTGTATTGAAGAAGACTTGAAGCTAGAGATTGAGACAATAAACTCATGTTTACCTTGTTTACTGAGGGAATAAATCAAGAGAGAAGTAGAGTCATTTTCTCATAGACTTCTATACAATCAGACTTCTTTTTGCAACCAGAGGAGTCGCCCCCTGCTGGTCAGTAGAGAGAATGCAAGTTTTACTCGGCAGAACCGGAGGTTGCCGGCTGACTAACACTTAAATAGTCTTTGGGAGGCGGAGTTAAAGGAAAAGCTAGTGAGCTTGCCCAATGGATGCGGAAAATCCGGGTGATTTAAAAAAAAAAAATAATAATAATTTGACCGTCAGTTGAACTTTCTCACCACTGGATGGAATGATCGGGGCCCCTCCTCAAACGCTGTATCCAACTCTCTTTATACATCCATAAGGAAACGGCTAGCTTAACTATTTTTAAAAGAAAAAACAGTTGGGGTTATACAGCGGGTTATGTGTACTTCCTGGAGTTTCCGATGGTAAAATTAAGCGTCAAATATACGAAATGGGTATCAGCGTTTCCCAAAATATCAAACTATTGCTTTAAGACTTGAGACTGACCTTGGCCTCGCGCTACGCCTAGACCGACACCAATCATTAATTGCTTAAGTATCCCTGTAACTGGGAAAAATGTACATATTGTTTTATGGCAGAGCTGCTAGCCTGCAGTTATTGTCATAATTCAAGTTGGCAACACCAACTTTTCAGCTATTCATAGAAAAACTGTGAATCGAATCGATCATTCGCTCACATTTTCTACGATGGGTGCAACTTCTTTTAACAGTTTACCAAATCACAACTGGACCATGTGAGACATTTGTTTTGCATACTTTAATTGCAGGTATCTCTCTAAAATAATCAACAAACGTAAACAAAAAGCAGCATGTAACCATCTCTCCACCCTTGTCCTGGTCTTCTTCCTCCTCTCAGTATGTGGTACATAAGGACTTCCCTCCCGGGCTCGGCGGCAGTGACATCTGCCACTTCTGCACCAAGCGGGTATATGTGATGGAGAGGCTGAGTGCCGAGGGCTACTTCTTCCACCGAGAGTGTTTCCGCTGTCAAGTCTGCAACAGCACTCTCCGTCTGGGAGGGCACGTCTTCGACTCGCAGGAGGGTGAGTTGGACTCAATGGAACCGTCTATAGATGTAGTTAAATCTCTCTGAAACACTAGAGACTTGACTTATTGTCCTTTTTAGGCCTGTTTAAGGCCTGCTGTTGGATGACTTCTTACTTTAAAATAAAAATAAAAACTTCTTACTGTGTCTGTAGATATATGATTTCTTTTTTTTCTTTTTTCCTTTACAGCAAAGTTCTACTGCAAGATGCATTATACCCAGCGCCAGTCCAGCACTCGCATGGGGAAGTTCAGAAGGGGAATGGTAAGGAACACTGCTGTGGTCACATGCAACAAGCAAAACAAAGCTACATTTTAAGAAAAGATTTGTTTTAATGTGTTTGCGTCCAGCCAAACATTTTGCATCCAAAGAACGTGCCGTCGCTCCTTTACTCGCTTGCTGTCGTTCAACCGCTACATAATTAGCTGGCGTGCTGCCACTCGGTTGCAGATTGCTCACTAAGTAATTGCTAAAGGTGTGATATTTCTCCAGCTGCAAATGGGAGTGATCTGTACAGATGCTATTATCCATGACACAGAATCCAGAACAATAATATTTATTCTGTGCCCCGCGGTTATGAAGATACATAATTAATGCTGTGTCGGTGGTCACATGGTGGTGCTATTGGTAACCTGTGTGAATGTGTCAGTTGGAAATGGGCGTGGCCAACAATTGAAGGTTTGTTTTGATCCATTCTTTGTGCTCATGAGTAGCCACGTAAAGGCACTAATTGTAACTTATGTGAATCTGTCAAGTAGATGCTAAATTGGCACCTCTGTACCAAGTATTGTGTCTTAAATGATTATAGAACCACAGTCATTTTATTTTTTTTAAATAAATGTCCATATCTGGACATGTCTTCCAAAGTTGTGTGCAATTCAGTGTTGCATTGTCGAGTTTAAGGGTAACTTCTGTATTTAAAATTTTTATTTTACCTGGTGTATTCTATATATGTAATAGAATGGGTTTCTTCCTGCGTGTCTTGATCCTTTCAGGAAGACCAACGGCGCGTCACAACGGACAGCGGGGGCTTTTCGGCAATGGGCGGCGTCCTGCTCCAACCCCCAGGTACCCTGGTTTCCTTGCTTAGGCGAGGCCTGAGCTGGCCGCGGCAGGCCAGCCAGGCTGTGTGTGTGTTGCATCGACGGCTGTTGGGAAGCGTGTGCGATTCTCTGGCGGCCGCGGGGCGCCACGTCAGGAGCCGCTCACACGACTACGTGTTCCTGTACGAGCTGCTGAGCCTGGGCTGGCCTCTGCTGTGCATGATGCACGAGGTGCTGGGACAGATGTCCCAGGAGCCCCAGCTTGCCCGGCAGCAGCTCGTCGGCCACCGGTTCTCATAGAAAAGGGGGCTTGTCTGGGCCAGTTGACCTGACGGGAACCCATGGATTTGAATCTGTGCTCTTGTACTGCCCAAAAATGGCTGAATAGGGTTCATTCATGTTATAATTTTGAGACCAAATACTATCTGTATTTACTACATTCCAAGTGTCCTTGGTCATGTGAGTTTTTTGTGTTTTGAAGTCAAAAGTGTTTTATAAAGTAACTTAGCCATAAAAGTGCTTCACTCGATTAGCTTCTGCTGCTTGTATTCAGTGCCTGGTGTGAATTTTGCCTGCAGTTGCAGTGGACAGCACAAGAAAAAGACTGTCATGTAGGTACTCTGGTTATATTGTGTGTTAAATCGTACATGCTGGGTCGACTGCAGGGGTGTTGCATGTCTAAAACGCTGGTAACTAGCCCTTGTGGATGTTGACTCTCACGGTCTCCTGGTGCTGCACCCCTGCCGAATGAATCTCCGACTCTCAAGGGCTTGTTCCAGGCTGCTTGTGATGATACGTATCAGACACAGTAAGTCTGCTCCAGTCGTTTGGGGGCAACCAATTGGATTGTCACAAAATGTTAAACCCCGTTCTGCACTTCAGATTGAGCTTTGAAGTATCTGAGGACATTTAATCGGAGTGGAGTAACCCGGAACAAGCCCTCTGACTCTAACCTCAAAAACCATCTGGCCAGTGTGGTTTGGTTTCAGTGAGCTAGAATTATGTCGGAGTGATCCACATGGTTTTCGTTGACTCTGCCTGCTGCACCTCAACAAAAAAGCCTAATTTTGAGCTTAATGTTTAAATACAGTTAACTCTGCACCACAGGGATGTGCAGTGGAAATTCCAAAACGGTATTACTTTTTTTTGTGTGTTAGGTCAGGGGTCGGCAACCTTTTCTATCCAAAGAGCCATTTTGCCCTATTTTCCACCAAATAAAATTTGTCTGGAGCCGCAAAAGCTATTTGATATCACAGCTTATAAAGTTGTGTATATATAGTTATATTATATATACAAAAACTATAGTTTTTTGTATTTATGAAAATATAGAACAAGAATAAAGACAATTCTTGACTTTTTTTTTTGCAATTTTACCTGATGTATAACAATATCAAACTCTTATGAAGAGCTCAGTTTGCTGCTTGCAGTTCTCACACTTCAATGTCTGCCTATAGTGTTTCCTTTTAATTCTTTGCACTCGGTGTCTCCTCCCCCCCATATCTCACTTTCTTTTTCCAAATTCATTTTTTCTCTGTTTTGTTCACTTAATTTTGTTCAGTCTGTTTCATGTTTCCAATGCTGCACCCTCTGATTGGCTGGTTCCTGCCAGTGCGGGAAGGTGATGATTGGCCGGCTTTGGTCACGAGATCTTGTCGTGTTGCTTTTGCGTTGGCTGCCCCTGTAGCTCCGCCCCCTTTTACCTGACCCAGATTAACCTATCACAAACCAGCATGTAGTGTATGGCATGCAGTTGTCTGTAAAGGTGTTATGTGTGGCATCGTGATATGTCAAACTGAATTCCAAATGAATCATTATACCTTGGTCAAATTCCAATAAACAAATTGCATTACCTCCTGTTCATCTCTATCTAATGCCACTCATACCTTAAACTCTAGTGTTTCTCTAAAATGAGACCATGTGCTCTTAAAGGACCAGTGCGTGTAGGATTAAGAACATAATCTAGTGTAATAACCACCTGAAATAGATAGTTAGCCCTTCATATCTACATAGGGAGCAGGTCCTCTTCCCAGGAGTCTGCCATGTTGCCACCGCCATGTTTCTACAGTAGCCCAGAACGGACAAACCAAACATTTTCTCCAGAGAGGTCCTTTTTTACGTTGCCAGAGGGCCGCTGTAGTTCTCCGACACGCTTGGAATAGGAGCGGCATTCAGTGGGATGCAATCTGTTTAAAAAAAATAATAATTTGTCCCCGATTTAAGTCCTTTATTGTGACAAGCTTTAGCTACCAGGTCTGATTTATAAATCGGCTTATGAACAGTTTTATGGCATTAAGGGCGCTAATCTTTCATGGCAAGCTAAAACGTTCAAACTTTGAGTGTAGAGGTCGTTGGAAGCTTGCGGTGTCGGTTGAGTCGATGCACACGTAGCACCTTTTTAGTCTGTTTCGTTTGCCGTTCCGTTAGTTTGGTGTCATATCGCCCGACCAAACCCCACTAACACTCATGTTGTGCTGTGTTCCTCCCTAACACCAAACCATCCATTTGAATGCCCCTGGATTTCTGCATTTGCTTTCTCTGTGACGTATCAGCAGTAGCAGCATCCCCTCCTCTTCACACCGTTTTGACAGTAACAAACGTGTCCACGTCTGTCTGTGGTTCCCTTTGTTTCAGAAGGAGGCCTCCCCCACTCAGAGCCCCTCTCCAGATCCCTCTCCTGCACCTCCTAGACTTTTCTCAGGAGATCAGCACCCCCATAATTCGCGGTTTTTTTTTTTTTGGCACACTGCCAGACAAATATTGTTTGGCTGTACGTTTGCGTAGCTATGTTTCTGAAGTCTTGAAGCAGCCTGCAAGCCTTGTTATTCATTTTCCACATTGATAATTACTGTGAAGTTGCTTAATTTATGATATTTATGATATATTATACGCTGTAAATATATATATTCAGAAATAAATCCATTTTGATTACATAAATAATTTGCTTTGTGGTTTGTTGCCAATTAGCTGAATTTCAACAATTCCCAAGAAACCCAAGTTTGATTTACGTGATCGGTCAATTTTTCTTTTAACCACAAAATTAACAACTTCATCAACAAGCAAATCCCTTTCCCCCCCCACCTGTTTTTAACTGCCGTAACATCACCCATATGAATCCCAATCACAGCTTTTAAAGCGTGCTTTGTAATGTCAGACGAACAGCTGAACAGCCTCGTTGGTTTGCAGCGGATTCAGAGACTGATTCAGATACGCGGGGTTAATCGGAGGCTTTTAAAAACCGTCCGCTGCCAAAATACAAGTCAATTTAATGTATTGTGAAAAAATAGACATTAGGCTTTATGCA
Source organism: Lycodopsis pacificus (assembly GCA_028022725.1). Classification (NCBI taxonomy): domain Eukaryota; kingdom Metazoa; phylum Chordata; class Actinopteri; order Perciformes; family Zoarcidae; genus Lycodopsis; species Lycodopsis pacificus. Next base: position 4,780,308 of record CM051698.1, read on the forward strand.
AAAAAAGCTTGGCCACAATCAAATACTGTTGAGTGAAGTTCAATTAAAGCTTATCAAACTAAATCCAACCTGAACAGAATTGAAGTGAATCACCGGTCTCATGGGTTCTGCTAGTGGGGTCTGCTCTATCCTTCACTCTGGGTTTTTACAGTATCTGTGCATCACCTGGTGAAAGTGTCATTCCAATGTTTAGCCAAACCCCAAAAAGCAAGATACTTCTTGGCCGATAGGCACACTTTGCCCAAACACTGTTGTGTCGGGGTCTTTTCATTTCTTTGCTGTGACCAAGTGGAATCACCTGTGGAAAAGATTCTGTACAATGTTGACTCCGTGACTCTGTGAGTACTGTTATGAACACGTCATGTAGTGTGTCAGCACGTTTTTACTGTGTGAGTGGCTGTTTTGTACGGTATTTGTTCTACTTTCAGGTGCAGAAAACTCTCTCTATATATATATATATATATATATATATATATATATATATATATATATATATATATATATATATATATATATATATATATATATATATATATATATATATATATATATATATATATATATATATATATATATATATATATATATATATATATATATATATATATATATATATATAAAAAATCTCACCTCACTCACTGCCTTATATATTTGTATGGTACCTGGCATGCTGCACTGATTGTTGTAGATCAGAGGTTTTCAAAGTGGGAGGCGGGGTCTCCGAACAGTTTCAGTAGAGGCTCAGTGAAGGAGAAAAAAAATATTGCACTAGTTATTACAAGTTATCAAAAGAAGATCACAAAAAAAATGTGTGTGATTTGGTTCAAGAGATAGAATAGTTTTGGGGGAATTTTACAGTTTTTTTTTTTTTTTTTTTTTTTTTCAGTTTTCCGCAGTGAAAATGAATGAATACATAATAATAATGCATCGATTTCGGCCCGATTCCGACTCAAATAGCTCGATTGTGTATCAGTTACTATGGGCTGATGAATACATTTACATCTGTCTTTTTTAGTTACATTTTGTTCTACAAAGTTATGAAAGTGATGTTTAAGACAAGCCGGACGTTGCCTTACACGTGGAAGAATGATCCCAGTCACATCCACACAGTGAGGCATACAGTTTATTAATTATTAAACACTGGTATCGGATCGGTACTCGGTATTGGCCGATACCCCAAGCCCAGGTGTCTCTATCGGGGATGAAAAAGTCAGATCGG
>CM051698.1:6041526-6116526 GCA_028022725.1 Lycodopsis pacificus
GCCATAACAAACAGCTAGTGGTCTGCGCGTGACACCGTGTTTATCTTTGCTGTCTGGCCCTCACGTGGCCTGGTTGTGCAAATTGGGACCAATTACGTGACGTCTAGCAGGAAGTCGGTTACTTTTAGTCATACTGGCAATTATATTCCCATTGCTGGGGGCGACGGTCCCCCGTTTCTGTTCGTTCAAGATGCGCAACACTCAAGAAAAGCCAAGGCCAATTTATAGAACTATACCGAGTTAATTGGTTTTTCAGTGCTATTCTCTTGTGTACTAAATTACAGAAAAATTGCCACAAAGTATGTAAGAGAAAGACAAGTGGATACACTTACATTGTATTTGAAAGAGAAAAAAAACAAGAGCAAGTATCGTCTTTAGCTCTGTGATTTGAGAATCGTAAGTGAAACTAAACTCCGCACCGAGGCTGTGGCCTACCTTCGAACAAAAGGAAACAAAAGCTGAACTCCGCACTATCATCTGATCCCGTCGTCTCTTTCTACTCCTCTTCTCCTAAACACATACTGTCCCATCCCCCAATCCTGCAGCTCCCGTCTTTCGACACCACTTTGTTTTTCTCCCGCAGCTCTGATGCAAATAAACAGAGAGAGAGAGCGAGAGAGACAGGCCTGCAGCCTCTCGGCCTAGTATAATCTATAATATTATATATATATATAACATGCACGTATACCAGCGAGAACAGATATCATTAGAACTGTTATGTCTATCTTCTTTTTAGATAAGTTGACACGAGCACAGGCCTCCATGGTTCGGTTTTTTCCAACTAGCTCCAGCAGGCTATCTCCCCTGTGTGGTAAACAAACTGTAAACTCAACTAACGTTAGCTAGCTGCTAACGTACAGCCTTTACTCAAAAGACACAACGCAGAGGAGTTGCTTTTTCAAATGGTAAAAGCAGAGTGACATCACCTACCGAATGTCCTTCTTTGTTTGAAGGTTTTTTCTGAAGGCATATTGCGTCAAAGTCAACCAGCTGGCAGTAGACGGAGGTAGCGGCTGTATCAAAGCGGAACTACAAAAGCTCAAAAACGGTTTGAGAAACTATCCGCGGTGTCTGTGCCGTGGCTTGTTGGTAAAATACAAACTAAAGGACTCTAGTTTAGTGGAGGTCTGACGTCGCTGCTTCCTTCCTCTTGCTGTGTTGTTGGGACGAGCTCGAGCAAGCAAAACAAACCTGTCAGCTGACCTCTGACGTCATGTGCCTCTCTCCTCTTCTCTCTCTCTCTCTCTCTCTCTCTCTCTCTCTCTCTCAAAAAAATGTTTTTCCAAAGCATCAAAATACAAAAGTTTAGAATAAAATTAATATGACTTGAAAATTAAATATCTCTCTCTCTCTCTCTCTCTCTCTCTCTGCCAAATTCAATTTAAGATAAAAACACTTTTAGAAACTTTAGTTTTCTCTTCACAGAAAAGGGCAAACAATGCACCACCATTGAAAATATTAAATGTAAGTGAGAAAACTGTTAACACAAAGGTCTATATTTTGAGTTATCTGCTCGAAATTAGAAACATGCTGTTTTCCCATTTGGAAGGTATAATAATCTAGCATCGCTCCTTCAAGGTTTTATTCCAAGACCAGATCAGATCACCTTTTATCAATATCCCAACATTTAAAACATTTAAAACAGCAGCCTTAATGAACAAGTCAGTTTGACTGAAAACACCCTTTTTTATTTTCCAGTATTCTGTGTTCTTATTCTGCTCCACCCATTTTCTAAATGTCTACATGTTTTTACAGTCTAAGACAGTCCCAAACTGAACATCTCTTGGATGTCAAAAGGCTAGAGTGCTAAAACTCAAATGTGTGATGTCATCAAGTATAAAATGTGGAACTACTCCATAGATTTTCCATAGACTTGTGAAAGATTTCAGATGACACCGAGAGCACCCAGCACAGTAAAACCAATTCCCCTATAAAAAAGGAAACCAACCTTCTGTGGGTCTCTGACTGTGCTCTCTGGTTTCTGGCTTTGAGAGAGAACAGCTCAATACTGGTTCAACTTTCCTTGGTAATGGCAGTAACATCGGAAATCTTAATTGATGTGGTGTTGCCCTTTAAATCCACTTTATAATTAGTAGGGACCAACTATAACTGGACAGACTGAGGGAAAACAGGACCATAACACCATGTCACTTTAGACTATTCTAAAGAAAACATTTTCACTTCACAGTGATCAAAGACGATCTTGACCGTTACATATGTACACTAGTACATAAAGCAGCCTCGTACTGTCTTAAAATAGCAGTTTGCGCTGCTAATAAGGACACACTTTGGGAAACTTTTAGCAACCTGTGTTTGTTTTTACGGTTGAAAAGCCAGTTATTTTCATTACAGCATTTTAGTGCAGCTTTATAGCAGGTATGTGTAATGTTTCTAAATGAATACACTACTTATAAAACAGTTTGATCATCATATCAGTTCAGCCTACTTTGTAGAAAACGCAGAGCGACATCGTCTGAAGAGCAACACATGTCAGTATTAAAGTAACATCAAATGTAACTGTCACCGGAAGTTGACCTCGACAGATGGATAGATCGCCTGTGGAGTAAAACTTGACTCAAAGTTCATTGACTCAGTGACAAAGTTACCCAGTTTTCTGAACTCATTTTTCCTGAACCTTTGTCTGAATTTAAACTGGCTGCTTGTACTATTGGTATTGCAGGAGCAGCTCCTGGCGGTGAGTTTGACTACTTTGTGTACCGTTGTACATTTTCGGTGGTGGAATAGAAGTGGCGGGGAAAAAATGAATGCCTTTAATTTAAATTGTAATTAAATCCAGGACTTGAGTAAATACACGTAATTACTTTTCCTCTCTGCTCATGGACATGCCGGGCTGATGGAAGTTGTAGTTCAAAGAATGTAGTCCAAGGAGAAGATGCTGTTCTGTGTGTTGTCCAGCAGGTGGAGAACTCTGATCACCTGTTGAATCCTCGGAACCGCGCTGGTCTCAGGGACCAGTGCTGGTGCTGGTGAACCTATACACTCATTACTGCATGCAGAAATCACAAAACTGTTTTTTAAAATCTTTAAATCTGTTTGAATCTTTGACTGTAATAAGGGAAGCCCCTGCTGCAATAGAGACACTGGCATTCTGACAACCTAAGAGTCAGGCCTATGTTAGTTTTCCATCACCGTGCCCCTTCACAAGCATGAACACATACATGTAAGATGTCTTTGTTTTCACTCTACACTAGCACTTGCCTCTTCACCTTTCTTTTCCAGTTCTTTCTGTTTGGGTATAATGTGACGGTGGGAGTGTTTATCCACAAAGGACATCCCAGTGCATCCTATTTTTAGGTCGTCCATGCTGCGAAGCCCTTCCCCTGCGGATTTCCACCTGAAACCCCCCCAACTGGTGCTCAGTCAGGTGTGTGCGAGTGCGTGCTGAAGGGCTGCACAGGGGATTGCTGTTTGTGTGTGTGTGAGTGTGTGTGTGTGTGTGGGTGGGTGCTGTGCACGTGCTGGCATCCAACCAGGTGAACGACGGATATGAAGTCAGTTAGAAATAATCTGCAGCAAACACACACACACGCGCGCGTCTACCACAGTCGATCTGTGTATTTGTCTCAGCATGGTGCAGGCCCGGAGGACTGTGTGTGGAGGTGCATATATGAAGCATCCACCCCTCTCTGTCCCAGTCAAAGACAGCTGCAGACGCTGACAACACATGAAATTGTGGATTGTGGTTTTGGTGTGTGTGTGTGTGTGTGTGTGTGTGTGTGTGTGTGTGTGTGTGTGTGTGTGTGTGTGTGTGTGTGTATTCTGTCTCCGAGCACACACCTATGAATCGGGGGACATCCCTACGCCTTCAATCAAATATTTGCCGTCAATATTTAGGCCCTCTCCTTCCCTCCTCAACGGGCCCCCGCCTGCTCCTTCCCCTCATTAGGTGGTGGTGTTGTGATTTGATGGTTCTCGCCAGGAGGCTCCACAAGTGCAGAACTGGTCTCAATCAGCTGTACAGATGGCTGAAGTGGTAATCCGTGTGAAATGAAATGTTGACAGTGTTATAGTGTTCTATGTAACAGGGAGGAATAATACCGGTGCGGTCGATAACAATAACAGGTGAGGGATATGGAGGGGGTAAAGGTGTGTGTGTGTGTGTGTGTGTTACACCTGTGTGTGTATTCCCATTGTGTGAAGTAGTTCCCACAGTGTATGCATCAACGTATAAGAGGAGTATAAAGGATTTGGGAGACATACTCTTGTCCACTAAGCCATATTGATTTTGCTGTTTTTTAATAAAAAAACGCTGCTTTCAAGAAACAACGTCCCGGTTGCTCTGAATAATCCAGACTTCACTGTGGCAAGTTGTCGATGGAACTTCTTTATATCAAAGAAATAGTCCCAATGAAGTTACTCAAGGACTATGAGTTTGTAAAATGTAAAGTTCCGGTGCTTTGAGGAGCACAAACAAAATTCCATTGACTTTGGATTTACCATTACGGTATAATTGGTCACCAATTTAGGTGAAAGTTCTTGTGAGAATGTCTCTTATGTACGGGTTTAAACACACGTCTAATTGTGATCAAATGCTAGCAGTTAGCTTGGAAGCTCAAACAATAATCTACTCTGCGCTGTCGCTATTTGTGTGTCTATGCATACACAATATAACTCACGATATGACTCAGTGAAGTTGGAGTTGTTGGGATCTGACTATATGGCTTCAACATGTGCTGTGGAACAAAGAGTCAGGTCTTCCCTTTTGCAAGCAAAGGTTTCATCCTGATTGTGGTTTGATGAGCACCAAACCCCCTCTGAAGGAATTTCACATTAGGGTGTGAGTTTCCTCCCCCCCCAAAAACTATGTGTTCCTGAAGTCACCTGAGAGCACCGCTGCATTGCAGCGGTGGGCCAAGAGACCGAGGGCCAAGAGACCCCAGGACCCCTGTGGTTCAGCCACTGTTCTACAAAACTACCTGCAGCCCCCACCTCAATGCTTTTTCCCCTTCGACCTCCGTCGAGCACATCCACGAAGCGAACCCATTTAATCCTGCAGAAGTGAAGAAGCAGACTTCTTCAGAAAGAGAGACCGAGAACTCCCACTCTCCACTCTCCCCCAAGCGCCTCGTCTGCTCCGGCCATAAGGACGCGAAACTCCCTTATCCAGACGACAGCGATTCTCTCCCACCGAGAGAAACACGGCTTCCGTAGCCGCTGCCCGAGCCCACTGAAGCTCTGAAGAAACCCCTCAGAAGGACCCCCCTCAATCACCACGATTGCATCGTACCATAGGGCAAATAGATTCTGGGAAGAGTTAGAGAGAGTTCATTTATGTTTATTTTATCTTGTTTTGTGTGCTTAAAGTACTGTTCATTTTTATAACGTGGTGTATGCTTAATAATCGCCGACACTAACGATCGCTGAGATCGTTGGGGTGATGTAGAAGTAGCGTGTATTCCATGCTACTGTGATCTGTGTTGAGCAAGCCGCCTAGTGAGGTCGAAGCTGCTTCTCATCAGTTCAGGAGGTCAGAACCGCTGACTGAGACAAAGAGTCGCTGTTCTTGCTCCCCTGGCTGAGAGAGCAATCTTCAGTACTCCTGCGCGGCGCAGAGGATCGTAATCGCTTGTTTTATTTCATTTTGTTTGGGTTCCTTTCCCTTCTCTTGTACTAACCCACACACACACATATAGCTTTGAGCTAATCGAGCTACGTGCTGAACAGCTGCTACCACATGTAGACGCCGGGTCTCCTGTTGGCTAACCGCCATTTTGGGTCTCACGCATGAGAGACGTCACCACGTCCCAACTACATCACACGTCACTGAGCTGTTCCATCGCTCCCCCCCCTTTGCTCACACACACCCACACACACGCACACGCACACACACACCCCCCCCCCCCTCTTTTCAATAGTCTGTTGATTTTAGATAGCGTGCTCATGAATGTATAGTTGTTGTTAGTTTAGATATTAGTTGACTAGATCATAAGTATTAGAACTTAATAAACTCTTTTATATTTTAAAGAGCAGCTGTCTGTGATTACTTGGTGCATGTATATTGTGATAATAGCTGTATATGTGGTCTGTGCTCGAACTTAACCCTTCACTCTCACACAGAATGTGTAATCGTACTCAGACTACTGACATTATGAGTGAACACTAATTATGAGACTTAGTTTTATCGTTTGGTTATTGGTCCCTGTTCACAGGGTGGTGCCCCGTTATTATTAATAATCATTAATAATTGTTACTGACATTAATAATTCTATTGATGTCCAGAATTTAGTTTCTTAGATGCTGATAACCCAAACACGCTCCTTTACGTTCCCAACAGAGTTTACCAACCAAAACAGACTTGAGGAGTCAATCTGTCCAACTGGAGCAAAACACGATGACAGCAAACACGGAGAGCCATCTCTCTGGCATATGGCGGCCATCTTCAGAGTAATGAAAGCTGTGGCCCTTCAGTCACCGGTGGACATTCTTGCTGGTCTTTTTTATAAGTCGGGGTATAATGAACCCCCCCCCCCTGTAAATCTTTTCTGACCTTTTTGCAGCCACTGCCTTGTATCCATATGATTATCTGTTCTTCCTTCACCACCTCGCCTGTATTTCTCACCAGTTTGAGTAGTACACTTGAGCAACATGCCCTGTTTAACCATGTACCCATATTTAAATATCTTTATAGAACAACAATATAGTCACCAATGCACACACAGGTTAAAATGGAAATTGCTCAATTTATGGCAAACTGAAATGTTGAATATTCCTGTCTATCTATTTTCTAATAAAGAGCTACGCGCAAACTGGTAACTAGTGTTGCAAGCCCACAGTGTTGCAGACCAAAGACCGATAGTGTTGAGTAGAGACTGAAACATACGGGTCAGATCTGAGTGAGTGATGTAAATCCTTCAATTGAATTAGTGAAAGGCTAAAGCACATGATGAGGAGGTGACCCGTTTTAACGCTCCCTTCCAATGGTCATCTGTTAACTCCATGCGTACCGGTAGTTCCTTTTCACAACAGGATTGGATTATCCGAGCTGAATGAGGCGCTCCTATCTGATAATGAATGATATTTTCCCAAGCGAGGTGAGGTGGAGGAAAAAGGAAATGAGGGAAATTGTTTTTTTTTTATAAAATGCCACACTTGGACATAACCTAAAAAATATTGGTTTTGACGTAGATCATTAAAGCTGGGACATGTGTCATTGTAGCCCTACATCTTCCCACTTAGAAAAAGCAGAGTCGAGGGTTAATGAAGGGAGTAGGTGATTGTTTCCGATAGGTCCGAACACAGATGCTTCAGAACTGGATCCGTATTTAAGTAGAAAGTACAACATAGTTCAATGTGTAACGAGATTGTTTCATAGGAAGTGAGGAAAAAAACATTCTTGAGCCTCCTTCCTCCTGTGTACCCCCTGTACACTGCGCTAGTACCCTCGGTGTACAAGTACCTCTGGCCAGGAATCACTGCACACCACTGGGAGGAATATAACTGGAGCTAAAGGTTCAAACGTTCCCTTTGAGAGCACTGTGAAACATTTAGTGCTCAGAACATACTAAAAACTAAATGTAATTGATAAAATAACAGTGTTTTACATTGCAGATCCATCATTTCTGTTACTATATTTCTGTTAGTATTTCAGTGTCAAACATCTGTGTCCTCCAAAAACAAAACCTGCAAAACCAAAACCTCATCATTGAACCACGTTTTGTACATTTTTGGTGGCGACCGCTGTCTGAATGATCGTGTGTGTGTGTGTGTGCGTGTGTGTGTGTGTGTGTGTGTGTTGAGGGACCACTCCGAGAAGGCGAGCGCTGCAACAGGAAACACTTAGGATTGTGGCCTTTTCTGGATTACATTGGTTGCGCTGTTGCCAAGACAACAGCAATTAGAAAAGAATTGGTTACCAAGCAGAGAGTGGTTATGTTTCCGTAGCAACCGAGGTCAGGGAGAAGGCTCTGGGTTTACCTGATTCTTAAGAATAAGACAGATATGACATATTTGTTATTGCACTAAGTACCGGGAGCCGTTGGGTTCATGTTTGCATTGAAGACTCCGGCAGAGACTTTAACTCCGCTCTGCCCTGCTTCCTTATTGGCTCTTAAACATCTGTGGGGAAAGTGAATAGCTGATGATTGCTTACTTTAGACACAAGGCTTACATTTAGTGCAGAGAACTGAAAGGACATTATCCCTGGCGGCGTTTGATTGGGTAAAAAAAACAACCTATAAATGTGTCTTGAAGCTCAAAAGACAAACAGACCCTTGAAGATGAGAGGCGCTCACACAAACACAGTGCTGCACATGTCCCATAGGCAATGTGTCGGCCGAGAGGACAACAGACAGTGTCCTCCTATACCGTCTGTGCCTGCCGTGTGCGCTTCCTGTAATTAGTTGATTATCACAGCATGCTGTCACACACCAGTTTACACAAACACCCCATAATGGCAATGACATAACACGGCCTACTTAAACCTCGATCTGCGAGGTAGCATTTGCTTTGCTTGTGCACAAACTAAGCGGCTGCATAATGCAGTCGCTGCGCTCGCAGCGCATCGATCCCCGGCCTTCTCCACCTCCCGTCTCCCACCAATTGTTCCATCTCTCCATCCGTAAGCACCTTCTTCCGCCTCTACCTTGAACCCCCGCCAGTGTGTCTCCCAGACACAAACACACACGGCTCCCAGGTCCACTGCAGTGTGTAACCAGAGGCTCGGAGAACACTTAATCCCTCAGCACCTGCTCCCCTTCCCACCATGACCTCTTGCAGCTGCTCGGGTGTGCGCTTTTCTTTTGCGATACTTCCGACCTTGCCTTCGTGTGGGTAGTGGGTAGTGTTTTGGTCCATTTGTGTTTCTGTAGATTATCTGCGTGCGCTCGCGTGTTTTTAATAACACATTTGAGCTAAACAGATGTCTCCCCTCGCAACACAGATGGACCCTGATATAAAATAGGACGCTATATGCTGCAGGAGAACAGACTGCAGGGATCAGTATTCAAATTAAATATGATGACACTTACACTGTGTCTTGTCTGCGCTCCGTATGTGTTACAGCTCCGTGCTGACATCGTCTCAGGTTCATTACGAGGCTCCGTTTAAGATATGCAGCGACATGTTGGGAACTAGTGTCGGTACAGCTAGTAAAGCAATGGCTTATTAGATAGGTTACAGGCAAAGCATGATGGGAAAAGCACTGAATCTGTTGTACGACAACACACAATGTATTTAGGTTTCTTGCCACGCCAAGCTTTACCCTGTGAAGCAGGGGTCTTCAACATTGTTCAGGCCAAGGACCCCCAAACTGATAGAGAGATGGAGCAGGGACCCCCAACTATATATATTGCATAATATTGTGTTTTATATTAAATGGGCCTAGTACCGTGTATACCTCTTTATTGTGCATTCAATACTAAGCTATTCAAATAATACACAGGTTCATATATTCATGTTTTTATTTTAAACATGTGCACGGTACAGTGAGTAGGGTGGCCGAGCCACTGCCATTTATAAACACACCTTGTCAGCTGATACCAATGCCAATATCAACATTGTCTGTCAATTGCATGATAATCATGCAAACACGCTATTCAAATTAACATTTTTATTTGAAACATAAATGTGGAAACTAAAATGAGTGATGGCCTATTAGTGCCACTGCCATGCATCAACATACCTGTTGTCTTGCATACAATACTGAACTATTAAAATAATGGACAGATTCATGTTTAGAGAAAAAAAATTCTTTTCATTTTCTAATCAACCAAAGAATTTCGCGGACCCCCTGTTGAAGACCTCTGCTGTGAAGTATTAGTTCTCTCATGTGGGCTTACAAATGAATCGAACCACAGCTGTTGTGTACAACTAACTGCATACACTACACTGCAACTTTCTGCTAAGCAAAAAAAAAAAAAAAACCAACAGAGAAAATTTAGACAATTTTATTGGCATAAAATATATACAAGTGGTAATATGTAAAAACGTGTAAAAGCAATATAATATAAAATGACCTATTTCCCCATCCATGTGAGAAAAAAATAAAATGTGTTGGACAGCTGGTCATGCACCAACTGGACAAGCAATTTCGAATATGAATGAATGTGCAGCTTTTCAGTGCACGGCAGGAAAAAAGAAAACACCTCTTGTTCCTTCTCAGAGGTCCGGCTACCTGCGGCTTCCCACCTCCGTGGCACATCAATCACTCTCTCTCTACGTCTCCATTTACACTTATTCCAGGCTCCCCTCCCCACAGCTCCCTCTTTGTTCTGTGGAGGAAGGGGCAAAGAAGAGGCGAAGCGGTGCGGCCCAAAGGAAAAAGGCAGAATTGCTGCCTTCTCGCGGAGCGGGAGGAGTGACCACTGTGTGATGGAGGGGGACAGAGGCGAGGAACAGTGGTTTTCCATCAGGAGGAGAACGCAGGGAGAGGACCGCTGATTTTCTCTGGAGGAGGAGGAGGAGAGGGCGACTAACGGAACAACTGTTTTGTGCCTCCTGATGGAGGATGTGTTTTGTTGTATTGTCACCAGTGGCCGCTAACAGAAGCCCAGCGCTCCTGCAATTTGATTCCGAGTGCGAGTTTACTGCGAGTCACTCGCTTGCACGCGAACACAAGCTCCTCACGCGCAGACGTGCCTCATGTGGAAGTTGACCACGTACTCGGCGTTGGTGCGCTGCACAGAGATGGCGAAGGGTTCGAAGGGGTGGAAGGTGAAGGCGACCAGGCGCCGCACGGCGTGATTTACCGGCCGTCCCAGCAGTCCGGCCTGGATCTTGAACTTCAGCAGGCCGGAGTCCCGCGCGTAAAACCTGGTGGGGGGTGGAGAGAAAATAGTGGAGTTAAATCCTTCATTCAGTCCAGTCTCTTGGAGAAATGAGTCGACAAGAGAAAAGAAAGGAAAGCGAGCCGACACATGATAGTGTAAGCATGCCATCTGTCAAACGCCGTCTATCAGAAAGAAACACTCTGACACAAGAAGCCTCTAACAAAAAGCAACGTTAGCTATGTCAGAATGCATTATAAACATGTGCTGTAATCTATATTCATCCGTCATATCAAACAGATTGGGATGTCTGGCAGACGTTTTCAGTCAAAGCTTAACACAAAGATCAGGATTATTTCATTCTCATGTCCACCTCTGGGACTGAATGGAAGTGTTCACAGGCAAAGATCTCAACGGAGCGCAAATAAACCTCCGAGCGCTGATCAGGGCAACAGTGTCATAATTCTGCCACATTTAATTACTGTTTTTTACATTACAGATCAATGTGAACATTATTTTTCGATTAATCGCTTATTCAGTTATCAATTATATATTCGTGAAAAATGCCCATTCACAATATCGCTGAACGCCTAACATTGATTGTTTTGTCCGATTGTTTAGTCCAAATGATACAATTATAAAAAAATAATAAAGCAACGATTTTCATTTGAGACATGACTTAATCTTTTATGTGGGTGTCCAAATCAGTGCTGATGGTGTCGATTCCGCAGTGTGTGCTGTATTGTACAGAGAGAGCCGAGTTTGCTGCTGCTAATTCTGTTCTTCTTCCTGCATCCGGCGCCGTCATTTGACGCGACAGTGAGGCATCGGATGGAAGGAAGAACTACAGGTTGTGTGTTCTAGTCTCCGAGCTGGAGACTAGGACGTGTGAGCTCCAGATGAGACTCAAAAACAGAACTTCCTTGTTCTCTCCGCTTGGCATCCCAAAATAGGAGTGCAGAGGACGGTACGGACATGGTCACATTTTACAGTGTTTTTGGCTGCCTCGGATATTCAGCCTCATTCATTTGAGCCAGAGTATGCGGCCGGAGGATATGGTCGGTGGGGACCCTCCGGGCGTCAATGCATCCTGGTACATGTCGGCACTGCAGGCACAGCTCAACGCCGGGAGAACGCAGCATTTTAAGGTCAATACAGCATGCGCTGAGGAATGTGCTACTTCAATGGTAAGGCTTCAACTGTTGCCATGGTAATCGACGTCCAATTAAGTATTCCAATGCATCTGCTGTTTTTTTAATATATGCTTTACCCCAAAAATCTGAAATCAGAGCCCATGTAATAAGGAATAGTGATATCACTAGGGGTGGAAGGTAACATTAACTCCCTAACAATAGCTCTGAGCATCTTATTATAGATTATTAAAATGACTAATGCTTGTTTATTTTTTAATCAAAGCAACTATTCAAATACAACACGACAATAACTTATTTCCTTTTCATTTGAACTGCGTGTTTTCTGCAAATAAACTACAGATGATGATAAAGTAAAAACTTGACATTAGAGTGTTTAGAGGTTTACATTGACTTGGGGACGGTTGAAGTGATGCCATAGCAGTGCTTTACACCTTCAGAAGCATCTATATTGACATAAGGATAAACGAATAAACAGTGATATTTACCGTTACCCTCCACACTTCAAAATGATACAGTGGGACATTTTAGGCCATACCGCAAAGACCTAAATTCCACATTATTCGTTATGCATCAACATGAATTATTATGCGTTATTCTCAGACGGATTGTGTGTGTGTGTGTGTGCGCTGGCCTTGAGTCCGTACCTGATGGGGTGATCTCCGCAGGTCTTGGGCCTCTCCATTACGGACACCCACTTGTCATCATAGCTGAAGAGGGAGAGGTCGAGGTAAGGACTGCTGCTGTAGGACTGGGCGCTGATGGGCAGCTGGCCCAGCAGCCGACGCACCGCCTCGGTGTGCCCGCCGTATTTGGCGTTCACTATGGTGTCCTTGAATCTGAGGCACAACGAAACGGGGGTTTTAAACAGCAACAGGGGTCTTCATGAGTGGGTCTCTATTGGCACTGTGGCCATAAAAGTGCTTCTGTGATCCCAAAGTGGTCCTCCTCTTGGTTTGGTTTGAAGATCAGAGAGGAGTGAACGGTCTCGTTTTTCACTATGGTTTTGCTTCGGAGAGAACCTTTGTGTTTATTCAGAGCGATTCATTTCAAATTGAATTATAGTCCCAAGTATCGCTACACACTACCAACACTCAGGCGCGAGTTTTAGTCTTTCCACTCACCTTGTTCTGTGCTCCACACATGCAGACCCGCGGCTCCCTCTACACGTGCTTAGTGGCCATGTAATACCCAGAGAACTGGGCTGGTGCTAGCCAGTTGTAAATGGTTCAAATCTGGTTTGCTGAATGTGCTCGCCAGCTTTCAATTTCTCCTCTCCTTCTTCCCGACATCAGTTTTCACCACTCGAAAATCCAATTCTAAGCCCCTTGACTCGCTCAAACTACCCTTTATCGTCTCCTGCCCCCCCCCCCCCCCCCTGGTCTGGTCCCCCCTCTTCACCTTCCACAGAGGATTTTGTCACCTACACTGACGAGTCGAACCGCCAAATTCAATCACAGCTCCTCCAGCCATGCTGACTGTCTTAATGTATCCCTTCTATATCTAGATTAAGGCCTAAAACTTCCCCATCCTCCAGGCAATCACTGCTGATCCGCTTCCCTTCCTGACCGCCTTCTTCAAATCCTCCCTGACATTTGGCTGCACACAATCAGGTTCGCTTCCGTTTCCCCCCCTCTTTCATTCAGAAGAGATCTCTGGACCCTGCAGTTTGCCAGCACAATTATGTTCAAACTGAAATACATTCAATTTCTTTTGCAGAAATATATTTGGCATTTGAATTCAATAATCTAATATCCGGGCCGCACACGTGACATTTCTCCTCTCCGTACCTTCTCTGGACCTGCCGGGCGTAGTTGTTGGAGGAAGCGGAGCAGGGGAACTGGACGGCCTGGCTGTGCAGCGTGGCGTTTCGGAACAGGTCGCAGAAATTCTCAAAGAGCTCCAGCAGCTGGTCGGAGGTGTTCTCGAAGACGGCCAGCACCTCCGTGGACACCATGTTGTACACGACGAAGAACGACGGCTGCGGGAGAAAGAGAAGAGGGTGACGACTGGGAGAAAAGGGGGATACAATCCACACAGGGGAAATACAGAGGACAGTCAGGAATGCTGAGGTAGTAATTATTGTGTCACAAATCATGTCGGGCTTCGGCTTCTATGCAAGTTTATAATGACCGAGATTATTTATATGTTCTCCATTGGTGAGACATAAATAGCTGCTTTGCAAGGAACTCAGAGAGTGGAGACTTCCTGCAAATAAAAACAAAAAGTAATTAGTTACTATATTTCGTTTGCCGTTATGGATGAGTAGCAGGACTGAAGAGAATCTGGAAGATAAACGTCTCCTTGGAGACCCGAAGGAAGAATCCCTGCATTGCAGCACAAATAACAAGACACGAGAGAAGCAGGAGAGTGTAACAAGGAGAACACTGGGAGGAATTCAGATATATATGTGTGTGTGTGTGTGTGTGTGTGTGTGTGTGTGTGTGTGTGTGTGTGTGTGTGTGTGTGTGTGTGTGTGTGTGTGTGTGTGTGTGTGTGTGTGTGTCATTACCTGCGAGGGGTCGGTGACTCTGAGTGTGACCACGTCTTCGCTGGTGTATTTAATGAAGAGGTGATGCTCATCCAACAGCTGCATTTTCCACATCCTCAACCTCCTCAGCTGATCAAAAAACTGGAAGAATCTGAGGACAAAACCAAGAACAGGGTGAACTACAACAAATGAGCATCTAACATCAGTACATTATGGAAATGGTACTTGGTAGACGGAAGAGCTAATGTACATTATAATGTACCTACACGCACGCACGCACACAAACAGCTAATCAGCCAATCACATGGCAGCAACTCGATGCCTTTAGACTTCTAGACGTGGTGAAGACGACTTGCTGAAGTGGTTGTTGTGCCAGACGGGGTGGTCTGAATATGTTTTTTTAAACTGCTGATCTACTGGAATTTTCACGCACAACCGTCTCTCGGGTTTACAGAGAACGGTCGGAAAAGGAGAAAATATCCAGTGAGCGGCAGTTGTGTGGAGGAAAATGCCTTGTTGATGTCAGAGGCGAATGGGCAGAGTGGTTGGAGATGATAGAAAGGCAACAGTAACTCAAATAACCACTCGTTACAACCACAGTATGCAGAACACCATCTCTGAACGCACAAGACGTGGAACCATGAAGCAGACGGGCTACAGCAGCAGAAGACCACACTGGGTGCCACTCCTGTCCGCTAAGAACAGGAAACTGAGGCTACAGTTCACACAGGCTCACCAAACTTGGACAACAGAAGATTGTAAAAACGTTGCCTGGTCTGATGAGTCTCGATTTCAGCTGCGACATTCAGATGGCGGGGTCAGAATTTGGTGTAAACAGCATGGATCCATCCTGCCTTGTATCACCGGTTCAGGCTGCTGGTGGTGGTGTAATGGTGAGTTCACTGTACTCCAATGGCCTCCACAGTCACCACATCTCAATCCAATAGAGCACCTTTGGGATGTGGTGGAACGGGAGATTGGCATCATGGATGTGCAGCCGACAAATCTGCAGCAACTGCGTGATGCCATCATGTCAATGTGGACCAAAATCTGTGAGGAATGTTTCCAACACCTTGTTGAATCTATGCTACGAAGAATTAAGGCAGTTCTGAAGGCAAAAGGGGTCCAACCCGGTACTAGCAAGGTGTACCTAACTGTGAACTCATTGTCATGTTCAAGAAACCCGTTATAATTTCATGGTAGTTTTGTTGTAACGCAGTAATAAATACCCATCAAACACTCAGCAGATTGTCTATTTTGGGGAGAGCTGTGACTCTTGTTTTCCAGCTCTGTGAATCCCCTTTTGATTTATTCATTTCATCCAACTCAAACATCAGTCACGCAACAGCAAAGACAAACAACAACCCAATGACTGCGTTGTTGTTTCCTTGTGTGTGAAAATTGGGTTTTCAATTGTTGGCGTAATTTTTTAAAATCCGATTGGACTAAAATTACTCAAATAATCGTCACGGTTCTTGAGATACGACGGAAACGCAAACAGGAATGTGCAACAAGGAATTTTAGTTCCTAGTTTAGAGTTTAGTTCCTCGGATTATTTCCTTTTGGTCAAATCGGGACAAAAAATACATGGATTAAATTAAGTGACCTTTTCTTTTTTTTAAATATCCACAGAGCGTTTTGTACCTCCTCTTAGCGGTGGCGCTGCCGTCCTGCTCAGCCCTCCTCCAGAGGTACACCAGCAGCCTGTGCTTGAGGGAGTTGATGGTTTTGTCAGTGTAAAGGCGGGGGAAGCCCGACTGACTCTCCGCCTGAGCCTCTGTGTAAACTGCTGAAAGAGTCAGGAGGTCGTCCTCATAACAGAACCGCCCAATCGTCCTCACATCTAGAAATGTTCCCTCTGGAGTGACCTGGGAGGGGGATGAGGAAAAAAAACAAATGTGATACTCTTTAAGCAGCAGTCGGTCCCCAAACTAGACAGAATTAAACAAACAAACGGAGTTATTAACTGATCAGTATCGACTGCATTAAGCTACGGAGCACGATCCGATCCTTCGTTTTACGTCAGCTGTCACACATATGTCCTTCACTTCACTGAGCTCCATGCGAGTGAGCGAGGGCTGAGCCCCGCCCACAGCCAGACAGTGTCACATTCTTTATTTATGTTATTTAACGAATTTATCTTTACTTCACAGTTTTAAAGTGAGCGAGACATTCCCTCGAGACAGTAACAGAGAGAGTTTGTTATTTTATACTTTGTTATTTTGTAAAAATTTGAATTAAAATAACAATAAGGAACAAATTGGATGATGGCATTTTTTTTGTCTTTATGCAATGCAGAGCTATTAAATTGTCAAGCATATACATATGATTGAGTTTAGTATCTTAAACGTACTTGAATTTTGCACTGTGCAGCTGTATTATATCGGAACATTCCAGTATCGGCAGAGGACTCGAAACAGGAGCAAAACAGAACTTGATCGGGACATCCCTAGCTAAGTATGTAGTCTAAATGGCTGTCCACAACCAAATTATTAATATCTCAGAAAGTGTTCTGCCTTTTGTCACAACACCTCCTTCAACATCACTCACTGGCATGTCACCAGAAGTGCAACGTGCTTCAAAGATTTACATTCGAAATGGTACGTGGGCTCACCTGAAACACGTGTATGGTCTGCTGCTGGACCGACAGCACAGCCAGGATGTTCCTGTAGAGGTAGAGGCCCTGGTTGTGCGACAGGATGATCTTGTCACACTTGAAGGACCTGGTGTCACACAGCTTGCCAGTGTGGAGGTCAATAATGTGGAGGGAGTAGTCTTCTAGAGGAGACCGAGGGTTGGGAGTCACAGATTCGTTGTTGCGATACACCTGATAGGGGATGAAGTGTGGATGAAAGGGGCGGTCTGAGGCAAACTCTGGAATTGAATTTGTAGCTTTAATCATTTTTTTAAAATGTCCCTATACTTTTACAGTTGGTATGGCGGTGTCGTTACCTCAAAGAAGTAAGGCGGCGGCTCTTCTGGGACGTACACAGCCGAGCCAACAATGACATAGCGGCAGTCGTCTGTGAAGAGGCTGCACTCCCGGTTGAGGTGTTCTCCGTTCGAGGCCACATTAGTGACGTGGAGCAAGGAGAAGAAGCGCTCAAACAGCCGGCCTCGGATGTTGAGGGAACGCTGGTCATTGGCCGTTAGAAGAGTCTCTCCCTCTTGGCCTCTCAGCAGGTCCTGAGCCGCTTGGCAGCCTTGATATTCATATATCTGTAGGAGGGGGATTGGGATTGGAGTTTATGCTTGTCTTGGGTATATTTGATAGTTTGATGGACCAGGTCTGTTCCAGTCGGGGAAAGTTGCTTTTGACAGATGGAAGATTCTAAATAATAATCACACAATATGTGGTATCAAAGGAGTCTAACGCCGACATTTAGAGGGAAAAGCACCTCCAAATGAACGGATCTTACCTCCAGAGACGTCTGATCAGAAGAGAAGGCGATGAAACAGCGTCCGTCTGGCGAGAACTTCCTGAGGAAGCAGGGGGGCTTCTCCACGTTGACCACAGTGAAGTTGGGGAAAAGGTTCTGGTGGAAGCAGCGCACTCTGTACCAGTGAGCTCCGGGTCGCCCCGAACAGATCCTGCGCCTCTCAAGACGATAAACCACGTTTTGATTTTGGATCCGTCTGGGCTTCAGGGTTGGGGTGTCTTCGTCCATCGCTGTGATTAGAGAACGATCTCAAACCCCTCCTCAGAAGGCAGTTGGACAGGCGGCCAGAACATCACAGGTGCAGTCTGGTACCTGTGTTTTCTGTAGAAAGTGACAGGGGAGACAAAGAACACACAGGTGCTCGGTTTAACAGGTTTTAGTGTATAAAGAAATAATCAAAACGCAGTAATACATTCCAATTCTGACAATGGATTCACCATTTTAAGTAACCGATCAAGCATCTACGTAGTTTCTATATCATAGTTGACTTTTCATGTCACAAACCATTCAAGTTTCTGGCTGCTGGTCAGACAAAGACTACAAAGACAGATGTCTTGTCTTCTATGAAATCTTATCACCAAATATTTATTTACACAAAACAGAGACACTCAGCACTGGAAATGTACTTCTTTGTACACCTTCAACTGTGGCTGGTGTATTCCGAAATGGCACTCAATACATTTCTATTGTTTTTCTTTTCTAGGCTGGTGAGTGAAGCAAATCTAGCAGCCACTTGCCTATTTGACCTGCATTCGGCTGGTGCTGATTCCAAAACTACTCGATCATACATTGCCCATAATGCACCGTAACATCAGCTTTCATTAAAACTCCCCAGCGTGCAGCGCAGGGTTTCTGTTAGACATGCTTAAGTCCAGACGGAGGTAACCCTGATGCTTTTATCAGACTTTAAAAAGCTCCTCCACAGCCGCAGATGACATAAAAGTACCAACATTACTCCACGTGACGAGTAAACTGCCTTCTGTGGAGCTATGTGAGGGTATGACGGAACATAAAGACAAAATACGGTCATTGGCAGCCCACTGCTCCCTATATATACAGGGATGGGTCAAATGCAGAGGATAATTTCCCCACTGTGGGACTAATAAAGGAATGTTTCTTTCTTCTTCTTTCTATTCTGTCCACATACCTAACGTTAAGTCTACTTTGACTCTGATCCAACTGCAAGGCTAAGACACTGGTCTATGATGTGTGTCACTAGCTCAGACAGCTCAACACTAAAGAGCAGTAACCGATAATTGTAACACGAGACAGCAGCTACTTACTATTTGTTTTTTTAAAAATCCAACCGGGAAGCTCTCTGGGTCCTCCAAGTTCAGCTGGCTGTGTTAGCAAGAGCAGTTAAGTTTGGCCGACGAGCTCGACAACTTACAGCTAGCTTACCGGTGGCTAACTTCTACCTCACGTTAGTGGGAAATGTCCGGCTTTATTTGTGTCGCATAGTGCAAGAGTAACCGTAAGTTATCACGTTTCTCCAAATATCTCGACTTCCTGGAGCGTGTATTTATCTAACAGCTGCTATGTTTGTTGTGGGTGAGCCGGGGAAGGAAACGCAGAAGAAGAAGAGGAGGAGAGCGGCGCTGAAATAAAAAGGAGTGCAGAGCTGTTTTCAAACAGCGCCACCACACCCTCCTCAGGTGGAAAATGGAATTGCACCCACATAGTCGAATGGATTTGTGATACTGGCAGCTGAAAAAGTCAACAAAAAATCAAATACATTAATAATGTGCAGATTTAAATACGACTATTCAATACGATTATACATGGTATATTCAATACGATTGAGTCGACGTATTGTGGCATCAAGATACACAATGGTTACAGTGCAGTATAACACAATACTTATGTTAGAGGGAGTATATATATCGGTAGATAAATAATTCAATAATAATTATATTGATATTGGTTGAAGATGACGGAAACAAGCTCACTTACATACAAACAGTTATATGGTATTCTACCATACATGCTTTTAATCCAAGCTGAAACTAATGTGCTATAAATATATTTCTGAGCATCCCAGTGTAACATTTCACAGTGTGCAGATTTAACCACAGTGAATTGCATTTAGAGGTAACCTTATACTGTAGCCACACATGGTTCAAACATGCACCTGCTGATTTCCCTGAAGTGCCAATTTACTGATCAGTAGGTGGGTTTGCAGGTGAGGAGCGCAAGTGTTCCAGCCAACTTTGAACATGGCAATGATTGCCTCCACTGAATTGGCAGAGAAACCCAACAACCCTTTAGCCACTGTACCTACAGTGTATATAACTGTCTTGTTTGTTTAGCCTATTTCATGTAATTGATTTGTTTATCACAGCATGTAGCATAAGTGAACCCGCGGTGACCTGCGTTATGCCCCCCCCCCCCCCCCCCCCACCATAATGACAGATAATTGAATTATGATTATCCTCTTTCTTATGAGGCATGTTCTTACGGACTGAGAATAGCATTATGCAAAGAAAGAGAAAAATGTTCGCAGTGCGTTGGTCTTGGAAGACTGCTAATGGTTCTTTGCGCAATTATCCCTGACCAAAGAGTTTCGTTTGAATGTTGTAATTTTCCATAAAAGCACATGCAGTGGGCATAAAAGGCCAGTTTGAAAAGAAAAATGAAGAAATCAATGGAGGGAAAGATGTGAAATTATCCACTTTAAAATCTAATGGCATTTTCCTTTTCAACTATACCTGATTAAGCCAGCGCTTCAAGATGTGTGTGTGTGTGTGTGTGTGTGTGTGTGTGTGTGTGTGTGTGTGTGTGTGTGTGTGTGTGTGTGCAAGTGTCTGAGCGGTGTGTTCGTACACCTCAAGAATCGTGTGCCTATGTGTGTGCGCACACAAGTGTGTTTGCGTGCCACAACAATAACCCGCACAGGAGTATTTCAAAATAGAAACCATGCACTATCCTCCGGTTGCTCTCCTGCTATTTTCTAAGAAATCACTACACCGGGCCCTCGCCTCAGCTTTTATCATTAGCCCGTGAAGTAGAGACGGCATGGAGAGTCTACATCTGATGGTCTTCTGCCAGAAGACACAGTGCTTATTAAAGATTATTTTTTCATCCTTCTGTGCTTTTTACAGCCTAAAGTGGACAGTGTACTTTTCTCCAGGTGAAACAACACCAACATTTCGCTCTTAACTGTGGGCTTTTGGCACTATCGCCCTATACCACAAAATGGAGTTGCTAGAAAACTTCAAATTGCCCCCCTTTCAGCAGTCAGGGGAAATGAGGGGTGGAAATGCAAGCAGTGGCTTTCTGCGACGGCAGGTCTTATGTGCTGTGCTTCAAGAGTGTAAGAAGAAAAGTTTGTTTTGAACAGTAAATAATGGAGCTGAACAGAGTCCAGCAATTGCCGTTATTATCATCATCATTATAACAAACTGAAATGTCTGAAAGAGCATTTGCATTAAAGGACATCTGGATGAAAAGTATAGAGCAAAATCATTGACTTGATCAAACCTCTATAAAAAAAAGGCATTTAGAAAAGGTTACTCAAAGAGAAATACATAGTTTTACCATTTCTTCCATCTTTTTTTTTTGCTCAGACATTTGTGTTTGACATTTAACAAAAGCTTTTAACTTTTCGATCCAGCCTAATTTCAGAGCACAATAGGACATTTTAACACTGTAACTTTCCAATCCGTATTCAGCTGAACTTTCCATGTCTTTTGTGACAGTGAATGATTTCTGCTTTTTCTTTTTTTTTTCTGAGAAATTACAGTGATCACAAATGCATTATGGCAGGCCGGTTTGCCGGTCGCAAAAAGCAGCTGCAAAAAAAAAAGAAAAGCGTACTCTGGGAGAGGTGAACAGGGAGAGAGACGAGCGAGAGGAGGATGCAGCTAAAGGCTGCTCCACTTATCCCTGCCTCCTGCATGGGTGGGCTAATGTACGGGACCTAGGGGACAGGCCCGGGGGGGGGGCTACCCAAGAAGCTGGACCCTTCTGATGTTAGTATCTCTCAATGCAGCAAGTATTTGTGCCAACAACAACGACAAAAAAGCCAGATTCTGATTCTTTACTTTCAGTTAAAGTTGCATTATAGAAATACTCAATTTCAGTCCTGCATTTAAAATATCACAATAAGAGATTTCATTTCGTGTAAAAATTAAAAGAAACACTCACGATGAAGCTGTTTTTGTTGCAATTTTGTATTCATTTTAAGTCAAACCATGTTTTTTTCACCAAACCTGACCAATCGTTTTTTAGCGTTTTCTTTAATTTTCGGTTTTGTTTCAATTTACAACACGTGTTTCAAACTGTGACGGTAATCTGGGAGAAAATAAGTTTCTCTGTAGATGGATGGGAATATCATTTTGAAGGAGACAGGGTTGCTGTGAGTGTCCTATTATTATATATTATGTCGTTGTATCATTATTACTGCTTCATTTTGGCTTCAAAATGGCTTCATATTTCATCAGATCATCATATGTTTTGCGGCTATGTTAAATCTTAATACTCAATCTGCTATACTCAAACCTGAAGTGTAGTGAATCATTTGCTTTTCAGAGTTATTTCTATTTATTATTGTATTCTTTTCTTTGTAATTTTGTTATTAACTTGTACGTCCCTATTTGGATGGAGTGACTATCTGAATGTATTTGCATGTTCGAACCCCAGGAAGACCAGCACTCACACCGGTGTGCTAATGGAGATTCTAAATAAATAAACAAATCTGCAAAGTAACTAGTAACTAGAGCCGTCAAATAGAAATGGTGGAGTCAAAAGTACAATCTGTCCCATGTGCTGTGGAGGAGCAGCATCAAAAGGAAACACTTTAATCGTGAGTTGTGGTTCGCTCTTCACATGTTCTAATATTGCTTACTTGGCGTATTGTGATTAAAGAAGTGGGGATCGTGTCGAACCAAATTGAATCAAACTGTAAGAAATCACATTCATTGTTACTTCACGCTTTACATGAGTGTGTGAGAGAAAAATAACTGGATGTACAGTCCTTCAATAGTGACTGTAAAATAATGTCGTTATGGGAAGATGAATAGGCTAAAATAAATCAACTAATAGATGTCAGCATGAAACCTCCCCAGTTGATTACTTACATTAAATAAATCATTTTTTGTACTTAAATATATAAATGAGGCATTTTCTAATGGTAACTTTCGGAGAATTAAGGAGAAATCTACAAACGCAAATAGTAAATCAAACCCCTAAATGTGTATTTAGGATGTTTTCTTTCCTCTACTCTGAAATAAGACGTGTTATGGAAGCAAAATAGCCCAAAATCAGTTTTTGCCCCTTAGAAAAATACATACAATGGACATCAAATCAGCAACATATTACAAAGAACAATAAGAATGCATGAGTCAGCACGCATGAAACAAAACAGAGACTCTGAAAGTGCATAGATAAATTGTACAGATGCCTATGAATAGTGAAATGATTTACAGTACACGCTGATACCTAATATGTCTCATGATCCTCCCGTGTGGCCTCTCGGCCGAAGGTGCAGGCATGTTTATGAGGAAAAGAAAATATGCAAGTGCATGTGATGAAAGACACATAAACTGACATCCAACCGTGAATGTGAGCCAGCGGCGTTTTAAATGTATGTGTCTCCTGCCCAGACCTCTGGTAGCACTTTCACCCTCAGACAGAATGTGAGGCGGGGAGGCACGGGCCAAGTGTGACGAGAGACAACTGCTGCTATTTGAATATTTTATGGAAATGTGTTCTTATTTTTTCTTCTTGGCAGTGAGCCCTCCCACACAAATCATATCTCGTTTAGGCGTCCACGAGAAAGGTTCACAGGTTAAATATATAGACACAGGACAACACACACACTTAACATTTGGTTGAATCACTTGGTCAAGTTGTAAAAGTCACAAGATGAAGCAACAATTTCAAAAAAGAAATACGGTTTGATCAATTTTCACATCGTCTTTTCAGGATTTCTGAAGAGCGATTTAGGAAACAGGAATCATTTTGTCAACCAGAGTGCACAATTCACACACACACACACACACACACACACACACACACACACACACACACACACACACACACACACACACACACACACACACACACACACCAGCACACCTCAAAATTTTCTTTGTGCAAAAAGCACTTCAATTAAAACTATACAATAATTCATAAATACTCAATTTTGTCACTGTACACACATTGCTAGTTTTAACATTTACCTTTTTATTCACCTTATTTTTCAGAGACAAAAGAAACAAAAAAGAAAGCATGATTTTTTTCAATTGCTGCTACATTGAAAAAAAATAAAAGCACTCCTCTCGTTTGCTTCCATTGTTGTTGTGAACAGGAACTCACCTGTGGTCTTTTTTTTACTGCGCTGACATTCTGATTGACGAGACGACAATCAATCAATCAGGTGCTTGGTCAGGTGGTGCGTGTATCGGCCGATTGGTCCATGTGGCACTTTGAATGGTTTTGTTTCAAAATAGCAAACAAGTGACTTCAAGTCAAATTCCTGTGTCTCATGCAGAGCAGTCGTTTCCAAAGACTGGTTCGGGACCCACAGGTGTGTCGCAGGAGATTTTATTAAGTCGCCAAATACATTTGCAGAATATTTTCCGTAGTTTGTTATCTCACATTTATATCTGCAGTACACTTTTGAGCGACATGAAGAAGCCTGAATGTCCGTAATGCTCTGATGATTGTAGCCCACTCATAACATTGAATCTAACATGAAAAGCTTACATTTTGTTTGTTTTACTGAGGAGGTATAAAAACATTGAGGTGCATGTATTTGGTCTAATGAATAAAGTAGTTAACATGTGTATATGTTTTCAATAACACATGGGTAAAACGAAGTTGTGACCCATCAACTGTATATCTCTTTGAAATGGCTGGTAGACAATGTAAGTGGATAATGGCAGTAAAAATGGTCAGGAACACTCATTTACGGAAAAATTCGCTTTTTTGTTACCTTTTATAGATGAAGCCTGTTGTGAATAGGGTCACGATGGTTTGTCATTTTTAATAAACTGGGTCCCCAGAAAAAAACATTGGCAAACACTAATGTGGAGAACCGCATGCAGCGTTTTGCAAAAGGTGTCACGTTGAATTGCAAATTGGGTGCAAAGCAGAAAATGTGTTTAGAGTTTTGGAGACTTGCGCTGACGTTTTTAAACTGACGAGTGTCAGTTTAAATAATTGTGCTTTACTGTATGTGTCATTTTAGCATTAGAAAAAAAAACAATTAAAAAATACACCAAAAACATGACTCGCAATTAATCATATACATTTTCTCCAACCTCCACTGAAAATACCTCCTCAGCCTCGGGACGCCGTTCTCTGGTTCTTGTGTGTAATTGGTTACAAGGGAACCCTCCTGCTAAATGATCCACATTTTCAATTTCAATTTTCTTCAAGTGAGACCTATAATTTTAGATGTGAGCTACCAGGGGGAAAGGAAGGATAGTGAAAATGCAACAACCAGGACACTTGTTTGTTAGTGTGTGTGTGTGTGTGAGGGAGGGAGGGAGTTGTTGTTGTGTGTGCGTGCACATACTTATGTAACGTTCAATAATTTCAATCATCCATTATTTTCTCTTGATCACTGCAAATGACAGAAAATTGCCATTTCACAGTTACAGTTATAATTTAGTATTTTTCTCAAGCACACACATTCGTCCCAGTTTTTTACCTCTCATATTTCCCATTCGCAAGGCTTTAACATAATGGACACAAGAGCAGAGGCTGTAGTGTTTATGAGTGTGTGTGTGTGTGTGTGTGTGTGTGTGTGTGTGTGTGTGTGTGTGTGTGTGTGTGTGTGTGTGTGTGTGTGTGTGTGTGTGTGTGTGTGCAACAGTTTATTGGCTGCAGACCAGAGAACAAGCATCAGACATTAGGACGGTATCGATCACGAGCAGGACGCGGACAATTCGTTCCCACCGGGTCAAACTTTCCTCTTCACTTGGGTTGCCGGCACAAGACGAGAAGTCACAAATGATTTTGCCCCCCCCCCCCCCCCAAAAAAAAGGCCGCGCTAAAAGAGGAAGAGCTCAAAAAGAGGTCAGGTGAACTTGCCTCACTACCCTCTCTCGTTCCTGATTCAGTCGGAGAAGAATGGCCGTGGTGGGGGACTGAGCGGCTGCACACATTACAGACGAGTCTCTACAGCTGGAGCTGAAGCAGGCCTGTAATTTCTGCCATTTGAGAGTGTGAGCTGAAAAGCAGAGTGATGGCCACTTTTCTGTTATTATTCCTCTGGCAGAGTGCTGGGTGAAGGAAACAACCGTGCTTTAAGAACATGTCCATCAGCCGCTGGCAGTATTTGGAGATGGTATTTGTAAAAAGTAACTCTGTCATGTTGTATCGTTACGGTATATAATACCTCAGCCCGCGTCTGTCCGCCTTGCCTCCTGCATTACACGCCGGTAGCAGGTCGTGGTCACGCTGCCGCTGAAGTGTCTCACGGCGGAACACAATAGAAGTGTTTCATACTCGGATCGCTGAAAAACAACAGGCTGCCAAAAGCAGCAGTGTTCAGTCGGGTGCATATTTGCATCTGATTAATACTTTTTAGTAGAAAATTCACCACATTAACCTTGAAGACCAAGCCGACCTGCAGGGCCTCACGCCAAGTGGGAAAAACCGTTCATGCCAGCTTTCTATTCATACGGCGGAGTCTGCGGTAGCGGGTATTTCCGACAGCTACAAAATCTCCCACTTGGCGACAAGAAAAACAAAAAACTGCTGGAATAAATGGCTGCAAAGTCACAACCGCTGGCAGTAATCTACATAAAATCCAATATGAAAATAGTGTGGTTGTAAAGGAACTGAGCTTGTTACATATCATTACTATGTTCACACTGTAGGCAATGGTGATATTTTTTCACATATGTGACTTAGATCTGTTTAGTTTTTTTATAACATTGTAAACAGTATGAAATCTAATCTTTTCAGTTAAGATTTGGGCTATCACATAAATAGTCTGAACATAGGACTATGACGTCCCCGACTGCACCCACACACACCTCCGTAAAGACCTGGCAGTCATTGCTCCATAAAAAGACATAATCAACATTTTTAACTGATCATTTGTTGGATTCCACTGCACATTAACGTAAAAATGAAACCGCAAACACAGACTCCGTGTTTTCTTCTTGAGGAGAGCTAGCTGCTGCGTGTGACATATTTGTTGTTGTTCTTTTGTGCATGCGGGAAAGTTGTGGGCCATGTTCACGCTGGATTATGAAGTTGGCTAAATAAAAAAAATGTAAACTGAGAAATAAATCTGAATTGAGCACTAAGGCTCGTAGTGTGAACGTGAAGGTTCTGACCAACCAGGCGTGTAGGAAAGCAAACCAACCAGTAAAGTCAAGAGGGTACAACCAGAAGACTCTTCTCATTTGTCATCTTCATCTGATCTGATCGTCTCCAATACAGAGTTTTCTCACAACAACATCTGGAATCAAGCTAAGTGGTGAGCCAAAGTGGTGATGCTTTGTTTCATGTATGAATCATAACATAGCTTGAATTCCTGCATTTCAAGGTCTCCCAGTTTTCCTTTTAGAATGACGAATACCAGCTGCAGCTACCTGCTGTCAACCCAGTCTATAACAGCAGTTCTTGGAATAGTCGCAAAAGGGAAATCTAGTGATTCCTGACACAAGCTTTCCATCTTTTTCATTTCACTCAGCACAAAAACAATGCCAATGGAAAGTCAATTAGGAGCCCTTTTTGTGGTAGGCACACAAATTAAACTCGTCCAGGTGACAAAGCAACGGTCAGAGCAACTGACGTAGTATTAAATATTGAGAAAGACCACTTATGGCCTAACCAAGTGGTTTTGTTGCCTAAAGCTAAGTTTACTTACTTATTTTAAGCCTTCATGTTTTTCCCAAACCTATCTTTAGTGGTTTTATTGCCTTAAACCAGCATCAGTTTTGTTGCATAATGTCATCCCGACTGACAGATACTTTCAATTGAAATACATTCGTTTGAAAGTCGTGCTGAGCGACACGAAATCCATCTACACAAATTTCCCAAACTGCTTTGAGACTCGTTTGAATACGGTGAGTTATTTCCACTCACGCAGGTGCAGAACGTACGTGCTAGTTGGCCGTTGGCTGCGGTCATTGCGATGTGTTCCAGTGTGACCTTTTGGCCAAGACACAGGACCGCTAGCTCTTTGACGTCGGTGCGTGGCGTCTGGGCCTTACACTGTTAGTTTGTACTTCGGTTCAATTGTTAACATACCGCTACAAATACTGTAACACAATAAAGACAGCTCATTAAGAATTAATTTCCATGTGATGTGACAACACACAGCTTTTTTTCACAGCCGACATTTTGACTTGAAATCAACGTCATAAAAGCGAAACATTAAAAGTGGCTCAAGCAGTGGAATATAGATATAAGACACAGTATGTTTAATAATGCTGAAATCATTGTTGTCTTTGGTCTTTTTAGGGGTTTGCTGACAGTAAACAAAACATAGAACATCACCAGATTCATCCAATAATCAAATATCAGATTTTTGTTTTGTGTCATGTCCTTAATTTCAAAGCTTTCGCACCTTTCTCACCTTTTGTTCCTATTTCCTAAACAAAACGACAAGTGTAAATCTTCGGCCACACCCCGATTAAAAACCATTTGTGAAATTACTATCACATCGCCAGAACACCCCTTTCAAGATGACTTGCCAAGTTTCAGGTGTTATCAGCCATGCTTATGAATAAAGAAATGCAATACAAGTCGATGTTTGTGTCGAAAGCAAGAGCCTCTGCATGTCATTATTGTAATAGCGCTCGCTGTTGAGGCGTACAATTGTTTACAGACTGAGGAGACATATAATGAAAGGGAAGGTGTGATTGTACAAGAGCTTATTCAATAAAGACCATACACTGACAACAGAAATTGACTAAAACACTAGCGTAAAAATGTAAATGTGGTATTTGGGCTTTTTTTTGGTTGTGAGATTTGGACCTCCTGTTGGGCTGCAGCTGCACGTCGTTTCCCTCCCCCTCCTTTTTTCTCTTCATCGTGTCCCTTTCCCTCTATCTCTCTCTCTGTTTTCAGACCTGCCTCCGTGTTCGCAGGTAAATGAGTTCTGAGTGAGTATTAACTAAGATCAGTGGTGGTTATCTGATCAGAGCGGGTCACATGGAACAAAGACCTCTCCTTTTCCTCCAGCCACCTGCACTGCCCACTACAAATGAGCCTGAAAGCCCTGTGTGTGTGTGTGTGTGTGTGTGTGTGTGTGTGTGTGTGTGTGTGTGTGTGTGTGTGTGTGTGTGTGTGTGTGCGCGTAATTGTGTGTGTATACCTGCATTTGTGCATGTGACCGAATGCTCATGTAAGTATGTTTATCTATGCATAACTGTGTGTGTGTGTGTGTGTGTGTGTGTGTGTGTGTGTGTGTGTGTGTGTGTGTGTGTGTGTGTGTGTGTGTGTGTGTGTGCGTCTCCAGGGCCGCAGGGGTCGACAGATGCTCCTTCTCAGTGAACACAATGAATTACTTATATGCCGTTAAGCCAAACACGGCCGCGCTGGCCGCTGGTTTACCCAACACTGATAGGGCCATCTGCCGAGGTGACTCTGCCTTCGCCACTGCTCTTTACAGACACGTAACCAGACGCTTATCTGCCAGGGTGGGCCCCCACTGCTGATTAAAAACATCAGGACTTCTACAAATCGTCCGTGTGGATTTGTACATGCGTGTTCACGTGTGTCCGTGTTAGGCGGCCCTGTACGTCCGCACTTGTAAAAAGACAATGAGAGGGGTCAGTGTGTGGGCAGATTTTGGGTAAAGTTCAGGTTTAGAGGAAGGAGGAAGGTTAAACGAGGGTGACTCAAAACACAAATTGACTCGTATTGTTTGGCTGCACTGGTTTTTATTGTTCTCAGATTATCCACTTTAGGAGGGAAGAAAAATAAAAGCAGCAACCTCCACCCACACAGACCCAGAGTGAATGGAGAATAAAATAAAGAGAAGCTACATCCAAGAGGTCAGTGTAATATGGATCATTTGGCCACTTACATATAAAAAAAGGGTACTAATGAAAACAGACAATGGTCAGGATTTCATAGAACAACCAACACCTTTGACTGCAATGTTATACCAGGACGTACTAATAACATGAAAACATGCTGTGTGAAAATGCAAAAAAGGAAATAAGCTAAGTAGCTAAATTGGGTTACAACGGTAAGTCTGATATCACATATTATTTCATCATATAGTAGCTTCAACATTCGTGAAAAGAAGTGTCCAATGTTCACTCTCTTTTAGCTCTGTTTTGGTCTCTTCCAAATATTCAATTTAATTCAATTTATCTTTGTATAGCCCAAAATCACAAATTACAAATTTGCCTCAGAGGGCTTGACAATCTGTGCACATACGACATCCTCTGTCCCGGAACCCTCACATCGGACCAGGGTCCAGATATAACCACGATCCATGGAAACCTGTGAGGCGAGAAAGCACAAAGACTCCGGGGAAGAAGCAAAATGAGTAGTGAGCATTAATGGGACATGAATTTATGCAGAAGGAGATGAAGAAGAGGAGGAGCTCAGTGTATCCTAGGAAGTCCCCCGGCAGTCTAGGCCTGCAGCAGCGTATCTAGGGGCTGGTCCAAGGCAAACCTGAGCCAGCCCTAACTATAAGCACTATCAAAAAGGAACGTTTTAAACCTACTCTTAAATGTGGTGAGTGTGTCTGCCCCCCGGACTGAAACAGGAAGCTGGTTCCACAAAAGAGGAGCTTGATAACTGAAGGCTCTGGCTGCCATCCTACTTTTTCTAGGAACCACAAGTAGCCCTGAATTTAGGGAGCGTAGCTCTCTAATAGGATACTATTGTACTATAAGCTCCTTAAGATATGATGGTGCCTGACCAATTAGGGCTTTGTAGGTAAGTAAAATAATTTTAAACTCTATTCTAGATTTTACAGGGAGCCATTGCAGAGAAGCAAGACAGTCCTTGAGCAAGACACAACCCAGCAAACAAATTTGCTCCCGTAGCTGTGCCTACGGTGTATGAATGTGATAGAATCTGAATTGTACGTCGCTTTGGATAAAAGCATCTGCTAAATGACTGTACTGTAAGAGCTAATACAGGAGTAATATGATCTCTCCTCTTAGTTCTTGTTAGTACACGAGCTGCAGCATTCTGGATCAACTGGAGAGATTTAAGAGACTTATTAGAGTAGCCTGAAAATAAGCAATTGCAGTAATCTAGTCTAGAGGTAACAAATGCATGAACTAATTTCTCTGCATCGCTTTGAGACAGGATGTGCCTGATTTTTGAAAGTTTACGGAGGTGAAGTTTGTGTTGTCTGGGAGTTAAAAGACAAATCCTGATCAAAGATAACTCCGAGATTCTTTACGGTTCTGCTGGATGCCAGCGCAATGCCATCTAGAGGAACTATATCATTAGATAACTGCAGTGGCGGGCCGTCAGGGCCTGCAAGGCCTTCTCTGCTGGCCTAAACAGAATCACAAAGCTATATATATTTTATTTTAAAAAAATTAAAAATCTATTTTATAATTTAATAATTTAACAACATGTATTATAATTTATAAAAATATTTTTCCCATTATCTTATTTTCTCATTGCACAGCTACTGTTGCTCAGTTGCTCTGCTTCCAGTGCAGCTTGTTTTAAGTAGAGCTTTTAACCAATCAGATCTCACCTCTGTGTCTCTATGTAAGAACAGAGGCAGAGACCTGCAGACTCTCACCTGCAGCCAGTGCAGATTAAAGTGAATGGAGACGATATTGTTGATTGTCATAGTGTTCAACCAATCAGATCTTTAGTTTGACATGTTGGGCGTATTCTTTGACGTGCCAGAGCTGCTAGCTGGCCTACAAGTACGTGATTGGTCAGTGGGCTAGCCTGACGTGTTGGGCGGTGACAATCCCAAAATCTGCTGCCTCTGTGGAGCGGACATTTTCAGCCTTCAAACGCATTAAACCTATTCAAGAAATACAACTGGGGAGGCTCGTCTGCCTTCACTGAATCGAGAAGGACTTCTTACTGGAACTAAAACGCACGGATGTACTGAACAACCGTGGGATTAAACTCTTTATGAACAAAGAAAGGAGGATGCACTTTGTCTTTAAATAGTGAACAGCAGCTCTGGTAAGTTAAATGCGTTTGTTTTTACATCTGCAGTAGCTTTAATATGCTTGTTTATATGTTATTATTTGTACAACTTGTTTTTATGAAGATTTTTGTTTGGTTTAATATGTGATAGGAACCATTGTTGCGTCCAGTGTTGCTCTCTGGGGACATATTTAGCCAATTTGGCAACTCTCTCGCTAAATCTGGAGACTTTCCAAACCCTCATGGCGACTTGTTTTGTCAAAAGCTACTAGTGACAAATCGAGCGACTTGTTCTGGTGTTCTTGGAGACTTTTCTGGTGTTTTGACGTTAAAGCAGTACGTTCTGCTCTGTTGTGAACGAGCAGCGGGAGCTGCCGTGAGCACCTCCGCTGCCCCAAAGCACACACAGGTGCAGCAGTCCCAGCTGCAGTCAGAGCAGAGAGGAGACGCACTCTATCTACAGGTGTTGGCTTCATTTTGACACGAAACAAATAATAACCGTAGCTGTGTTTCAGCTGCAGGACAGCAGTGAAGGCCCAGGTATAAAATGCACGGCCCGCCACTGGATAACTGATGTCGGAGGTGTTCTGGGCCTAGTAGAATAACTTCAGTTTTGTCTGAGTTTAACATTATGAAGTTGCAGGTCATACGGGGGATTACTACTCCTGCTTGTGACACCTTTCATAAAAAAAGACATGAGAATTAGGCATGGTTCCATCAACTCGTTTGGAACGAGTAAACTCAGCTCCACAAAACGTAGGTCTTTCTTTACAATACAGGAACAATGCAGTTTTTATTCCCATTCCCATTCCGCTCCGTGCATCATCATCAGTGACAGTTTCCAACCAAATTATGGAGCTAACGTTGGATTAGCTAGCTAGCTACTGTAGCAATAGCTTGTGAAATCCGTCGATGTCAGTTCAATCAGGAGAGACAAGTCGGATAAAGAAAAAATAATTGTTTATTGTGAACAAATGATATGTGATGATAAAGTCTTCAGAGTCTGTGGCGCTTGGACTCTACAGGGAGATTTGTAATCGAGGGGCGTCTGTCCTGAGCAGCAGCAAGATAAATGCCCCCGTGGAGTCCAGACACTGGTGGTTATGGTGGCTGATGAGTTGATGAGTTGATGACGCTGATGAATCTGTGAAGATTGGGCGGAGATGGGGAGGTGGAGGGGTGCGTAACAGCAGCATGAACCTACTGTGGAGGCTTGAATCTTCCCCACAGAGAGAGTAGGCCGGAGAGCATGCTCCAACTGTTGTTTACAGTAGCGTCGCTTCTTAATAAATCTACCAAAAACTGGTTTACAATTAAAAATAATGTAATCCTAAAGCTAATACAATTACACAATGAAGTACACTACTAACAGAATATAAAATATAACATGATCCGCGGAAAAGCTATTCACTCGCACCTCAGCATGGAGACATCGTGTCCAGGCTGAGGGCAAAGCAAGAAGAGAGCGAACAACTTTCCGAAGCCCTTCCTCATACAGTTTGAAATCCCCTCCCATACTGTCTATCTCAATTCCTATTGGCTAACTTCAACAGTCTCCTCCTCCTCCTCGCAGGACCCTCGCACGGGTGTGATCCGTAATTGCCTGTCTAGAAATCTCGCTTTCCCTCTGCTATTCTAAATACATTCAATGACTGTCTTTTATGGCTTAACACTTCTACAATTATGAATATTCTAATTATGTATTTCCAAAACACTTCAAATTATGACTTCTTAATTATGAATCATTAATCACTTCTATTATAATTTCTTAAAACACACTTCTAAACCCAAATTTCCTACACTACTGAAGGTAGAGAGACAATCATATGTAAGCGAGACAGCAGCAGGATGATGGGCTAATGATGTAATTGTGTCGTTGTGCTATTGGATAGAAGAGACCAGCTGATCTAGACAGCTGATATCATGATCGACAGCCCCAAATGATAACAGCAAGGATATAATGAGTGTGCATGCGTGAGGAGTGATTGGCAGATGTATGGGAAATAAACTCCGGACTTAGGCATGCAAGAGAATAGTCTTCCTGTCTGAACTTGCGCTCGAGCTTCATTTGTCATTTCAACAAAATTGCTGGTCGTCGGTTAGAAATGAGAAACCTGTTCTGCCAGTCATTGAGCCATTGTCTCCTAAAAATGACATTCCCTTACAACAAAAATGTGTTTGAAACTGTTTCCCTGAAAATGTAATTGAGAATGCAGATTACTTGTATTGACATTTCTTCTATTTCCAAGTTCATGGCGAGAAGTGACATTTTTAGACTAAATCTACCTGCCAAACAGCCGTATACATTTACGTTCCACTGATTTAAGTCGTGAAGTGAAGATTCTACCTGTATACTGTTAGGTCTGGAATGAAAGGATGAAGCGCTGCGAGGCTGCAGGACCTCCCCTCTGCTGCGAACTTCTTACAGTGTGCAGACAGTGGAAAAATTAGCTGGAACCGGTTCAAAAATTAATAACAATATTTAATGTACTACATGAAATTCACTTATAAGCTGCATTAACTATCAATAGTAATGTTCTCGAGAACAGAGACCACACACACGCCTTCTCACTCACAGGTCTGAATTCAGGTACTGAAAAACGAGAGCGGATGTGGTCTGAGGAATTCTCTACAGAACAGTCTTTTATACGTCGGAAATGTCCAAACAGTCATAGATCATCGGAATGACCCTCCGTGGTGATCTGTGGTTGGCTCCATTTGACTTCTGTCCCCTCCCTGGATCGATCCCTTAGCCAAACAGCTTTGCTCCTTGATAAACATCTGTCTTGACTCCACCTCTGGTCAGTTGTCCTCCTCCATTTGCATGTCCCATTCAGAATCCCTGTCTGACCCTCAAACTATTCTTAGTGTTTTAATACCTTTAGTGACTATACTTTTATGATTTAATACATTCAATTAGTTAATATACTGTGACACATAATATCTTCTGTAAGCAAGAATATTGTAAACATATTGTGACTAACATATTATTATTATTGTGACACTTCTACTCATCACTAGGGGGGTTATTTAATCTTACTTATAATGCGTTTAATACTGAAATTCTCCACAATACGAATCTGACTGTGGTGTGTGTGTGTGTGTGATATTTGGAGTGGTTGCCATGCTTACAGGGAACTCTATGAACTGCGGAGACAGAATTATAGATTTAGGTCTCTCTCTGTAACGATGTTTGGACCTACTTTTGTCAAACTGTGCTGTCATATTCAACTCTATGAAAATACTGTATAACCCTAACCCTAATTCAAAGCTGCATACTGCGATGCCATGGTAGAACATTCCAATTTTGGTGAGCGCCACGATTTCAAGTGATTGCATGCTGCTCTCTGGGTTCGCCCCAGTGGGCTCATGAAACCTAACCACTAATAGAAACAAACTGTGCATTGTCATCCAGAGAATAACAAAGGTATTTATTGTCTTCTTTCAGATCCGCTCCACATTGTGACCGGATATTCGTATTTCTAGTAAAAACTGTAAGTCGTTCGTTTTTGTGCAACATAGAAGAGGGAGTCCTTGCGCAGTTGCGGGGCCAAACCTTTAATTTTTAATCAAGATGAAATTAATGACGGTATATCTGCCAGATATTTTTTTATCTGAGTAAAATCTAGCAATGCCAGACACAAAGGTAGAGTTGACCGGGCCAAGGACAGCAGAAAAAGAATATGCTATCTATTACTGACAGCTCTGCAGCGTGTCTGCATCTGAAACCTGTGAATGATTATATTTCATGTTGCCTGAGCACTGCACTGTTTGTCAAAATTGAATATAACAGCAGGTCGTGCAAAACATCTGAAAAAAAAGAAAATTCACATTAAACTGAAACATTGTCCAGATTTCCCCATGGGAGACCATTAATCTATTATTTCATCGAACAAATGTCACACCATTTTTACATTCCTTGGCTGAGTGTGTTTTAGATATTTGGTGGATGCAATAATCATATGTTGTTTGTGTCGATGTATGAGGACGTTCTTTTACATAAACTTACAAGTGTTCATTTCTACAGTTGGCATTTGAGACAGTTTGCCTACAATACATCCAATGATGAGTGAAAGGTAGACTTTAATAAGTCTGATTGGTAAGAGTGTTCATATTGTATGTAATGTAATTTGGTTGAATAGGTTTTAATTTCCGTTGTGATTGGGATTCTTTTCATAACAAAAACACATTAATATTAATCAGTAAAATCTGGGCGACCGTGGCTCACTGGATTAAGAGGGTTGTCTGCGAACCGGAAGGTCAACGGTTCGATCCCCGAATGGGACGTGTCACGTGTCGAAGTGTACCTGAGCAATACACTGAACCCCCGGCTCCCCGGGCGCCGATCAATGGCAGCCCACTGCTCCCTATATACAGGGATGGGTCAAATGCAGTCGTCAAATTTCGTGTATGTTTCTTCTTCTTTCTGAGTTTGGTGGTGCATTTTTTTCTCTTTGCTAAAGACAAATACACTCATTAAATTAAATTAAAGACGAGAAACAGTTAGTCGGGTTCTGTCCAATGGTAACAAATACTGCATACCAGCACCTCTAAAGCTAATTAAAGGTGTTGAATTCAAAATTATCAGTATATATCTGATTGAGGGTTTGCTTCCACACGGCTCTCAACATTGCAACGGCTGAGCTGGCGAAAAGCAGCTAACAGTGCTAACAACATGAACAGTGCAAACAACAGCAACAGCGTTAAAGGTGCCAAATTCGACAGTCAGAGCATTTATAGCCACAAACAGCTATTTGCTCTGTAAAGTAGTGGGGTAATATCTATCTGAGTAGAGAATTAAGTCACTCTCCCTCTCTCTGTGTTGTAATTCGAGCTTCTCCTTGCTTTGTTGACATAGTCGGGCCAGGTGGAGGGTGAGGACGTTATTAGCTGTAACCTACCTATATGAGCGCAGCACAGCGGCGGTTGGCTAGCCAGTAGGGCACACATGTACTAAAAGGCACGTGCAGCGGGACCGGCTACGTAAACAAAGCACAGAAATGCTTAATTACAACACACACTGAGGGACAGTTACTTTATTCTCTGCTCGGGTAGACATTACTACACCACACAGCAAATAGTTATTTTCTGCTGTATTATTGGTCTGAATTTCAAATTCATCACTTGTGTCTTGTTTGTTTTATGTGTACAAAAACTGAAGTGGAAAAACGTTTTGGTTTTACAGAGTAGCCTACGTGGCGGATTATCTCTTAGCTGGCAACCTCACTGCTCCAAACAAGAAATAGTCATAAAACAAACAAGATCTGACTAGTTGATTGGTGCGCTTTTAGTGGTGTTTCTCCTTATTTCCGGTCTTTGTGCTAAGCTAAGCTTAGAGAGCAGAACGCTGCGTTTGACTGTAAACTGGTAGAGTGGTACAGTCAACGTCGCCACCCCCACTGTTCACTGTCGTCACTGCCTTTGTTAAACTACTCCAGTCTTGCATGAAAGGCCTTGGACTTGGCCTAGATGTATGTGAAAGGGAACACAGACAAACACAGGTTACATTCAAGATCCCAAAAAGACTGAAAATAAATGTCTGTGTGTGTGAGCGCTTATATCCGTGTGTGTAGCCTACGTGTGTACTCGTTTCAAAAGCTGCACAAAAAAGCCCACAGAAAGCAACAAAAAATAAAAACACTCAACAACACAATTGCATTTCCCACAATGGTTTCTGAGTCTGGGAAATTAGAAAGTACAATGATGCACGAAGCACACAATGGCCTCACAAATTGCTCATTTGTGTCAGAAAATACAGCCCTTTTCTCGCGTGTGTGCCATCACTCCGTCAGGGAGACGCACGGTGACAGATTATGCGTAGCTGTCATCCGCTGGGCGAGTAGAGTTCGTATGAAATGTAGCATCATTTCTCAATTTCTTTATTGGCTCTAAATACTGTTGTAGTGCTGCCGGCTGCTTACAGCTGGAGAGCAACAAGCGGACAGTCAGGAGTGAGGGGCGTCAGTATTGTAGATACACGTAATGTATGTATATTAAAATGCATGCGTTCCTTTTTCAAAACAGTGTATGTCAAATGTACAGTATGTACAGTATTACATTTGGTGGGCGGTTCACCGCTCTGTCTTTGCAA
The DNA here is from genome assembly GCA_028022725.1 of Lycodopsis pacificus. Lineage (NCBI taxonomy): Eukaryota > Metazoa > Chordata > Actinopteri > Perciformes > Zoarcidae > Lycodopsis > Lycodopsis pacificus. Next base: position 6,079,485 of record CM051698.1, read on the forward strand.
TAAAGAAAAAAAGGGGTTAGAAAGGGCTTCCTACCGAACAAAAAAAGAATCCAGATTTACCGCACAGATCTCATTAAACACATCCAACATTCAAAAACAATCATCAGTAAGTATAGAAGATATTCATTTGGATGTGCGTGGTTATCTCACATGCAGGCTGATGGGTGCGTTCATGAATTCATAATTGACACTCAAGGCTGTGACACTCACACTGTGACGCTGCCTTGGATGTTCATGGTACCTGGTAAAGCTGGATGAATTATTTGTGTACTTACCTTGTGTTTTTGATTGAAGTGTTGTTTTGGGGAGAGTGGGCTGTTGTGTACACACAAACGTGTGCTGGTGCATCATTTACTGCAGTACAGTGTTAGAATGCTGGCATTTCACTGGAAAATGTCAATTTTCAACAGGCTCATCTCCTCCAAGTTATTCTATAATGTGGTCGGCTTTTAAAAAAAAAATGAAGCTATTCAGTCGCTTTGCTCATTCCACACCAAACCACTGCAACAGGACAACAGCAATATCATTGGAAAGATACAAAAGTGTGCACATTAGATCCTTGCTCATATGAAGATTGGTGGATTTGTTTCCTAAGGTCATTTTTACAATGCCACAGAATACAAATACTCAATTACAAATTTAAATCCTGTATTCAAAATTTAAAGATGAAAGCTACTGCGATGAATTTTCATTTTGGGTTGATTTTGGCGGTCAATGTGGACAAAGGCGGTAGTGTTTCCGAGCACCAGATTCCATTTGAAAAAAACTCAAATTTTACAGCAGCAGGGTCTGACAGTCTGGTTCTGGATCTGGTTCTGGTTCGGGAGCTCCAACTGCAGGTCGAATCCGGCAGTGAAAGAAATGAAGTAGAAGTACAAGGAAGCATAAAAATGGAAATACAAGTACCTCCAAATGTGACTTCACTTCAGAAAAAATGCCCTTCGTTACATTATGGCCTGCAATTGAAACAAACCCCGAAATATGAAGTCAGATGTTGAGCTGCAGCCTGTTGCACAATTCACATGTCTCACATCTGGGACTCACCTGCCTCTCTTTGTCTGCGCGTCTTCCTGTTGTGACTTATATTGGTAATGGTGGAAACGTGTTTGGATTCACTTCGTCAACGGACATCATGAAGCTGTGAAGCATGCAACGTGTTCTCCAGATTGTCTTGCTTCAACATCTGTTGCCCTATGTTCTTGTGGAAAAATCACCCAGCACTGGCACTGATTTCTTTTTTTAATCTCTGAAATGAAAAATAAAATAAAAGCAGGAAAAAAATACAACACAGCTGAGCACTGAGCACTTGAAATCTTCACCGAGACTCGAATGCCTCAGTGTTGTTTTTCTTCTATGTCGAGGAAATAACGCAAATATAATTTCTCCTATAGTTCAAAACGAGTGTGTGTGTGGGTGGGTGGGTGGGGTGGGGGGGATGGGTGTCGAGGAGGAGGGGAGGGAAGGGGGGTTGTTTGGGTGACGTCAGGTCCCATCAGGCTGACAGACCTCCTATTGGACCAGTGGAGGCTTTTTAAAGGAGCAGGCAGCAGCGCACCGGAGGCTTTGCTCTATGATTCAAACGCACCACACTTCCCCCATCTCTCCATCCGGCACGGCGGGGGCGGCGGCGGCGGCGGCGGCGGAGCCGGACCGACAGCAGCCAGGTGAGCGCGTGTTAGGAAAGAAACGGACCTAGAAACAGAGGAGGAGGAGGAGGAGGAGAGGGGTTGTAGGGGAGCAGCGCGCTAGCGTTTGGTAAACTGTTGGAATAGGGATAATAAACGGGAAGCAGGGAAGCAGAAACAACACAGTTTCAGTGAGAATTGAGGTAAAAAGAGAAAATACGCTCATCTTTCCCTGCCTGATCCTCTTGTTTCCTAGATGGGATGACGACGAGGACGCACGCAGCATGCACGCGGCGCCGACTGACCTGGATATCAACAGGTACGTGAACACACCGATACTTCCAAGTCGCGTACGCGACCTCTCCACACGTTTCCAAAACTAAAGACATTTTAAAAAGTCGATGTCGCGCCCGGTGTTCCGCGCCTGTATTGATCTCGAGACGACGGTGCCCCCAATTAACGTTAATCCCAGCATAATTAGATTGAGGGGGGGGGGGGGTTCTTCTTCTTCTTCTTGGCTCCCCTTCAGACAGAGCAGCCAGCGTGGTCCCCGCCGTCGGTCCCTCCCGATGGATTGTCTGCATCTCCCCTCCACACACTCCGCCTCACAGCCTGTTTGGGCAACCATGGGGTCAAATGACAACAGCTCAATGTTGACTGAATCAATAGCTTGTCTCCTGTAGTTTGGACACATTAAAGAAAGAGAGAGAAATAGAAAGAGAGATTTATTTTCAGGGCTTTAAAGTGTGCAGCGGTGAACGTGCAGTTAAAAATAAATTAGAAACGCTCAGGGTCCTCCGTACAAGACTTCACTTTTAATAGTTTTTTTCTCGCGTGGAGTCTTGTCCTAGAATTGTTTTTTTTAATAATGCTGTGGTAAAATTACAGCGGGAAAAGAAAAGTGTGTGTGTGTTAAAAAAAAACTGAGCACCGGAGCAACGGACAGCTCCACACATCTGGCCAGATGACCCCCAGCAAGGCATGAGAAGGGAGTTACACCGGCTGAATCTCAAACATTAAAGCAAAACACACACACACACACACACAAACAGGCTGACTTTATCTCCAACAAACTGAACCATCGATGTGTTATTTCAGTACGTTATAGCTGATCAAATGAACCCCCCCCCCCCACACCAAAAAACTAAAGGACACTAGTGATGACAGCATGAGAAGTGTGAAGGCCAAGATGTATCATGCACATTGTTCATTTCTTATTTTTTTTGTTAAAATCACAAATTATTCTGGGTGAATCGCCTCGGGATGTGTCAGTGACAGGCAGCCTCCTTCTGGCAGGGTCTGAGGTGTCAGGATGGAAACTGGAGCGCAGCCAGGATCCCCCCCCCCTACACTCCAATCTGAGGCTCCCACAGAGATACATACATACACCCCCACATGTACACACACATGCACACACAGAAGCGCACCAAATGGTGTGACACAGCACATGCAATCTGTAGCCATGAGAGAAATTCAGTGCTAACAGGTGTTCAAACAGGCCGCTCGGTACATTCGTCCAATTATTGCAATTAGATGCTGCCTGGTTACCAGTCCATAATGTACAACTGCTGTGGAGGAGTGTGTGTGTGTGTTCGTGTGTGTGTGTGATCACGGGAATAGAAGGACAAACAGCAGGAGAGAGACAGACAGACAGACAGACAGACAGACAGAGAGAGAGAGAGAGAGCGAGAGAGAGAGAAAGGTGCATTTGTGATGATGTTGCGATTGTTATCTGTGGAGGATGAAAAGAAGGGGAAAAAGCGCAGTGTGAATGACATACTTTTGAGTGAACGCGTTGTGAATGCATCATCTCCTTTTTGCCCAGAGTCATTATCAGCTTTAGCAGATTGTCTAGAAACTGCAGGATTATTATTTGTTTTTTGCCTCTGGTACAGACAACAGTGTTTGATTTGAAATAATAAATACAAATGTAAAAAAAAAATAGACGGCTCCCTGGTACAGCGGAGTGATCGGTGCGCTTTAGATAAAGTGTGTGTGTGTGTGTGTGTGTGTGTGTGTGTGTGTGTGTGTGTGTGTGTGTGTGTAAGCACAGCGTGCAGGTTTGGAATGGAGGGAAGCTGTTTGTGTGGACGTGAAGAATAAAACGATTATTCTCATTATGGATCAATGTCGCTGATTATCCTCCTGGTGGCAATCCCCCCCCGAGCCCGATGTGGCGTCTTCGAATGTCTTTGTTTTGTCCGAACAACAGTCAGAAACACAATATATGTTCAGTTTCGGATGATGTGAGAAAAGCAGCACGCTGACATATTTAAAAAGCTGAAACCAACAAAGTCTAAATGTTGTAGTTCTTGCAGCTCTTTCAGCTCCTCCTCTTTTGGAGGAACAGAAGAAAAAAAAGAGTCCAGATTATGATGTGCATTTTCTTTGAGATATTTGAAGGGGCCTTTTTTCTTTTTTATAACGATGTTGTCCTTTAGCCGAGGCGACAAACATGAAAATCCTCAAGCAACCAGGGAACGACAGGAAGGGAGAAGCCTGCGCCCGAGGACGACTGCGCGTCTTGATTTGAGGAGTGATTGAGCTGTCAGACTTTAGAGAGAGAGAGAGAGAGAGAGAGAGAGAGAGAGAGAGAGAGAGAGAGAGAGCAGAGGGCAATCACAGCGGGCCGCGGTCTTATCACAGAGCAAGAACAAGAAAGAAAGATAACGGGGTGCCATAAAGAGTGACATCTGAGCAATATCAGCGTGCGTGCGTTAGTGTGTGTGTGTCGGTGCTGTAGGTGAGCGTACACGCGTGTCATATTAAGCAGGGGATGTTTGTGGCAGCTGTTGGCCCTGTTTGAACAGCAATCACAATCAGCGGCGGCAGCAGCCGAGCGTGTGGTGGTGACAGCGCGACGGCGGTGGGAGACTCTCCGCCATCGCTCCCCCCCTGACCTTCTGCTCCTCCACTCCTCCTCCTCCTCCTGCTCCTCCGTTCCTCTCTGGCCTGCCCTCACTTCCTGTCTGCCCCCTCTTTGCCTGTTGCTTCTTCTTCTTTTTCTTCTTCTTCAGTCAGCGGCGCTGCATCGGTTGCGCCACGGTGGAGGCAGGGTCTGGATTGATTCCTCGCGCTCTCCGCTCAAGTTATTACGGCTTCAGGTCTCTTTCAATCCGACTTTAAAAAAACCTAAAAAGCGTCTCCGTAAAGCCGTGAAAACAATTTGCCCGTGTTCCTCTAGTGTGGCCTTGTATTGTACTTCTTCAATACTGGTTGGAAGTATGAAAAAAGAAAAAAAGAAGCTTTGTAGTACTGCTGCTTGGCTACCTGAGACTGATTGCATTTCAGTGATTCTCTGCGGGGAAATTGGGTGGTTTCATCAACAAAAAGTAGGATGCAGAAAAGAAAATACGGTTCAGAACACAACAGTTATGTTTTACGTGTATCGTCACTGGTGCGGTCTGCGGTTTTGAGTTGACTCCTTTTCCTTCTGCCTCTCTTCGTTTTCCTGTTTTATAATAAGATGTGTCGCTGCACTTTTGAACATGCACTTTATTTTCTCCCTCACTATGTTATTAGTCTTAATTTAAAAACCTAAAATCAATTAGAAAACCAGGGTGCGCGACACAAAAAGCACAGTGAGATAAAGATACAAATAATTAAAACGCACAGATAAGTGCATTTTCAACTCGAGGGGCACTAGTCAGTGTTGCGTCAGCAAAATGACTTTCAACACTAATCAGATGACAGAATAAAATACGATGTGTGTATGTATTCAAAATGACAATGCATGGGCGAGAAGAGAATATAAAGACAAGTGAATGGAAATGTCAGGAAGTACAGAGTCTACCCGTGTGTATAAAATGTCACATTTTATCTATGCAGTTCTGTGTGACATTTGCTACCATACTATTCTTTCCATCTCACGCCACCCTGTCTTTCTTCACCTGTTCCTCACTCCCCCCCCCCCTCCTCCACTCTTCCGCCTTCTTCTCCACCCCCTCCCCATTCCTCACCCTCTTGGTATCCCTGCCTCTCCTCTCCAACTTCCTCTGTTGGTTCCCTTCCCCTCATCTACTTAGGGAGCAGGCTAAATCCATTGTTTGAAGTGGCCTCTTTCATTCAGTGAGAGGAGGAGAGGGGGAAGGGATGGAGAGGTGAGGGAGGTGGAGGTGGTGGGGGTGTTCACTTGAGGATGGGAGAGAAGAAAGAGAGTCCAGCAGCGTCAGGCCTGTCAGTGTTTGTGGATCCCTTTTTCTTTGATTTTGGAGTCAGTGATGTCAGATCAGTTTTAACAAGGAAGTCAAATATTGAAGTGGAAATATTGACCAAACGGTACGTTGTTTCCTGGAGATTTCCTGTCGCTGTGGGGTTCGAACTGAACACTCACTTCACTTCTTTTTATTGATTGGTTTAATGTCCAACCAAAATGAAATTGCATGTTTTTTTGTTTTATTTTTTGCTACACCATATGTACCTCCTCTGTGAATCCCTCAAAAGGGATGAATTCATATTTTACTCTTTTTTTATTTCTGTCTTTTCATTTTCCATCCACAAAGACTAAGATCGTTCAAACTATTTCATTTTAAACTTATATACTTAAATGTACTCATGATGTAGATGCACTACTCCCTTTAGACACTCAATCATTTACTCTGTAGTGAGCAGAAAACTGAGACTTTGGACATTTATAAATGTTGTCATGAGCAACCGACTGAAAGTTCAGCACGGAAAAATGCACCGCTAGCGTAAGTTAGCAGTCAGCTAGTCAGCTATACAGCACATTAAACATTAAACATTAAACATAAATAAACGTACAGTCAACGAAGATGCTGGTGAAGCCCTTAAGGCCTTTACACAGCGTGACGAATAAAAGACACCAAAATGTTGAATATTTTGCATCAAAACTATTCACAACGGCAGCGATGCGAATTTGCGACAGTTGCTATTGACCCAGAGCAGCTTTAGTCAGTCCGTCGGAGGTAAATTGTTGCATAGCCTAAACTACTGTCAGTGCTTCTAATGAGTTTCCTTTTAGTAAAAGTGAATGTGAGTTCCTTCTGGTGAACAGTTACACCGTGTCTATGTCTAGGGCTTTTATTTTGAAAGGTGAAAAAGGGAAGAAGCGGATCTGGGATGGGCTGTCTGTCTTTGTCAAGGTTGAAAGGAGTGTTTTGAATTTATCCGTTTCGCACCACACGATTGGGGGATGCCTTTATGCACGGTGGGAAAAGCTCCGAAAAATCGGCCTCGTTCCGTAAAAAGATACGGTCGTTATTTTATTGCTGCGTAAAATATTCGCGTTCTGTGCGAAAGTACTCACGACAAAAATCGTGCGCGAAACAGGCCCCCAGAAGGCCTTTACTCTTCATTACCACCACTAAGAAAACACTGTTGAGAGCTACAGCGCAGGTTTGTCTACTACAAGCATTCAACCGTCAATCACTGACATGCCCCGCCTACTGCTAAAATTCAAATAATTTCCCATTTCGATTATTTAAACTTTTATATGTAAAAATACTCTGAGTCACGCTCATTTTAGTTTTTTTCCACTGTACTGAGAAAAAAATGTAATTTATGAAAGGCAAAACAGAAAAAGGCCATTTAGCCAAAGCCGCTCGGCCCTCAAGACATGCAGGTTGTGAATCACTATTGCCTCATAGAATAAATGATGTGTCTGCCTGCCTGCCTGTCTGTCTGCCTGCCTGTCTGTCTGTCTGTCTGTCTGTCTGTCTGCCTGCCTGTCTGTCTGTCTGTCTGCCTGCCCGTCTGTCTGTCCTCTGACAGACGGTAGCATCTGAGCTGTCACGCTCGCCCCGCTGCACAATGATAAGAAAGGATTTATGTCAATAGCGCTAACAAAGGACTGTCACCATAAAGGGAAATACGGATTCATGCAAATAAAGGTTCATGCTGTAAAAACTGGAAGGTCAGAGACAAGATCTGCTTCACGCATGAGTGCGTGTTGCTATGGTACAAACTACCGGCGGCGTTTATTTTAAGTGCAGCACGCGGGAGTGAAGGCCTTCGGTGGCTAAACGGCGTGACTCCTTTAATCTAAAAAAGATCAATTAAAAAAACAGCTTTTTATTGATTTATTTCATTGAATTATTTGTAATCGCTCAACTCTATGGAGAAAAGGCAGATCAGCAAGATTATAATTGCATTTAACCTGAAAGAGTCCAGCATGATAGCAGCTACTTTTTTAGGATAACAAGGCGAGGGGGAAATATAATTAAAGATCTGCCGATTGACAATGCAGAGAAACATTTGAGTGCTAATTACCCCCGCATTGTAAATACAACACACCTGTATTTACTCATCCGCGTCTTTAGCGCGACGTTTGTTCAGAACAGCGCATGTTAATCATGTGTAGATGCGTGACACGTGCACGTGAGTCCATATACCGAAGCACAGAGCAGAACAGCGCGTTCAGTTTCACATGTCTTAATTAGTAACTATTCACTTGCTCGCGTGTCAGACGGGGACGCACTGCGGAGGGAAAAGCTCGCGGAGCGGCACGCAGCATTGTTCACGTTTGACTGCATTTCTATCAGTCTGCACCGAACACAACCAGCAGATAATTATGTATTGCTGCGTGCAGATTCGTACGCCTATTTGTTGTGTGTGTGTGTGTGTGTGTGTGTGTGTGTGTGTGTGTGTGTGTGTGTGTGTGTGTGTGTGTGTGTGTGTGTGTGTGTGTGTGTGTGTGTGTGTGTGTGTGTGTGTGTGTGTGTGTGTGTGTGTGTGTGTGTGTGTGTGTGTGTGTGTGTGTGTGTGTGTGCGAATGACGACTGCGGTTCACGATTCACACTTTTCCCTCGAAGGTCGATGTGGAGTTCTTTAGCGAGAGGCGAAGCGCTCCCTCGTCCTGCACACCGTGAGTAACTGTCGGCACGTCGGCCATCTGTCGTCTCCTTGTTTTTTTGTGTCTCCGCGCAGTTCATCGTGTTGTTTCTCTGGTTTATTTTTAATTGTTATGTTATTCATTTAATTTGCCTGAATGTTCGACCTTTTTTCGCACGTTCCTCCATGTGTGAAGTCCGTTACGAGTCTGCATGCGGGTGTGAAAGCGCACGTGCTCCGAGGTGATCATCTCCCGCTTCGTCACGTGCACGACTTCAATTGGTTTGTGTGATTGTGCGCTCTTTGTTTGCTGCTTCTCGCAGCACGCGCGTGTGTGTGCAGCGTACTTCTTCAAGCATGATGTGTGTTTCCTAAATTCGTGCGTCCTTGTGTTTCTCTGTATGCATGCATGTGTGTGAGTGTGTGTGTGTGTGTGTTTATAATCCAAGGCCATTCAATAGCACCACATGGATCCATCCCATATCCTGGTCGCCATGGTTACCGGGGCCACTTATCACAGAGGGTCCCGGCAGATCAAACAGGTGTGCATCCTGACGATGTCTCTCCTCGACGACTGTTGCTAGGAACCTTTGTTGCACACAATACACAGGTGTTTGTGGCCGCCAGTGAAAAACCAGCGGGAGCGCAAAAACATTGTCTTAATGTCCCAGTCTGAACTGATGTGTGTGTGTGTGTGTGTGTGTGTGTGTGTGTGTGTGTGTGTGTACATGTTGTCCTCGTGGGAGACAGTGTGATTTAATTTATTCTGAAAGAGGATGTTCTTTGTCAAAATAAGGAGCGGGGGGGGGGGGGGGAGTTCATTTTGTGGGTCATCACTTGCTACTTTAGTCCTGGAGCTGCGGTAGAGTTCATAAAGGAATAGGGGTTAACGTTTAACGTTTTCTCTTTAACATCAAAGGGGCACTTCATCAATTTAGTACCGAAGTTCGATAATGTTGGGGGACTTGCATGAGACAGATTTTAAAAAGAATTCAGTGCATCAGAGGCCGAGGCATCCTGATTTTTAGTTCCGAATATGGAGCCGAGCTCTTCGGCTCCAAACTTGATCGAACTTTTGTGTTCCTGTAAGACGTCAGAAACTCATTGTAGGTTTTCAGAGCGTTGACCAGTTACTGTTATTTATTTACTTTAGGACTGAGACGTGAGGTAAATGGTCGGCCACATTCCAAATTTAGGAGTCAAACGGTCTCCTGAACAGCAATAAGCTTTATAAGGAATAAGGAGCGTCAGCCCCCCCCCCCCCCCCCCCCCCCCCCCGAGAAGATTTGGGTGTAGGGTCAGGGAAATGATGTAGTCAACAGGAAGAGTGAGGGGGGGGGGGAGAAAAGGGTGTAGAATGAAATGAAATGATCCTTGATACCCGGCCGGAGAGCTAGAAATCAAATTGCAAACCTGTGAGGGCTTTTATTTTATTTTTCTCGACTTGCACTCTCCACTCCTCCCTCCCGGCCTCCACACGAAAGCGCCTGCCCTCCTATTCACCCTCCTGTCCGTCTCTCCATCCTCCAGCTCCCACTTTAACCCTGCGAGGCATCACGCCCCCCCCCCCCCCCCCCCACACACACACACACACACACACACACACTTCTCCTCCACTATATCTAAGGATAAACATGAGCTCAGTCCCAGAAAAATAATATAAAAAGGGCCGTTACCTGTTAGACTTCCTCTCCACCTGGCATTAACGTAGGAATAGAGCTACACCTGACGTTTACACACTTCTCCCGGATTCCTCTCCCTCGGTTTGTTTCGCACATTCGCTCCCACTAATAATATCTACGGGATAATTAGCGTTGACGGGAAGCGCTCGCTTTCGTCAGCTGTTCAGGCTTAAAGTATCCTCATCAATCCATATTGACAAGTGGGTTGCGGCCCGAGCTGCTTTCCACCTGCTACGTGTGAGGTTATTTTTTGTGCTACTACAAAAAGCATTTTTTTCTGTAATTTCCCTCCTTTCCTTCCTTCCTTCCTTCCTCCTTCACCGCCTTACCCCGCCTCCCTTCCACCTTTTCCATATGTCGCTCATTTCAGCTTTAATCCCAACATAGCACCTTTCCTTTCTCCCTCCTCTACCTCGCACCTCCCTTACACCACTTCCCTCGCCTCTCCCCTCCTCAATAAGGAACCCCACACCCCCCTCCTCCTCCTCCCCCTCCCCCTCCTCTTCTCACCCGTCCATGCCTCTCCTCTGCTCTTTCCACCCCTCACTCCTTTCCCCCTAACCCAATAACCCTCGCCTCTCGAGGGCTGCTCCCCCCCCTCCCCACGTCTCTCGCTGCCTCTCTCCCCCCCTGCGGCGAGCCCCTCGGCGAGGGCCGCCGTGTAGACAGGATGCTCCCCCTGTGAGAGGTCAGTGGTCTGGCTGTTTTTTCGCCGTTCTCCCCCTCAGCAATTCTCCGACCATGACCAGAAGATCAGAGTCTTTCATTCACTCTTCAACAGGCCGCCAAAGGGCTTGAATATTTATTTATATGTCCGATGTTGTTTCAAAGATGCATTTTGTTTTGCCCCCTGGTTATTGTGGACGGCTGCGCTCTGTGCTCTGCGTTTCATCCCTTCCGTCGCACAGGGGGAATTTATAGCCACCCTGACACGGATCTCTAGCATCTCTCAAGCATGAATATAAGCATGAGCCCTTGTAATTACCGCTAAACAAGGCTACATGATGCCAGCACAGCAGTGGGGCTGTGAGTGCTATTATTTCTCACGATTAAGACCTTGTTTCCACTGAATGTTTCACCGCCACAAACAAAAAAAAGCACGTCCCTCTCTGTGTCTCTGAAGAGAACAAACAGAATGCACGAGAGTGTTCCCGAGTATGACTCTTCGATTTATGACCGTATCAAATGGACTCATTTGTGAAAGTATACGCAGGAAACATGACTATTGCCCTTTAGATTTTCCAAACCTAGAGGGCAGAAGGCCTGTTTGTGTTTCATGTCTGTGACAGTGGTGGAAAATAAAAAGGCATCAGTTTGAGATTTAGCATCTTGTGCATTTATCACATAGTTTGGCTTAAGAGTCTGAAAACTTCATGCCCATTTTTTTTGCTCCTCAACTTCAATGTTTCTGTGGTGACTTCTTCTTGGCAAGGATATATAATAGCCAAGTATTCGACTCATGAAATAACCATTTTTACTACGTATTGCATTATGGAGCCACGACAGAGTGTTTAAGGAGGTAATCAAATTAGCAAAAGAAAAAAATATGCGGTCTTAAAATGCAGCTTTAAAAAAGAAAAGTTGATTTTTGAATCAGGCCACCGTGCTGTCAGGTTTAAAAAAGGGAAAATGTGGCTTGAATATACTTGAGGAAAACATGTATTTCCCTTTTAGCTCATTCCATAGGGCAAATTAATTAGTAAATCAATTTGAAGGCTGTTTTCAGCTGTAAAGAGATGGTATCATTTATTATTTTCATCCCAGCTGAGAAGGACCTGTAGCGACACACACACGCACACACAAAAAGACTTAATTGCTGAACCTTTTAATTTAACACCAATTTGTTGAAATGTATTTTTGCGAAAATGAATCATAATAGAAATTATCTCTGGAATTGCAAATCATAATGTATGCTGGTGGCCGGAGGACAGAGAAATCTGTGCTGTCGCCGGGGCGAATAATGAAAATGTGTCATCTTGGATGAGGGAGGCAGACGCACACTGCTCTTCAGAGAATTCCATTTTCTAATTCTCTGACAGACGCAGAGGGGGAGCTGAACACATGTACCTCCCCCTCACATACACCAATTACCGCAATGAGCAAATGAAAGGTTGTGTCCCATCAGGGCCACCGTAGGGGGTAGAGAGAGAGAGAGAGAGAGAGACACACACATACTTTACCGACAATCATTCACCACTGTTGATAATCCCAGAGTTGTCTGTTCGGTTTTAAAGCTTGCATTCGCTCTCCTTGTTTTTATTTGTATTTTCTTTTATTCTTCTGTCTCGCCCTCGATTTCTTGTCTCCATTTCCCCATCATGCCATTTTGCCCACCACACAAATTTCCCCTCCTCCTCATCAACTGCCATCATGCTCAGTGACATTTTCACTGACTCAGTGATAGCAGTCAAAGTATGTAGAAAGAGTCTGTCGGGTCAATCAGGATTAGTTGCAGCTTCACAACATCCCGACTGACTGGTTCTCCAACAAAACTGAAATTGACCAACCGGCAGGGTGCTTACAGTCAATGCAGCTATTCTATTTAGTTGCAATCATCATCATCTCGCCATCAATCGTTCAGGAACAACATCCCACCCGAGAGCCTCTGCGGAGTCTGAGGGATACAGAAATGAAACCTAAAAGTTAGAATCTTCCGCGTCTAATTAACGGCTGCTCCGCGTGCCAGGCTCCGGCTCAAAAAAACGAACTGTGAGTCTGAGAGCCGCGAAGCCCACCTGACCGCGTCTCTGCGGGCTAATCTAAGTTAACCGTGGGTTACTGCTAATGATCAGCCTACAGCGACCCTTGATGGGCCGCCATCTCTCTGTCTGCAGCCCTGCGTGGTATTTAGAGAGACCCTGGAGGTCGAGAGAGAAAATGAGAGAAAGACAGGGTAAAAAAATATATATAGAGAGGAGGAGGAGGAGGAGTGGAGAAGACCACGGGTGGGGGTGGAGGTGGTGATTGTTAGACAAGTGACCCAGGTGATGAAATGGCTGCCACGCTGTGCAGGAAGTAGCCACGTCCGGCTCTGCTCACTTCCGCTCAGTGGTCATTAACCCCCCAATCCCCCAGAGCTCCCCGCGGCTCTAAATTCACGAGCACAAAATCAATCGATCGGCTGCAGGTGGAGCAAAACGTGGGAGGACCGGAACTGTGGATGAGGTGAGAGAGAGAGAGGGGGGGGGGGGCTGTTAAAGGGGGAGGATGGAAAAGAGAAAATAGAGTGGAAGGAGAGGACAAAAAAAGGGAGGGGAAGGAAAGGAGTCAAGAGGGAATGGAAAGAAAAGGGAAGAAGGGGGAAGTGAAAGGACAGAAGAGGAGAGGATGTACGCCTCACTGTTTACATAAATTAGGGACTCCTCCTCTCAAGTCCACAGATTATTTTCCATATTGCTTTCTGTAACATAACATTAAAATAAGATTTAGCTCTAGTTTGGACAACAACGGCTGCAGATACATTTCCAGTGAGATGTTCCGTGTGCGTAGTTTTACTGCTGCAGCAACAATCTTGACGACCCCTTGTGTTCTCGCGGCCGGTCACGTTTTGCCCCCGTGGCATTTGAGTTTTTACGAGTCCCGGGAGCCCAGCGGTCACCCGTCAGATGCACCGTAGGGACCCAATGAACTGTTTTAATGCGAGAGTCCCTTCTGAGCATCATCAGAGAAGAGCAGAGAGACAGCAAATCATGAGCCATCTGTCGGGCCCTTTTTAACCGCTCAGCTCAGACAATACATTGTAAGGCCCCGGAATGCAGTCAAATCTTTGCATCGTCGCTCATTAAGTCGCCAGATGTTCACAACACGCGCTGCAAAGTGAAAGTGGACAGAAAGGCCTTCCCTTTTCTTTGTAATCACCAAGGCTCGTCATCACATTTCACCCATCGATAACAAAACGAAACATTTCTTTCAAGGTGTTGCTATTTCAGTGCATTTCGTCCACGATAATGATTCATCAATTCACTTTTTTTTTTTAAAAAAGCAAGAGCCGGTGGGGGCAGGAGAGCGAGCCGGCGGCGTTGACATATGTGACACACAGGGTGTACGCGCAATAATGGGCTTTTCTTGAGACCTGTTGATTTGTCCACCCCCCCTTCCGTGCATGTAAAGGGAAGTTATTCATGTCGGATATGATGGAATATGATCAAAAATAAAAGGACCCCCACCCCCACCATAAGAATTACATTTCACTAACTGGCCTTGACAACCAAATTGAACATTAGTCTAATACAGAACATCACCAGAAGAGAAATGAAAGCCTGCCGTCCCTGAACACCGCTGTCTTCCCCCGTTATTTCTGTCTTTGGCTCTGAGTGCAAGGACCTTCATCGCAAAGTGAAGAGCACAATTTATCCCGCTCTAATGACATAGAAGTATTCAGCAGGCTGCCCATAATTGTTGGACCAGGGCCGGGAGGATAATAGTCCAAAACTCTCGCCCTCCGCGCCTTTTTCTCCTGCACAAAGTCTGAGTATGTGCGGAGACCCGAGTCCTCCAGAAAGACAGAGAGACGGAGATAACCAGGGCCAGTAAGTTATGTGAACTGTGGGGAGCCCATTACTTCTTAATATGCTTTTTTAATGTGCGAATTAGAGGCAGAGCGGACGTGGAGCTAATTTGTAATGTGTCATTCTGTGTGCGCGCGTGTGGTTTAACCAGGGCGGCATGTCCTCATGTGGCGATCTTCAATGTTCCTCGGCTAATACCTGTAACTCAGTGGCTCATACTGGACGTTAATGAGTACCGAGAAGGGTACACCTCTCCAGGCAGAGAGAGAGAGAGAGAGAGAGAAAGAAAGGAGAGCAGTGCAGGTCTAATGAACTCATAGCCCGCCGTACGCTGTCACTCTCCTGCTCAGCGCTGTGACCTGGACAATGCAGCCACATTGTTGCCCCGGCATTGTGTGTGCTAACCCAGGCAGGCAGCACCCCCATAGAGAATCAATGGCGGCCGTAACTTAAACTTGGTGGCGGTGCGGGCCAGCGAAGGCAGCTGTCATTCTGAGCATTGTTGGCTGTGACAGCAGCCTCTGATGAGGGCATTGTAAAGACAGAAACTCGGCGGAAAAGCGGCAGAAAAGCTACAGACGTGACGTGGTGCATTGTGGAGGCTGCACGAGCTCACCGCGAGATGAGGATGTCTAAATGTGCAGCAGCTAACAGCGGGTTTAGTTGGGGACGGGAGGGTCTGAAAAGTTTTGCTTTTTTGGGGGCTAAAGGAAGGGGAGATGGGGTTTCTGAGAGAGCAGGTGGTGGTCTTTTATTCATTTATTTTATTTTGCAGTGGTTGGCACTGTCACCTCACAGCAACAAGGTTGAAGCTTGGATCCCCGTTCTTGGGCGAGGCCTTTCCGTGTGGAGTTGGCATGTTCTCCCCGCTTTTGCGTGGGTTGGTTACGCATGCTCTGGTTTCCTCCCACCAGCGACACATGTAGTAAATACGAGTCCCTCAGTACATTCAGAGCTGCTGCTTGTGCCCAGGGTCAGTGTGGGTAATAACCAGTAACTTACTATTGCCCAAAAAATATAAAGTGGGAGAAATATTCAACATTTTGTGATGTTTGCTGTAAAAATGTGGCCCTTTTTAGCGTCACTTCCTGCATCGATGGCTTGATTATTGTTCCATAAAGATGTTGAGGTTTGGGCGTACACGATTAAATCATTTTCTTTCCAATTACGTGCTGTCAGCTCCTCGCCCCATGCCACTCATTTTCATACAGTCCCTTATTTGTCTCTTCGTGGAGAACAGAATGACTTTATTACAACTCTATCACGTATTCATGGAAACAACCTGTGACATTCTCATAAAAGTAAATGTCAGGGATGCTGCACAGTGTCGTATATATTTTGATAACAAAAAGGAGCAACTTCATGAAAGCGTTTACATTTGGTTCGTCTAATACACCCCGTGTAGACAGCCATGAAAGAATGCCATTAGACAGCGTTTCATGCATGTTGATCCGCCTGGCATCAAATTCTCAAAATGAAGCAACAATAACCAGCGAAGGGGGAGTCAAATCTCAAATACATGAGACAGCAAACCCCAAAAAGACCAAAACCAACACGGCGTTATTCTTTCTCTCAGTATTTTCTGACTTTGCTCCCGCGCCTGTGGCACAAACTCCAAAGCCCGTTTGTTCTCAGAGCCGTGGATTAACACACATTCGGTGCTCTAATGAGCATTTACAGCAGGATGTTGAATGTGGGGTCGATATAACAGAAACTGCAGTGCCCATGTTTATAATGAAGGAACGTGTCACTCAGTGCAACATTGTGGCTCACTGATGTGTTTTTTTTAATCGTTTTTGTAGACACGGCAGCTCTACGGCACAGAGGAAGGAGACACATCAGGGTTTGGCCACACGGACAAAACTTGATAATTGGTTGCGGTGTTGCAGCGGGATTTGTTGACTGTAAGATAAATACTGTCGCACCAGAGTGAGAGCCGCTTACAACAAACCCCATAAACCCCCACAATGCAAAGAAGCACTCTTCGGCTGACAAATGATCTGCGGAAGTGCAGAGCAGAAACACCAAAGCCTCGGCTCGTTAGCACCTAGCATGTGAAAATCAATTCAAAGAAAGAACTCAAGGATTTACCACTTGTTTTTTAGGGGGTTGAGAAAACAGTGTTGTTCTTGGGGAAAGCTGTGATTCTACATTAATCACGTGCTTTTGTTTTGTTGTTTCTCATACTACACCTCCCACAATCCTTAACGGTATATTTCAACATGCAAACCAGTGGAATCCATTTACCCATGTCCTGTGATTTCAGACGTCAATCATCCATGTCATGGGTAAAATAGGAATGAATGCTTCTTTGAGATAAAGTTTTCATCCAGCAGTAGCAAAATATACGATTTTTAAATTATACATTTTACAGCTCGACAGCCCCCCGGGTCCAGCTTCTTAATGGGCTTTAGACTGAGATTTGATTGGGTCCTGTAGTGCCGCGACGCCATCGAGGACCTGAAAGGCTCCGCAGAGCACCCAGAGAGCAGGGATATGAATAGAAAGGTATTGAAGCAGGTATTGAGGTCCCAAAGTGTGTGTGTGTGTGTGTGTGTGTGTGTGTGTGTGTGTGTGTGTGTGTGTGTGTGTGTGTGTGTGTGTGTGTGTGTGTGTGTGTGTGTGTGTGTGTGTGTGTGTGTGTGTGTGTGTGTGTGTGTGTGTGTGTGTGTTCTTTTCAGGTCTTAAGAGCTCTTGTCCCCCCGAGCAGTAAAACCCTCCACAACCCTGCCGGTCATTTCATCTACCTCCAAATGTCACAGACCTTTGTTGAGATCAGCAAGCAGTGTGTGTGTGTGTGTACTGTAGGCTACATGAGATTGACCTGACAGACAAGGTAAAAAAAGAAAGAAAAAGGATCACAAAAAAACACTCCAAATTGGTAACTTTATTGCTCTCTGCGGCGGCAGTGCCTCAGCTTTGCGCCATCGCTGTAAAATCATCAGCCCGAGGAAGCTGGCCGCCATTAAACGAGAAGCCACATCTTGTCCTTGTCCTATAATTAGAAGAATTCAATGGAGGCTCGAAGCGGCTCGGAGCGGACAAAACCGATAATGGAGAAGTATTACAAACATCATAGAAAGTCCACATCCTCGATACGTTTCAGGCAAGCGAGTGATTTTTGTTGTTGTTCCCTTTTTTTCTCCTCCAGGACAATAATGAGGCGGGAAAGCCACGCCGGTCGGTGTGTGGCGCCGGGCCGCTTACCCGCCATTAAAGATTAATAGAAATAGAAGAAGGGCTGAGGGGTCAGCGAGGCTGAGGCCAGCGATATTAACAGGAAATAAGATGGAACAGAGGCGCTGTAGGTGGGCTACAGCTAAACAAGCCATTATCAGTCATTTACAGGAAATTTGTCATTCACAACACAACCGGCACCCACAAATAAGTGTTGTGAGGTTTGACTTGAATAACAGAACAACTGCTGAACATGAAAACAGTTACCCCGCTACTTTATTCAAACTCATTTGCACTTTGCTTTCCTTCCGTTGTCCTTTATGAAATTTCACCTTTTTTGCTTCTAATGTTTTGTTTTATTCCCACTTTTACTTTTTGAACTTACCTTTTTTCGCTTTCCTCTCCTCTGCTCCCCTCTTCCTTATCCTACAGAGATCCAACTTTATTGGCAGTGCTTTAGAGAGCCAATACGAGGAGATTACGCGAGTGTCCTTTTACTCTTCTGTTATTAAAGCAGCCGCTCTGTCACAACTTTCTGCTCAGCTCTGTGTGTGTGTGTGTGTGTGTGTGTGTGTGTGTGTGTGTGTGTGTGTGTGTGTGTGTGTGTGTGTGTGTGTGTGTGTGTGTGTGTGTGTGTGTGTGTGTGTGTGTGTGTGTGTGTGTGTGTGTGTGTGTGTGTGTGATCTCTCTCCGCGCTCTAGCCTAGCTTATAGTAGAGCTGCGTCCACAGTGGAGAAGCCACAGTGAGACTTGTGTGACAGTGTTATCGGTGCGTTATTAACAGCTCCCAGGCTGTATGTTTCCTGTTTGCACCAACACATGCAAACCCAACGTGCCTTAATGTCCCTCCATATTTACCATATTTACCATGTTTACGTGATGAACCAATATGGTCATGAATCACAAAGTGACTCATAGACACATTTAGATTCTCTGCATAATCTGTTATGATGTGATTAACCTTAAGTGAGATTTGTAGCGTCCTCTCTTTACATATGTAAAGTACAATGAAGATATGTATTATTATTATTATTACATTGCATTTGTTCCTCAGACTGTTTCATATGGATTGAGTGACGATGGTGCGTCCACTGTTTGGCTTGTTGTGTATTACTGTCTGAATAATTCCACGAGGGATGGGTCGTGCAAATGACCAAACATGAAAATGAAATGTTCTTTTTTCACATGCACTTTTGACTTGGAACAGTGCGACGCGCTGTGGAAGACTAGTGATTTTGTTGTTGTGCGTTCACGTTCTTGACAACAAGTCCCAGTCTACCTCAGCGAGTCACGCCCGCACCGCCGTCCGACCCCTCCGTTGTATTCTGTTTGGACCTCCAGCGTCCGTATGGCTTCAATTATAATCAGCTCCCCCTGGATCTCCACTTGCTCCTGGAAGCTAAATATGCTCACAAACAGTCTCAACCCAAAAACATTTAGAGGCTGTACAAGAATAAATGCCAGCCGAAGATGTTTTAAAAAAAAGGGGGGGTTGATATGATTACATTTTAATGATTTTTTTATTTTATTTTTAAATAGTGCAACCCACCTTTCCCTTTTAATCTTGACCCTTGACCCCTAAAGTACTTGTGCATGGCCCTGCAGGTGGAACCCTCAAATAAGCGTCTCTTGGGCATCATGTTCTTGAAAAGGTAAGTACTGTAAACCATCTCCTGTAGCTTCTGAATGCATCTATTTGTGTCTGTGTGTTCTTGCGTAAAGACAATATATGTGCAAAAACTGCACTTTAGAAAAAATAAAAGCAAATGTTAAGCGTTGCTGGTGTGGAGACGACAGAACTGCGAGGCAACGCGGCACATCCGTCCGACCCAATGAAGGGAAGGGGAAAAAGGAATACAGTCTCTGTCTTTGCTGTGGTTTTTTTTTTTGCCTTTGACTTGTAACTGTATACATTTTCAACTGCACCTGAAATAAACTGAGAGCCTGTGACCGGTTCGTGTGAGCTGATTAATGTTCTGCGCTCTGCATATTCCACCCCATTGTACATGTCAGCCAGACTCCAACTGTGGCAATCAATTCAATCAGCAGCGCTTATGAACCCATTACAATCTAGCTGAGAGCAGGCGGGTGCTGCATCCTTCAGCTGGCCTCAGAGTAATTACTATTTAGTCAAGCCAACAAGGAGGGAAGGATGGATGGAAGGATGGGTGGGTGGATGGATGGGTGGGTAGACTAATAAAACACGTCCCTATTGACTCGCATGTGACCATGAATATGCATCACAGCGATTGGGCAATAAGAGTGGGTGTTGCGTTATTTACACACACCCCACCTCTGAGAACGCTGTAGCATGTTGCCACGGTGACTAACGTGTACCATAGCAACCACGCTGAACGTTCCAATCCCGATTCTGGAAGGCCAGAGGTCTCGCAGCGCCGCGGGGATGTCTACGGGCCTCGAGGGCGTAATATGCGATGTAGGAAACTCATCGGCCACAAACGCTGACGGAGGCGGCCCACCACTCTCACCTCCAGCGTGATTATGGGCTCGGCTCTCGACAACGCTGGAACAGTGGAATTTTCAAGCGAGCGTTTGAACCACGAACGGCGGGTATTTCTGTGTCACTCGACTGGGAGTTGTAGTTTCCGGTGTCCGGGGCCGTTTTTGAACATCTCCACATACAGTTTTGAGCCTTTTATTTCCCCATCGAGGTGCAATGTGTAAGATCTGAACAGAATTCTGGTTTAAAACATCAAAGAAATGAACTGACGTTATCAACAGAAAGGAAAGAGGTCACAGTGTTGCCGTTATGTCAGACACTGCATATCTAGTGGAATGAGCATGCTAACCGGCTAGCCCCGGCCCGTCCTGCCTTGTAACCTTGCTTGTACTTTGAGAGGCCTCTGTGTACATTTTGATTGGACATGTAGATGAAAGTCTTTTCTGCCACTTTGGATTTAATCCCATAAAGAAACTACAAAACGTACACAGACCATACAGCCTCAGTTAGTGGTATACAGCAGGCTACTTGGTCTCGTGGTCTACGCTGAGCTAGTTAACCTGCATTAAATGAGAGAAAGAAATGTAGCAAGCTAAGCTACAGCAATATGACGAAAGTAGTTTTAACTACATAGAAGCAACTTCATTCCAATTTAATGATATTGATATACAAATATGTAATATAATAATAATAATATATGCCTAATATAAAGTAATGAGTACTCTAATACTTTAATAATATAATAGAAATTCGAAACAATACTTCTCACTTGATTTATTACCTCAGTAAACATTGTAAACATGAGTTTATGGTCTCTCGCTGCTCTTCAATACAGCATGATGTTCATTTAGTAAATGATGGTCCATTTAGAGTCAAACAGACCATAAAGCAGGGTATGCTTAAGGGCGGGGCTACATGGTGATTGACAGGTCGCTGTCGCTCCCAGAGCCGTATACGCCGTCCCTACGTCACTCCTCCACAGTGCAAAAATGGTCACCACCTCTGCAATGGATGACATCATGATGACTACGTCCACTTTGGTTGAATTCTTGAGTATTATTGCACCTTTAACTTCAAGGTTGGAAAAATCTCATTCACACAGTCTGACGGTCTTTTCACGACCATATATTTCATGTATGAGCTTGTTCCAAGTCTTCATTAGATGCTATGTAGATGTTTTGCATCATCTTATACTGATTTCCACCAAATTCTGAACATCAAACCTGCAGCCAAATGTTGTTCACATTGTGGCTGCAGGTCAGTGTGGTGGAAGAGATTGAAAGAAGCAAATTGCACTTGTTTACATGTTTCCACTCCATTCTATTTACCAGGGTTACAAGGACACGCAGCCCTGTACACCGATGGGCACATTCACCCACCCCTCTCCTTGTTAACCAGCCTGATCACAAACAGCCTAAGGTCCAGTGAAAAACACATTTAATTACTGTATTGATTTCTTGCAGATTGATGTCGATGAATGACACTTATTGTATCCATTTTACTGTGGAGCTCATTGATTTTACTTATAAAGAAAGGAGCTATGTGAATAGCATTGCCCATGTTGCATGTGAGGGGAGTACAGACAATACAGATAGCTTTATTTTTCATCAAATGCCACCATGAGTTATTTGACGATGACAAAATAATTGTTTTCTCTTTTAAAGCGAAGCTCGTGTGGTATTGAAGCTCAGTTAAATATTTGAAGATCCCTCTAGCTTCAGAAGAGACAGACTGCTGGCATGTGTTATAATAAACATGGATTAAGTTGTCAAAGCGGGAACAGCACCTCCTTTTCAGGATGGAAAGCCAAGACAAATAAGCAACAGTTTATTTGGAGAGCAGCAGCAGTACAAATTGTTTTTAAAACTGAAATACTGCCCAACGGGGGTTGCCTTTTTTTTTTTCCCAATAAAGGCATTTTTAGCATTAAGAGTCAATAAAAATACTAGCCATGGGGTTTAAGCTGTAGGGATATATTTAGATATAGTTCAATATAGATCAATTCAACAGCTTTCTGGTAAAAATCCACTTTTTCTCATACACTCATTACAATGGTGGTTAGGATAGAAAAATAACATTTTGATATTGCTTTTTACTGAGCCTCCTGCTGTACCACAATTACATCACATACTTGACAGACAACCTACTTTAGCTGGAAATACACTCACATCCGATTGACCAACAAGTCCTCCAAACTAAGCGACAAATCCTCGCCCTACCCGCTGGAACGACACGATAATTCAGATCTGACGCCCATATCGGTAGGACAACATTGTTTGTCCGTGCCTTCCAAAACGGTTACAAATCACTGTGAAAATATAATTATTTTATGACGTGACAACGGTCAAGGTTTGCTTAGGCACAACAACAACCTGGGTTAGTTTTCAGGAAAGATCGTGGTTTGGGTTTTGGGTCTCAAAGGGGCTTTTATATGCGATCGGGAGGGGGGCGACCGTGGCTTACTGGGTAGAGCGGGTTGTCCGCCAACCGAAAGGTCACCGGTTCGATCCTCGGCTGCACCGTGTCCCTGAGCAAGACACTGTACCCCTAACTGCTCCCCGGGCGCCTGTCATTGGCAGCCCACTGCTCCCTATATATACAGGGATGGATCAAATGCAGAGAATAATTTCCCCACTGTGGGACTGATAAAGGAATATTTCTTTCTTCTTATCTATTGCCTCTCGACGGCTCTTAACATGGTGGCGGCTGAGCCGACGGCTAGAAGCTAAAGGCAAAAGTGCTGACAGAGCTAACAGTGTTTACGTATAGGTGGGAACTGGAGGGTGAGTGCTACGCTTCAGCGACGTCATCAGCTGTATTGTAGGAGAGCATTTTGGACAACGGCCATGAGCTAGCCATCGGGGCACGCTCACAAGCACTAAAAGCACGTGCGGCCGGCTCGGCTATGTAAACAAAGCAAGGAGAAGCTCGGATAAGAACATACACAGAGGTAAAGCGACTTCATTCTCTGCTCGGGTATCACTCCACTATATCTTTATGTAGCAAATAGTTGTTTGCTGCTGTATTAATGCTCTGAATCCCATGTAGGGCACCTTTCAATTCTTCTTCTACAGGCTTTGTCACTTTCAACATTAATATATGTTGTTTTGGTGCACTTGCTGAAACAACTGATGCTGTCGGACAGTATTGATCGACAGCATGTGGTGTCCCACAAGGCTCTGTTTTTTGGTCCTTTTTCTTTTTTTTCTGCTGCATTTCCATTAATGTACATGTCATACTCTTTTTTTAATATCCTTTTCTGAAATTGTTTTCTCTCCAGCTCAAGCTGAACAACCTGCATCTCAACCTCGGAATCCATTGGCTTTCGGTCTTGCGGCGACTTAGCCTCTGGGGCCGAGGCCAATATTTTTGGGGTTCCGGTGAAGCCAGCTGCTACCCCGGCCATGACTTCCTGTTGCCTGCGCCGGTCATAGTTTACAGTCCCATTAGCCACTTGAAACACGGGAATGTAGGAGTTGTGAGATTAGACGACGTCTACAAAAGCTAATAAAAAGCTAAATCGTTGTCAGGCGACAGCCTAGCGTTTCGGCCAATGTGTTCTGCCTCTTTTGCTCTCCTCACGGACTACTTATGTGCGTTCAAACAAAGCTTGCTCGAATGCGATTGGTCAATACTGCTCGGACTAGAGCAGAACTTCTGATACCAAAATCTTGTCCTGTTAAATTCTGCATTCATATGCCAATATCTGTTATATCTGTAATATCTGTTAATGGAGATTACCTACTGCTCTAATCTAAGTAGATACAGGTTGAACATTTTCACAGAGAGACTCATGGGAGTCATGGCTGATAGGGTGGAAAAAAACAAATGTACTTTGTGCAGTGAGGCGACAGTCTCTATAGCTATCATCAGAAGTGTGATTAACTTTTATAGCTTGATTTTCCCAAACCTCACATTCTGCAGATTTACATCAGAGAGCTTCTGTATTTGCCTTCAATGAAGGCAAGCTCAATGTTTCCTTGAAGAAATTTGTCAAATTATGTTTTATAAGCTGCATATCTCAGCTTTCGGAACAGTTCGTCACTAAATATTCTATTTGCTTACAACCAAAGATTGATATCAAAACTGTTTTACCTACAGACTTATAGTTAACAGAGAATTCCTTACACCTTTAAATTATACATTGCACTTTTCAGATTAGTGCTTTTGTAAAGCGGGGAATTACACTACAACTCAATGTTGAACATTAATGTGCAATGATTCCTCTTGATCAAACATTTGGTTTGAAAGTTGCACGTATCGTGTATCATTATACACGTGGGATATGAGGCCCAGTTAGTGAAAATGTGTAAACTGAGAAAAGGCAATGATAAGAAGAAACCTCAGTATAGTACTGTATGTATAATCTTTATCTAAAAATGTGTAACATGAACAGAGTGAATGAAAAACAGTTCATTGTCATGCCAGGATGCCTCTCAGTGCAATGGTGGTTCTGTATTCCCCAACCTCCTTCTGCCCTCTGCTGTCCAATGACTATATAACAGAAACACACCACACGCAATAATAGATGACAAGCTGCTGTGAACACGGTGTTGTTGCACTACAACAGGCACTCTTTGAGCATACAGTAAACTGTTGTATTATACTCATGTGTTACACATTAAGTCTTAACCTATGGGCCTACAATACGATTCAAAACCCCTTTAGTCTACATTTCCCTTCATATGTCATAAAAACTATTCATTGTGGTCAATTGATGGATATTAAATAATTAATAATTCGCTTGATGATGAATGAAGACTGCAGGGTAACATGAGCTGATGGAGCCAGAGTTTACTGAAAGCAGTAACTTTCAGTGAAGTTCACTTGAAACAAGTGTTTTTTTCAGTTAAAAGTCATGCTTTTACATTTGAACATTGTTTTATTTGTAAGGTTGTATGTTATGTTTGCAACAACCTTGTTAAATAAGGATCTCTACATTCATTAGCCTCAAGTCACCAATACAACTTTAAAAGTTGAATTCAGATTTTGTGGCAAACTGCCCAGTGTTTTCTGCTTGCATCTTATATAGTGAGTGCTGTGAGCTGCTTTTGAGCAGGTGATTGCACATCTGCAATAAGGCGCTGTAATGGGAGATGTATAAAATAATGGACATTTTACATTCTGCAATCTTTCTTGTTTGCACATTGTCGACTTTATAGGAGGGAAAAACACACCAAAAAAACAGTAGCTCAATCATATGCTGATGGATGTATTTTAATAAAAATAATTCTGTCAAAATTAAACAGAATACAATATTTCTTTTTTTAAACATGTTTCCAGTACATATGTTTTTTTTTTTTTTTCAATTATCATTTTTACCATTTTTTTATATCGTTTTAAAAGTCATGCTAAGTAGAGGGTAACTCATTTCACAATTTTTTTTTGTTTTGTTTTTTTGCTAAAACTCAAAAGCCAAAATATGAAATTAAAATCATGATAGAAGTCAATTGTGCACAGCTCGTCCGCGATGCCTAAATCCATTCCTCCGGCCTCTCCAGAAGAAGTCCATGTGGCTCCAGGAGGCCCCCGGGGTCCATTTCCAAAACTGCTGACATCCCTCCTTTCCTTAAAACAATCACTGATCACATCAGTGGCTATCTATGCAGGGATAAGAGGAAGGGTGCGTGGTAACAGTGCTGAGCCGCAGCCCAGGCTCAAACACAAAGGACAGCTGGGAGACATGTTCCCTACAGGTATGCAACAGAGGTTGTTCTTCCTCGTGTGTGTGTGCGCGTGTGTGTGCGTGTGTGCGCGTGTGTGTGTGCGCGTGTGTGTAACAGAAGTCCTTTACAGCTGTAGAAGCAGATGTTGAGTGTGTGCTGTATGTGTGGTTATTATAGAATAGTTCCTATTATAGCAGAAGGTCTTTATAAAAACCAGCTTGGTAAAAAGTGTGAACATACCCTGTAGTAAACCCCACATATTATTCCATATTTCTCTACATCAGACTTATAAATGGAAATATACACTTCAGGGTGGATCCTTTAGACATTTGCCAGGTCATAACAAAGCACCCGAAAGTGACAGCTTGCCACTATTCAGACAACAGTAAGTCAGTGCTATTTGGTAGAAAATAAATCTGGTGTAAAAACAAGAGTTACAATGTTTCACATAAAACTAAGGGATGGAACAAATCAAGTTGTTGTAATCAACATCCAATTATTGGATTGGAAATAGGGTGTCGAGTCTGATTTTTTTATTTTGTAATGAACAATCATCTGATTCGATACAGAGACAGAAAGCTGATCATGATGATAGAATGTCAAAATCAATAATTCAATATTAAACTCAAATATGAAATAAATAAAACAAGATATTATGAACTAAATAACCGAATGAACAAATAGAAAAAGCGCCAATAACCTGTGAAACAATTCAATAAATTATCAAAGCCCAACTCAGGCCCAACGGGAGCTAGCTAGCAAAGACCTCTTGCACTTCCCAGAGTGATGTGCCTTTCTCTGAGGAGCATTAGCAGTGCCCAAGTCACTCTGAATGAACCCGCTAATGTTAGCCGCTAACACTAGCTCTTTGCTTTGGTGCTGCGTAATAAAATCCAAGCCCACAAGCCAACCTAGCTAGTTAGTTGGCTAGGTAGGTAGCATATGTTATGTAGCCTTGTTAAGCTAAATAAAAAGAAAGCTTGGTTACTGCGCAGTTCGTTTATGAGCAGCAGTAACTAGTTGGTTGATTCAAAATTACTAACTAGCTAGTTGGTTAGCTACTAGCTGGTAAGTTATCTACTGGCTAATAGGAGCTAGCTGGCTACATTTGAGTAGCAGTTGTTAAGCCTGCGAGGAGAAGCTGGAGACTTGGTCGACATTTGAAAGAGGGCACTTTGACTAGACCAGCATGTGGAATTGAATTATTTCACAAGGAATTGCTTCAATTTTTTTTGACTCCATTCATACATTTATTTCATAATGTCTTGTTTATTCACTTAATATCAAACAATTTGGGGCTCCATACGCTGACAGCGAGCAGCGGTTGAAAAACGAGGCTGTAGCTGTAATTTCATGCTGTTGGAGGCCTAGAAGTGATAATTGGATGTTTTTCTGCCATTGATCGGACTCCAAATCAGGAGCAATGTGGTTAAATCTCACGGCGGCCAGCAGCGAACCTGATCAATAGAAAGATGGGGGGTTTTCCATCTTTTTTTTGGGACATACTGAGAGGCACTCTGGGACAAACTTGAATTAAGCTTACATGAATAAACTTGACTATGTCTTGTGTGTGTGGGGACAACACCTTCTTCCAACACACACAAGTGGTTTTAACAACCTTTAAAAGGTGGTTTGGCATTAAACGAGAAAAATGAAAGACTGTGACTTAATTATCACATTCACAATTATCACCATAAAATAAAATTTAAAAAAAATTCTCGTTCTGCAAATGATTTCATCGGTTTGTTTGAAATCTTTTTTTGAAGTCTTTTTTTATTTTCGGGTGAACTGTTCCTTCAATCCCTTGTCATCAACCTATCCCCCTAGTTACTGGCAGTGTTCTCCACTACAGCGGCCTTGTGTCTAACCTGTTAGCACAGAGCATTTTACTGCTTTAAGCCTTCCAATTCTGTGACACTGAAAGATGAATATTTAATTCCAATTTTCCGGAATAATTTAGGGACCCAGTTTTGTCTCACATATGTCCATTTTCTATCTTCTATCAGCAGCAGTGTTCACTGCTGTACGGAATCAGCCTTGACTGGAGCTACTGATCTGCTCCACACGTTCATTGGTGCTTTTTTTTCTCTCCATGCTGAGCACTTGTTTGCTCGCCCCGGTTGAATTTATTTCAAGACATGAATGCACTTCCAAGTATTATAGGAGGATAAAGGAGTCTTTCTGTCTTCTGCATCTTATCAAAGACGACGTGAATATGCCTCAGGGTTCGTAGAGTTGACCTACAGCGGTGGGGGTCACCGTGGTAGCCCGATGCGGGTATTGTGGTCTGTGATATGGTGAACAACAACAACGTGAGTAAAATACTGATCGCAGGGAATCAAAATCCACCCATTAAAAACAGAAGAAAAAATAAAAAGGGGATTCACAATTTGTTTTGTCCAGGATGAGCACAACAAACTGACAAAAAAAATAAAAGAAAAGAACTATAAAAATGGCTAGATAAACAGAATCATAATTAATCATCTTTAAATAGTGTCACACATGTCTTTATTTGATAATACTAAATTAAAAAGGAAGCTTTCTTCTCTGCCGCTCTCCTCTGCTCCTCTGCATGTGCCGCTGGCTCGGTCTGACGGACAGCCAAACACACCAATCACACGCATGCTCTTTCCTCCGTCGCCATGACAACTACCTGCTGGACATGCCTTCTCTCAGTGCTACTTAACATTAACCTGTGGAGAGACGGGTAAGCATCTAAGCAAGGTGACGAATGAATGTAGCATGATTCAAACAGCACACTTTCGTATTCCTGCACAGCACAGATGTGGTGTTTTGGTATTTTCAATAATAAGTAATTGTAGTTCCTTTTACTTAATTTACTGTATGACCAGTGTATAAATATGTCAACCAAATGTTTTTCATTTCATCATGCGTGTCAATACGGGACGCCAAATGTCACATGTCCCATGTCCCATGTCCAAACAACAGGACACTCTGGTGTATTTCAACCCGGATTGTACTCTCATGATTGTGTCCACCGCCGTTAAACCTCTGCTGTAGAGATTCAGGTAACGTGAACCTAGAAAAACTGTGTGCATCAGAGAAAGTACTGTAAGCCTCCCAAAGCTTTGGAAATAAACGCAGCTTTTGCGTAAATCTGTTCAAACGTTTGTCTCAAAGTCTGACCGAAAGTAGACACAGTAGTTAGCTTTTTAAGCTGAACGCATGGAGCCACTTCTTGGCTAACCAAGCCATCTGCCCACCGGTTTGTTTCCATGTGGCTAAGGCTGTGTGTGTGTGTTGCTGTGAACACATGCTAGAGACATGGCAAAAACCTGTGGGTCACCTCTCTGCAACATCACCTCTCTACACCTACAAAGCAATCAGATATCCGTTATTCTACCGTTTAAGTAAAATCATACGCAGCAATAAGTAACAAGTGTTGGTTATTACTGCAGATGAACAGGTAGCTTGGTTTGCTGGAAAGTTGAAATAGATAACTAATCCAGGGCGCTAATTTCTTAGTTTACTTTAAAGTTGTACTGAAAGGATTTATATAAAACTTAACTGCCGAACTCATAGGAGGCTTGCACCACTCGCCATGAAATGTGTTATTTTGTCCACATTTCTGAATCTCTACAGCAGGGGGGGGGGGGCAGACTTAGCATGACGCGTAGTCCGAATGAGCACAACGTGAGAGAAAGATCTCGTCTGAAACACGATGGAATTCATAATTTATATACTGATTCAACTGTGAGATAAAAGTATTGTCCGTGACGGTGGTATCAATACCTTACATTGCATCAACTTTACTCACCTGGACCTGGGCTAGTGCAAAAAGTTGTCTACTCTGGCGAAGGAGCAGGAACCGGACCGGACCCGGGCCATGAGCTGAACACACTCCGTGGCCTGGCCCAGTGCCAACATCAGCGGAGGCTGCTTGGGCAGATTTTGGGACTCTGGAGCGGGAAAAAAAAAAAAAAAAAAAAAAACACAGTCCGGCAAGGGTGCAACGCGTGAGCCACAATGTGTGTACGCTGGGTGTGAGAGACCCACACGGCATTACAGTTAAAATAAAAACTGCAGTTGTGTGTGTCAGTGCGACACACACACACACACACACACACACACACACACACACACACACACACACACACACACACACACACACACACACACACACACACACACACACACACACACACACACACACACACACACACACACAAACACACAGCGTGTCTGTGTTTACTCTTTACCCAATATGGCGCTGTTGAGTGCAGAGCAGAGGGTTTCTCTCTGGGTGGGGTCTAACTGCTGGCCAACAGGGCAGTTCCACGGATCAGAGTACGCCAGCAGGCTGAATGCATCCTACAGACAGACGGACAGCATGTGAATACATTCATCTTCCCAGGTTGGGCTTAGAATGAGTCGTTTGGCTCTGAGTCTACTTTGTTTATTTATTTATCTATTCATACATATACATATATATATAAAAAATTGTAATATAATCTCTGGTCTAAATTTTTTGTCTCAGTCAGGCAACTTGACACCCACACAGACACCTTCACAAATGAGTTATTAGTATTCACTTATTGCTAAATTTGAATTATTGAGACATTATTAAGTCTACAAGAACATTTGGGTCTGTAGAGAAAAGACTGCCGATCAACTCTGGACTCGTCTGTGTCACACTCGTCGAGTATCATCACCCAATCCAGCAGTTCTGTGCAGATTTTAGCCTCCTGCAGCTCACCGCTTCGCTTCCCTGGCTGCGCACAGACATCGTGTTTGAATCCCACGTGTGTCATGTACCATCTGGAAGCTAAACTATGCTTTCTGCCCGACTCGTGGCACAGAACTGGCGTTAATGAATGGGAGGTTAACATAATCACACATATGACGAGAAAGAACTTTATTCAAGTGGCCAAAAACAGGTGGTTGAACATTACTGAACGCAACAATAGAAGAACACTGAAATAGCAGGTCATTCATAAATAAATGTCCTTCTTGGGCGAATTTTATTGTGATAGAGGTTTTGCTATAATGCAATTAGTGTTTTAGAAAGCAGTCTGTTTCACAGAGAACTACAGAACCTTTATCGTTCCGATGTTTTCCCAGAGACTGTTGTTCTCTGTGGACACAGCCTGCAGTACAAAGTAAGACGAGCCTTCTCCTGCGCACCAGAGAACCGAACCACCACCTGTTACAGTCGGGTCTTCTCTATCGCAGCACATCCTCAAACATTACTCAAATTCCTGATGCGTGTACAGAACGCTGCCACCAGGATTTCTAACTGGTGCCAACAGGAAAAAAAATTTATAATTTTGTGTGTGTGTACCTGTAACATCTTCTTGTGCGTGGCGTTCTTGCCATACTCGTGGCACAGCTGTTCATTGAGTGTCTGCAGCTCCCGTCCAAACTGGATCATCCTCTCTGTGGCTGCCTGGTTCCCTCCACACAGCTGTCTGCCATTACTACAACTCTCATCTGCCACACACACACACACACACACACACACACACACACACACACACACACACACACACACACACACACACACACACACACACACACACACACACACACACACACACACACACACACACAGTTAAAGAAGACAAAACGACACAAACAAAAGCAAGATGCCAGGTACACAACAAAGCAAATAAAGATGAATCAAATGAAGGAAAGAATAGGTGAAACAAAAGAGTAAAAAAAACAATATTGGGACAACATTGAGCATCATGATGATGATGCTCATAGGCTACATGCACAATGTAGATCTGTCTGCGTGCGCGCGTGTGTGTTTACCTGTCACCCCATTTCCAATGCTGTTGTCATCAGGCTGAAGGATCTCTTCGTGTTTGTATGTGCCATTCATGATCCGCGCCGAGGAGCCCTCGACAACCCCGTTGGTATAGTGCTCTGCTTCGATCTCCATCTCACTGTCACTACGCGCACACACACACACACACACACACACACACACACACACACACAAAAGGATGACGGTTCATAGAAAAGGCCAAGTTGCCTCATCAGTTAATTTAAACCTGACAGATAAGGCAACGATTGGAAATCTAAACATGATTTAAGACGACGCTGAGCAGAGGTGACAAAGCCCATGTTGAGGATTCTTACAACTTGTACCTTCTGTAGTTCCTGCAGCGATAAATGATGATACAACTTTGTTTCTCAGTTACATTGCTGAGACCTGGAGCTGTGTTTACAACAGTAGTCCACTGAGGCAACAAAGCACTAAAAAGACACCCAGCCAGTTTTATCTAAACCACTCATCTAGCCTGACTTGCACACAGTGAAGCTGTAGCACAGTAACTGCATGTTTCAGTGATTAAGTCAGAGGGCAAAATGTCATCATCGCCTTCAGAATGATGGCCAGAAATGCTAAATTAAGAAGAAAGTATTGAAAAAAAAAAAAAAAAAAAAAAAAATAAAAACGCTACCCTGCTGCTTCCTGCCGTGAAGATGTCGCTACATGTAGACCTCACTAAGAAACAGATGACACCTTAAAGCCACTGAAAACAACTTTGATTGTTCATGACTGGACAAGCAACAAAGTTTAAGTTCATTATTCATGAAGAGTTTCTAACTTGATTTTGGCTTCGAACTATGAAAACAAGATAATCGAGATAAAACGGTCATCAAGCCGCATCGCGTTTCGCAATTATGCTCTGGCTTCGTCTTGTGTTATTATTCCAGCGCGTCCCTTTCCTTTACAGTGGTGCGCTTTCGCTTTCGCCCCCCCCCCACTCGACGGGTCAGGGACAGCTGTTCGGTGTGGGAGGACCTCACACCGGCACTGGCGCCGCCTTTTATGGGCGCATTTCCACCGCAACCGGCTCTAGTTGGCTTGGATAGGCCAGGGGTGAAGGTGGCTCAGTGCTTCCTGGGGTTGGGGACTCACTATAACCCCACCGCCGTCACCAGATCCTGACTCAGATGTTGCTTAATCTCGATTGGCTCACTGAAAAGATCAGATGTCACTTTTTTCCAACTGAGCCACACCCATTTAAAATCAGCAAGAAGACCGGGGACAGACCAGCACAGACCGGAATCTCTTGAATGAGCTAAAAAACCTTTGGCAGATATTAACAGTGTTTCCATGTGGGACCACATCGCAGTTAGAAACTGATTGAGAACAGCAAATATTATGCCCTCACTCAACACCGGAGATCAAAACAGAAGATTTCCTTCTATAAATAATCCAGTGAAAGTGAAACGTAGTGCACCATCATAGATGCTGCCAATGTTTTTGTTTGCTTGCGCCGATTACTAATTAATGTCTTTAAATGACTGTCGTAATCATTTATTGATGATAAACTGTCCCATGTGGCACCTTTTATGATCAACTGTGACCATACTGAGCGTAACTTCAGCATTACCTCCTAGATCTCTATGTATTTGTAACCATAAATTGCGGGTATGTGCTGCATTCGATGTCCTTACTGAATCCCTTGCACTCCACAGCTGTTGTGTATCAGCGGAGACAGTCTGGGTTTATCTGCTGTAAACGGAACCCCTACCTGGTTTCCTGGGTGCTGTTAGCGCTGTGTGGCTGGCTCTTAGTGGAGTCGGAGGAGTTGGACTCGGAGTAGTTGACGGAGGACGGGGAGGAGGAGGTGGAAGAGGAGGCGGAGGAGGACCCGCTGGGGTATTTGATGCCGCCGACGCCAGTGCCGCCGTGGCTCTTTGACTTGTTGGGGGGAGTCACTCCGTTACTGCAGGTCGGGCTGTCGGCTCCTGTGTGGCGGGTGACAGGAAAACACAGACGCATATCTCATTTCTGCCAAAAAAAAAAATGCGTGTGTCTTTCAGAAAGGACAGAGGGTTCGAGGCGATGCGCGTGTACCTCCGGCGTGCAGGTGTGTGTTGCTGGCTCCGTGGCGGGGGCTGAGGCTGGGTGAGCCGGGGTAACTGTCCTGGGACTTGGGGGAGCGGATGGACAAGCAGCGAACCTCACTGTCTGTGCCGTTCACCATCTCCACGAACTGACGACACCTTCAAAACCGAGAGGCACGCTCGTGTTATACCGGCATTCTTAAGCGAGAGGCACCACATTTTTCTCGTTGAGCAAATTTCCCATCCACAGCAGCGTTAGCGAAGGCAAACATCAACGCTCGGCTTTACTTCCTCATACAGCATCTCCGCCCTGCATTCGATCTTAGTCCTTAAAAACACCGACTTACTTCAACATGAATAGTAGGTTGGGGTTGTGTTCTAACAGGCCGGGGTAGAGCTGTTGAGTAGCCTCTATGGCTTCGCCCACCCGTCCTGCCAGCACCAGCTTCTGTATTCCTATTGGACCAAAGAAACAGGGTGCTATTTACAGCATATTGATGAAGAGGAACCAACGCTTACACAGCAAACATTTGGTAGAGGACGAACAACACCCATAGTATCTAATTCTGGGCCCTGTTTGTTTCAAAGTGATGGGATACTTAAAAATGTTGTCATATGTAAAATCCGATATGAATATTATGGTATTATTTGGCGGTTTGCTGGAAGTATTCTGATGTAAAAACAGGCAGCTACACCGTAAATGGTTTAGGAGGAAGACCTCAACAACACCAAGCCCGGAACATTCTTTGGTGCCGTTAAGTGACTTAGTACCGTATGTATGACGGTGGAAAATGTGAAATAATATGCGTGTGGTTGGTTTGTTCACTCACTCTGTCTGTTCTTTATAGATGTCTGGTCCTCTTGTATCAGGGTCTCTGTGGCTCTGGCGAAGGCTGTTGCGGTGGCACAGTACCCATGATGCACCAGGTAGCTAGACACCATACTGGAGACAGCACGTAAAAATAAATTGTTTAAAAAGGTTGAATTTCTTAAAAAAGGAGCAGTCTGGGGATATTCTATAGTCGTCAACGGATCCCACTAAACTAACAGTGTGTTACTCCGTCTCTAACGCTTTCTCACTCCCCGATACGGTCTGTGGCTCTCGGCCCCAAGCCCACTGGTTCCTACTGACGACATAAATCTTTAAAAAAATTAATTAAAAAAGCTCACCAATATATGGTTTCTTCATTAAAACATGCTTGAAAATGTCCTAAAACAGCTGGGCACTGTAGTTTCTAGCTAACCTTACTCACACAATAGTAAATAGTGCCTTTGTTGTTTTTCAGCAGTGGATTAATCTGCATTTTGGTGATCTAATGAGTATTTACAGCAGCAGGACGGTGTATGTGGGATTTAATCAAAATAAATGACAGTGCCAATCTTCATGTGTAATAAGGGGATACTTCACCCAGCGCAGCAGTGATGGTGTTTTAATAGCTTCTTTGACAGCAGTGGAGCTCTCTGGCACAGCTGCTACATGCCGTCATCTTTAGAGCTTTCAGGCACAGCTATATTTCTGTGGCGTCATTCAAAACAGCGTGTTCTCATAGTGACAGGTGTGTGTGTGTGTGTGTGTGTGTTCACTGAGAAGTGGCAACCGAAGCTTACTTCTGCAGGACAGCCTGCCACTCCCCCAGCCTCTCTCCTATGGGGAAGCGGGCGATCATGCCGTGGATCTTGGCCCGCCACTCGCTCATGTAGTCCTCGATGTCGAAGACAAACGGCTGCTGGCCAAAGTTAGCGTCTACGATCTCTCCCGGAGTTTGCAGCCCCACGGTGGGGTACAGGTTGGGCTGGTAGATGGTACAGATAAAATAGCGTTAGGGTTGTTTTGAGCATTTCTTGTTTTACATACAAATGTGTGTGTTTTCGACCAATTAAGTATCAAGTCAAGTAATCTTGAGAAAGTTATAAGTTGCGTAATAGTTATTAGTTTATTAGCTTATCGTACTGGGACACCAAACAGTGCAAGTGGTCCACTGTTGCCTTTTTTATGACGTATATTCTAGAAACATCTTGGTGTTTAAATTATACTAGAAACGCTAATAAGCCTCATAAGTTCTTAACAGCTTTGGTTATGGAAAGCCTCAGTTCACAGCTTGTAAAGTTCCCGCAATGAGAAGCTGTCAGCGGGGAAACAGGCCGGCTAACGACACTGTGTTTTGTCTTTTTACTTGGCTATCATTAGAGTACATGGTTCAGCTGGACAAAAACCACTAACGGGGCATGAAAACGACACCAGCACCCGTTTGAGCGCTGGTTAGGTTCGACAGTGGTCGGGAACTCCATCTGCTCTCGCAGCAACCGTGGCCAGCAGCCAACTGTGATTTTCAGTTCCTGTTCTATTCTATTCTTAAAAACGATTCGGCTGGTAAAACTGTTAAAGTGGATGTTTGGGGTTTTCAATTTTTCTTTTTCAGGGGAATGTTCCAGTTACTGCGGCCACTGGACACACAGAAAAAAAAGGTTAGTTTCCAAACCAACTGCCAACACAAGCTGCAATTAGACGTGGTCCTGCGTGTACAATATCCAGCGATATGTTATCACTAAAGTTACAGTTATGCAGTTATGGTATGATAAGGATCACATGGGTTCATACGATTAGCTTAATGTGCAGAAAACATTGTAACACTGTACATTTTGCCATCGTGAAAATGGTGCTGCAATTTTGTGACGCACATACAAAGATACTTACAGGGAGGTCTGTGAAGGCTACACCTGAGGGACAAAGGGTTACAGTTAGGTATACGTGATGATCTCAAGCTCTCGATGAAGCAGTAACAAACATAACGTTGACGTACGTGTGACACAGTTATGAATCGATTCGTGTCTATGTATGCGCGACGTGTTCGCCCACCTAAACTGATGCCATTTTTGGTGTAAAAGCAAGTGTTGTTGATGAGGTTGACGCAGCAGCCGATCACGTCCCCCGTGGTGAACGTCGGGCCGTACGGTTGGCCGGTCCCGGAGGAGCAGAAGGAGTGGCCGTCGTCTCCATGGTAGCCATACGAGTGCTTGTCCCACCCTAAAAATAGGACGGGGGATTCGGATTAGTTTTTTTTACAGTTGTGGAAAATGTGAATTGTTAGCAGAGCCGCCTGTGACTAACAACGAAGCTCCAGGAGTACGCATGTTGTTTTACAGCGTCAGCTCCCTAGTCAGACATCAAGCAAGAGCCGCTCGGCACAAAAACAGCTTCTGAAACCAGGGGAGCATCTGAGGTGCAGCGACTTGCTCGAGGTCACTCTCGACGGTTATTTGCTGCTGCTGAAGGAGGGGAGACAGTTACTCATTGACTTTTGGCTGCTCA